>CM053787.1:78871607-79439107 GCA_028749045.1 Cupressus sempervirens | reverse complement strand
GAATCCATCTGGCATGATACTAATACATTATGAGTGAGTTGTTTGGAAAAATGGAAAATGAGAGTCAAAGAAATTCAAAATAGAGCCATCCAAGTTGGAGAGCACGTGGCCCACTGTTGGAATAAACAAAGTCATTGGAATAGACCAAGTCCACGTTATTCTCCTATTATAACTGAAACTACAGTTAAATCCACCATGTGTGTGCATGATTGAATATGTCTTCAAACAAATGATGAGGTTGTTAAGTGTTAGTGTTGTTACATTACACCATCCACATGTATGCTCTAGACTCTTCGTTTATAGCTAGAAGTCCTCTATTTATAGAGGCTATCTAATCTGTATTATTGTGCAACCAGATTAATAAAATAATATTTTTATCTGTTGTCACCACTTTCTTTCCTAGTTCTATTTTTAATATGGTATCAGAGCAGAATATATTGGTGCATCAAAGGCATCTCAAGAAGCTCTATGTATTAGAAGACTACATCAAGAGACACATCATCAACAAGATCATCCAACCACCATATTCTATGACAACCAAAGCACCATTAAGCTCGCGAAGAATCTTGTATACCATGCTCGGTCCAAATACATTGAAGTTGATCATCACCTCATTTGTGACTTAATGGAGAGTGAAGTAGTGGATCTACACTTGTGTGGCACTGAAGATCAAATTGCAAATATATTTACCAAAGCATTAGCTAGTGTCAAATTTCTCAAGTTTAGAACAATACTATATCTCAAAGAGGTTGATGTTTGAATTCATTCTTGTAATAATTTCTCCCACTTAAAGATGCATTTGTGGTAGAAATTAAGGAAAGGTGTTGGAATAATTCCACCTTACTATCTCCACGTCGTTGGTTACTTATAACAAAACTGCCAATTTGTCATATTTCTCAGCCATTGACTATTAGTGTTGTCAAAATAATACCGAGTCCTCTGCAATGTATGAGGAAGTTAGTTTATTTTCAACATGAATTCAAGGAATTTCTACCAACCTATAGGTGTTGGAAGCCTCTATATATAGAGAGAGTCATTGTAATGTGTTGCAGTAGTTAAATCAATAAACAATATTTTTCTCTTTCAACTTTGTTTTGTGTTGCTGTATTTTTCTCTTAAGTTTGTTTATGTTTTCAACATGGTATCAGAGTGTATTTTTATTCAAGGGCTGTGATATAGTTCTTTGCTATGATATATGGCTATATTAGAGCGTCTATGATTCATAGGCTATGATAGAATTTGTTTGTGTGAAATCTGATTTTTATTTTTATGCAGATTAGTTCGTGTGAATAAGTGTTTGTAATCTCCAGCTAAAGAAAGATCAAAAAAATGTTGAAAATTGTAGTAAGAAAATATATTGATGTTTTTGTAATTCTTAAAAAAATTCTTGGGTGGTTTGGGCTTTATGTTGGTTGTTAAATCTGTGTCTTTTTATTGGAGCTGAGTGTCTAGGTATAGAAAATAGTTGTGAGATGGTATGTTAAAGTTTGTTTTTGCTATCAAAAAATGAAGATGACACGGGATGTAAGTGTATGGATTGGTAGTAAGTGGATGTGTCTATCTAAATGTGAAGGCTATGTTGTCAAGTTTTGGTCATGTAAAGGAAGATTGTTGAATCAAACATCCCTCACCTGCGTATTATACCTAATCTATTGTAAGTGATGCATTATCAGTTGTGCCCCACACGTCAAAAGTTTTTACATATTGATGAACCATGTATCTAAAAAATATTTCTAGAAAACTAGCAAGCACAACGGCTGGGTAACCATGTGACTCGGTAGATGGATTAATTTTCATACGGACTCAATATTAGTACGCATAAGAAAAGTTTAGAACTAGTTTTCCCATCATTGAAACAATTATTTTGCCAAGTTTGTAAGGTTTGTGGTAATTCAAAACCACTTGTTTAAGTAAATCTATTGAATGGTTTGTGGTAAGACAAAACCACTTATTTAGGTGAAAAACCTAAGAGCCTCTTGAAGGGTTTGTGGTAAACCAAAACCACTTGTTTGGGTGAAAAACTCTAAAGCATTTTACAAAGAGTTTGTGGTAAGCTAAAACCATTTTTTTGGGTGAGAAACTCAAAAGGAAAATCAATTGCATTAGTTGGGGTAAATCCCAAATGGTTATGGGTCAATTGGTTAAAAAAAAACCCATATCATAATGGCACAAGAAACAAACTGATAATAAGAAGGAGAACCAAATTTTTTATGTTGTAAAATAGGTACCTAACAAGGCTCAATCCTAGGACCTATTCTATTTGAATTTCTTATTGTAATTTCTTCCACATAAATTTTCTTTAGTGGTATAAATTAAGGGAGGATGTTTGAATAGATAAAGTCATTGGAACAAACCAAGTCCATGCCATTCTCCTATTGCAACTAAAACTGTAGTTAACTCCACCATGTGTGTGCATGATTGAATATGTCTTCAAACACATGGCAAGGTTGTTATGTTAAGTGTAAGTGTTGTCACATTACACCATCCACATGTACGCTCTAGACTCTTTGTTTATAGCTAGAAGTCCTCTATTTATAGAGGCTACCTAATCCATATTATTGTGCAGGTAGATTAATAAAATACTTTTGTTATCTTCTATCACCACTTTCTTTCCTAGTTCTATTTTTAATACCCACTAGGTGTAATGATAGATGTAAAGAAAGTGATTCACCAATTGAGCACATAGAAATTCTACTTGTAACAAAGGAGATGATGCCTTTCCATTCATGGTGGAGTATGGAAGAAGACAAACCCAACACATGAACTGGTTGACTAAATTCTATAGAAGCATTTTTCCTCCATCTCAATTCAACAATGAATACTCATAGTAGACTAAAAAGCCTCCAACTAGAGTAGATTTCCTAATGGAGAATTCATATCCCAAGACTAAAATTGGGTAGCTAAAATGTATACATAAAATGGAAACCTTAGTTTGGTGTCAATATATGTCTTTTTCTCATGCTAGCTTGCCAACTATTTATAAATTGTCTAAGCTCAAATCCTTGTTTCATTTATATGTTTTTAATATGCTGACAACAAGGAATGGGCTTGCAGATGCAAGATTTTGTTAGATGAAATTTTCAAAGTCATTGGTCAAACATATGGAAAGTATGATATAGTCATAGAATGTATGAGTTGTTAAATCCCATGACCTCCGTAAATTGTCGAGTATAAAAAGATATCTCAAGGTAAATGCAAATTTTTGTAGATGAAATCAATGAGGGGAACATTACGCCATAATTCTCGAGGCTCATTACTTAGTGTGGGAAATTGATAACACAAACTAAATTTTGTATTCTACATGACTTTTGAGGATGTCTTAAATGTTAACATGGCGAGGATGACAAAACCTATGAATTGTTTGATAGAATGTTTCAAATAAATGCTAGAACCTACACATGAAATGGAGATTTTGATAGTGTTCTATGATTGCCTCAAGGAAATAGAAATGAGAGTTTGAAAACATGAAGTCAAAAGAACATTGAATTCATACCTAACATCTCACCAAGATGAGAGTTTTTTGTAAGAAATACCATGAAGTACAAATTCCAAGGCAAAGGACCTCCCATAATACTGGCAAGCATGCTTCCCTAGATATTAGATACCAAAATAGGACACATTGACATTGCATATTTTTGGCAAGAAATGAGCAAATAAGATAGATCACTTTTGGCACTATGAACATTAGACAATAGGTTGGCTCATGCAATAGGACATCCACTTCCACTTCAATGTACTGAACTGGTTTTGGAATGTATCAAGGCATATGTTCAGAGTTCTAAAGACATTAAGACCTTAAGAGGTAATGTCTTGGAGAGGCTAGATCCAATATCTATCTACATTTCATTCAGATTTCTAGTAAGGGAAGAAGTCACAGAAATCTCTAAAGAATTTTCTCAAGTGTATTTCCATTAGAATAAAAAGAAGTGTTTGAATATTATTGCAAAACATTGGTTGCATCAACCTAGGAGAAGACAATCATAGTTACCAAGAGCTCTGCATAGAATACATTTTAATGAATTTTTTTAAGATATGATCACTCTTCTCAGTAGAATAGTGGGGAATAAGACAACTAAAAGCTTTCACAATTGTATGTTTTTGTACATCAATACCATCACCACTGGAAAACAATTTATCAATTGGGGAAAAATGATTAGTGATTCCCTTTATCGCTAGTTGAATAAATTCAATATGAATTAGGGATTCTACATGTCCTCATACCTTATGTATGTAATTGCTAGTATGAAATCATGGTCTAGTTTCAATCCATATGGGAAATACAATTTGGTTACACAAATCTATAATTACTATCCCTAGTTACAATTGAAACAAAGAAATCTACACTTTTAAAGGTTGAACAATTCTTTTTCTATGTTCACAACTAGGGAGCTATAGTGAGTTATATTACTATGAATTTCTCATAAAGTAGACAATATCATTAGTACTTATGGTAGCTTCTTCATACAATATCCTCAATTCACCTACACTCACATTGAAGGTTTTCAAGATTGTCCTCTTATGTTGCCTTGCTTTGTAGATGACAACTTAGTGCTTTCAAAAGTTTTCAGGTAGATTGGTCAAGTAAACATGAAGTGTAGGAACAAAAGATCCATTCCTTTCCTAATTGATATTGGGAACTACAATTGTATTTCTTCTTTGGATGCCCAAAATATTGAAAGATCTATGGTGAAGATAAATTTGAACTCTTTTCAAATTCATTTTCCTTTTGATGATAGCAGGTATGTTAGAAACAACCTGATACTAAGACCTCTCTATCTTCATTTTCCTATGATGGAAGATTATTGGGGAAAATGTGAGAATGAATTTGAGGTGAGAAAAAGAGATTGAATGAGATTTATAATGCAACAAATCATTGATTATAAGATGGGGTGGGATGTGACAGGCATAAAGGAATATGGATTGAATCTAATTGATCCTTTCTTCTTTGAACAAATATAGTTGTTGGAATTACCATATATGAATTGGTCTTTACTAGAATTGAAATATCTCAAGGAGAGGACCTTCTTTATGACTTATCGAATAGATAATTGGTTAAGAAGTAAAACCAAAGAACCCACAACCACTTGATCAAAAGGGAAAATAGTGTGAAGGAAAATAACAACTTACAAGAAGGTACGTCCAATTCAGTCATTCCATTTTCTTAGCCTACTACTTTTAGTTCTTTACATGACACACAAGGCGGAGATGATGGTGAAGACCCAGATAGAAGAATTAATCTAGTTTCAACATGTGAGATTAATGAAGTCACTAGGAAGAAAAGATCAAAACCCAAAGAGAAAGCTTTAAATCCAATCCAAAAAAATGATAGATCAAGCTCCCAAGATGAATGTTTTACCCTCATCATTCATAGATGAAATTATTCAATCCATAGCATCTCCTATAAAATCTTTATTTCCTAAAAGTGTCAAAGGGACTCAAGAGGTGCCAGTTGCAGAGAATACAAATAACTAGGATTTCTCAACTAGAGTCCTACAAGTTTCGTCAATGATTGATTCATCCACCACTATCTCAGCATCTTGGCTACAACAAAGTTTGGAGAGGAAGACAAAGAGTGATCCAAATGGAGTCACCAAATATGAACGTTGTAGTTGATCTAATGCATAAACATACGAAAGTAAAGAAAACTAGAATAAATTCTAGACTGGAGGTGAATCCTACCCCAAGAAACCTATTTGTTAAGATTGCTCAACCAATCATAGAGGAGAACATAGACGAGGCAGATGAGGCTGATTTTAACATAACTCAAGTGGATTTGGGTCGAACTACTTATGAAGGTAGAGAGCATAATTTCCAAGTGTCAGTTGTTGTCCTAATCAAATAGCCAAAAAGAGATGAGAAAACTAAGAATTAGCTCAAGCATTAAGTTCGAGCCCTTTCTTCATGCATATGATCAACTATAGGTGATTCATTCCAAAATCCTAGTGGTTCTTTGGAAATAATGGGAGATCCCAAGAAGATGTTTGATGAAGATGCCATTCAAAACATAGGAGAGTGCTAGGCATATGAAAAGATGGTAAAAGCATGGATAAAACACATAAAGGAGCAAGAATCGAGCCTATTTCAAGAGGTAAAGGTCACATATGCTAAGGAAAATCACATACAACAAAGCATTTTAAAAGACTTGGAAACTCTTACTAAACAACAATCATTCTGGGGAGAAATTGATGGTAACATAATAGAGATTAACAAAATGGAGAGCGATATAGTCAGATCTTTGAAATTGATCACAAGTGGAGAAGAAGAGAAAATTGACATATTGCTAGAGAACATCAAATGGAAGCATGATAGCATGGATCAACAATTGAATGAAGAAGATAAGTTCCTAAATGCCTGCAAACTATTGAAAACGAAGGTCTTGGGAAATATAGCAATAATTGTGGAAGGTATTCTTATCAACCAACATACTCAAGATCTAGACATACCTTCAATTTTGGAATGTGCAGAATTAAAAATCAGCACTGAAATTGGTAGTAAGCAATGTTCTGATGCCAAAGTCATGATGAAATTGAGCATTCTCTTGGTGGAATTCGAATCTTGTATTCAAAACTTTCTAGGGTACACACTAGAGTTAGATGAAATTAGGAAGAGCCATGATCAATGTAAGCTGAGAATGTAGAATGTGGTCATCATAAAAATTAAAGCTTTGGCATAGGTAATCAAATGATTTAGATTATACAATGTGAATTTGACTCGGCTACTCACAACACCCCTAGATCAAAGGGTAGGTACAAGAGATATCAATGATCACAATTGAAAGTTAAAAGTAGGAGTGTCTAAAGTTGTCTCAAATGTTTTTCTTGTATAGTTTATAAAGAGGTAAAATATAGGAACTATTTTGGTTTGGTCAATGCCTTAACTTTTTCCTAGTTATGGTTAATGATTACGGTTAATTTTTGAAGTTATAATTGGTTACAAACCATCTTTAGAGTAGTCCAAACTCTAACTTTTTAAGTAGTTGTCAACTCGAAAAGGTGGTTATGCTAAAATAAATTTTAAATTCATGAATAAAAGATGTAATAGGGAAATTTTTGGATTTGAAAAGAGGGGACACTTATGTTAAAAAATTTATAGAAAAGAAAATTTTGGAAAGTGCATACAATTCTTGCTCATGTAATCAACAAATTCTCTCATGTTCTTGGTGCAAAGAAATAAAAGGAAGTGCATTTTGTGAACTCTTTTCTACAAAACTTGAACTGTTTGGGTGTTGATTCTTGTTGTAATTAATTTTTTCATGATATTGAGTAAATATTAGTGAACCATCGAATCATCATTGAGCTAATGCTAGTCTTCAATCATAGTTCTTGATCATTCTTATCAGCAATTGAAGTTGATTTAGGAAATCTTCAAAGTTGTTTGGTGCATTCATTTTCATAGATTTCTTCATATCTTTATAAATTTTAATACATCTTCCCATTTTGAACATTCTAACACCATATTTCTTCATCACAGGTGACTGATAATCTTTCTTGTTCATTTCCCCAATAGAGTCGCCAAAAATATATTGGTAAACAAATTTGTCACTATTAAAAGTATAATTTTGCCCAATGGAAATGTGTGCAGCAAATGAGCTTTTAAAGTAAACTACATGCATGTAAATATATAAATGAACATAAAGTAAACACATGCAATAAAACATACCACCAGATTTGGTAACCCAGAAACCCTCTAGGAATAAGAAGGTAAAACTAGGGTGGGGATGATACCCACAAAAATTACTGCAGCAATATATGTTTGACCACTTTTGATGGTATGCCCTGTGAAAGGCATGCCTTGTTAAAGGCTTTACACTGTGTCAATAGTGACCTAGTTAGAGGATTTACAAAAACTTTACATGAAGCGTCACCTTGTTAAAGGATTTACAATAGGTTGTTAAACCTACCTAATACAATAGGATTTTCAATCACCTTCTCCAAAGGTTCTCCTACCTAGCTATTAAGCTAACATATCAATATAGGATTTCCAATTTCTAATACAATGGCAAGAAATTATTAGAACAATGAACATGACAGTATGCAATCTTTAATTGCTGGATTTAGGCACTTGATCTGCTCTCTCTGATGTGACCCTTGCTTGATCTGATCTATGTTCTTATCCCTTGTGTTGTTCTGATCAACTGGATGTATAATTGCTGCTCTGTTCCTCTAAGTCTTCTACACTTTCACTTTGAATTTCACTATAATTTCCCCATACACTGTTCTCTCCCACATATGCAATGGAGTTTTCAACCTCCTTTTACAGATTATGAGGACTTAGGGTTAGGTATGGATCTACGATCCATATTGAATCTTAAGCTCCCACTCATTTCTTGCATTTTCCTCATTGGTTGCATGCCTTCTCCATTTTTCTGATTGGCTGGATGTTGATCACATAGGGAATGTAAAAGATTCTTCCTTATCCTTTTTTCTCCTTTGAAATCCTTCTATGTCGGCTCCAAAAATGGTTTATATCTAAGATTGTGAGGGCAAAAAATAATTCTGTGTTAATCGGCGCATAGTGGACTACTAGTGCTCGGCACATATACTATCTTGGATTGCTCAACACCTTTTATACTCTATCTCACTTGGAACATATATAATTCTGACTCACTTAAAATAAAATAATTTTGACTTGCTTGGAATCAACTATGACTCAACACCTATGTGTCACTTGACACTTATATACTACTCAACACCTAAAGTCACTTGGCACACGTTGTGGCTTGGCATACATAGTGTACTCAGCTTCAATGTAGAAAGTGATTAAGTGTGTTGACACTCAAATGTCAAAACTATCTAAGACGAACAATCTCCCCCTTTGACATGAGTGTCAAAAACACTTAACTAGACATTTATTCATCTATCCTTATGAGTACCTTATCCACTAAATTTCAAAATTGTTCAAAAATTGTTCAAAATACCTTAACTCCCCCTGAGCTAATTATGCCTTGACATTCTTGAAACCAAAAATTTTGTGCTGATGTGCCTGATGTATTATGTACCTGTGATCTGTATCATCCATATAATTGCCAAAACTTTGTATCTCCCCCTCTTGGCTATCAATTTTTTTATAGGTATTCTCCCCCTTAGTTATATCTTCATGAAAATGCTATATTCAAAATGTTATATCTTCCTTATATCTCCCTTAAAACATATATCTCCCCCTTTTTGACACTAATGTCAAAGGGTTCTAAGGAGTAATATCATATTTAGCCAAAAAATTACTATTTACCTCCATTATTATTTTCAGAGCTGCATCCCAATTCTCCAAAGCAATGTCAAGTGACTTGTGCTAGATGGCAGTCTCTGCAGCAAGGTGTACAAGTCCATCAAGTGTAGAAAGATTTGGATCTTTCTTTAAGACTATTTTTGCATATACTTGCTCCTTGTGGAGGACTTCTAAGTGTAGGGTAATTGAGGATTGGATTTGCATCAATTTAGCCTTGATATTGGCTTCCTCTACTATTAGTACAACTAACTCCCTTTGTGTGTGAAGCGATTGTGCAAAATGCTTCTCACTTTGAGCTGGATCCTTAGGTAATTGCATACTAAAAGTTTTCAAATTCTTTTCCAAGCTCATTATTCTCAGATTTGTTTCTTGTGTGAAATTGGAAAAATCACATAGCTTCCTATACAATGAGAAAATGTTCTCAAGTACAACTTTGACCTTGTCTATTTTCTTGGCCAACTCTACTTGTTCAAGTGTTATTCCACTTGATATCTTCTCATTCACTTTTCCTTGAAATTTTCTCTCTAACCACTCCATGAGTTTAACATTGGTATCCTGGTTTTCATTGGTCACCTGGTCAACTATATCTGATAGTTGCTCTATTATTGGCTTTGCTTCATCTGGTGACTGCAACTTGAAGGCATCCATAAAGATGTCCTTAATGTCATGAAGTGCTTGCTTATGTTTGAACTCCTTCTTCAGTATTTCCTACCTCATCCTTCTATCTAATGCATTTTGCATCTTAGTCATTTGTGCCATTGTGATGGTCTTGGAATTAGAGGAAGGTATCACAATATCTTCATCTAATTCAGGGTCACCTTAGTGAAGTACCCTTGCCACTCTAGTTGAACTTGAGCCTAGAGTTGACAATTGCAAAGGAATGCCTTCAGTGCTCAGCTTTTGAATGGTCTTTGTGGGAGTGCCAGTCTTTGGTAGTTCTACCAATGTTTGTATGGCAGCCTGCTCCTTTTTCTTTTGAGATATCCTCTTTTTCATCTGATTTCCCTTCCACTACACTCAGCATCTAAACAGTATCACTTGTTGCACTTGGTAGAGGTGGTGGTGGAAGCATCAAAATCTTAGTGCAAGTTGTATATGTGAAAGGTGGTTCCTTTGGTTTCACCTTATCTCTTTGTGGTGTTGCTACTGCCTTTTGTAACTCATCAACATCACCAATATAGGGATTATACATAATTGTGCCTATAGAGTGGATTGGTGAAGGAGCTTGGAGAGATCCTCTGCAGTAAGGGGATTGATGTTCTGAGCTAAATTGTTAGGAACATCCTTGATAACTATTGTCTCTGCAGGTGTAATGGTTACATGAGGTGGACTAGGAGGTGGCATTTATGTGTCTTCCACACTCTATTCATCTTCTTGATGTTGATCAGCTATTGCCATGTCTTCTCCTTTAGCTGATTCCTCCTTTTCTTTCTCCTTATTCTCTTCCTCTCCTTTTTCTTCCTTGCTTTTCTTTTCCTCCTCTTTCTTTTCTTCTTCCTGCTTCTCTATTTCCTTTGCCTCTACCTTTTCCTTGGCACTAGTTTCTACCTTATTTTCCTCCTCTACCTTATTATCAGTTATCTTATATATTGTTTTACACAATTGTGTGGATTTATTCATTACATCCTCAATCTTGTTTTGAAGGATGCAAAACGCTCTATACTTTGGTGCAAATTTGGCACTATGTTTCTTGTTTGCCTTTTTTATTTGAGCCTTTGTCATGTTAGGCTTTACTTGAGCTAGGGTAGATTCTTTGATCTCCCTTTCCATCTTTAGATAATAAGGTCATTTATTCTCAACTATCTCATACAGTCCTTAGGCATAGTATTGTCAAGTTCTAGAGGTGTCTTTTTAAATTCTGCCATCATGGCATACACAAATTCCTCTACTTTATTCTTCTCTTCCCTACTGAGCTTATTGAAATTAAGAGACTTTAAATCATTCAAATCTTCATTTTTAATCTTATCACAAAGTTTATCAATCGCAGTCTTAGGAGGATGGCTTACCACTTTAAACTGACTAATGTCCTCTGATTCTATTCTTTCTTCATCATCTGTATCTGGTTGTGCCACATACTTATTTCTCTTCTTGGGCTCTTCAGCAAGATGTTCAGTGGCTTTCTTCTTCTCTTTTGATGCCTCTTTGTCCTTTTGAGTGGATGCTCTTATAGTAGCCCTTGTTGCTGGAGCTAACTTAGCTTGAGCTGGTTTGGTAACCTTCTTAGGCTTGGGCTGACCTGTAGGCCAAGTTTTTACCTTTCTTTTCTTTTACTTGGTAGATGTAGGTGTTTCCTTGGCTTCTTATCACTTGACACCTTCCTCCTTGTCTTCCCCTAAGCCTTGTGTTAGCTCTACTAGGCCTTGCCCTTGCTCATATTCTTCTCCACTATCTCCTTCTACTTCTTCATCTTCACCTATTTCACCTTCAATGCTTGCTTTGAATTTCTTTTTTATCCTCTTTACCATCTTGTCTTTCTTCTTGATAATAGTGGCTATTTTTAATTCAGTCTCAACTTTGGACTTAACAACATCATATGTTCCAAAGTGAGGGGCCTTCTTGTTTATCTCTTCTGCTAGCAATGTTGTGATTGTTGCTGAGGCTTCATCTACATCAAGCTCATATCCCAATGGCCTTAGCCATCTTACTCTTGGTATTGCTACCTAGATGTAGGTGTAGTCAATGTCAACCAAGAACCATATGTCTTTGACATGTTTCTCTACCAATGAAACTGGTATTCTAACGCTTTGCTTCATAGATTTCTTAAAGTCTTCAAAGTAACTAGTCATCTGAGCCTCAAAGTTATCTCCCATCTAATCAATGGATTCATTAATTTGTGTAATTGTAGTTTTGTTGGGGTTCCAATTCACCTTTCCTATAATTATAGAAGGAACTTCTTCCATAGCATAAAAGAATACACACATAAGAACTGAACCAAATTTGCATTAAGCACCCTTTGATCTCCTTATTGCTCCTAGGTTTTCATTAATTTGCTGCAACATAAGTTTTGACAGATCATATGTGTGGTCTTTCTTCACTAGTTTGTATGCCACATCAATTGTTGTACAAGGTATGTTGTTCAGTCTACTTGATTGGTAGAATTTGTTTGAAATCACTCTAACAAAAAAATCTAGAAGAGGATCAGTGATAGTATCAATAGTCATTCCCCTCTTATTCCATTTGGCACTCGTATTCCTCTCAATGATTTTCTTGGAATCACTGTGCAAGGTCTTAGGCCAATCTAGAGTTGGGAAACCTGTAACCCTATGCACTATCCTTTTAGTGATCTTTACAGGGCCTGTTTCCAGCCATAAACATCCATTATGAATCTTTCTAAGGACAATCCGTATCCACTTAGTTTTGAATCCTGTAGGGTAAACTAGGGCATTGGTCAAACCTTTCTTCTCAACTATCTCAAATTCCTTTTTCAGAATCTTGTTTTCACATAGTTTATCATAAGATTGGAATATTTCTAGGTCACTTACTACACCTATCTTGTAGTTATGGCACTTCCTCACATTTTGAATCATGACAACTTTACGTGGAATGATGGATAATGTTCCAGTTGGGTCATTTTTGTAGGAAACTTCTGGGATTGGCCTAAATTCTAGTTGTTTGACCCCATTACTGACTAACTGAACCTCATGACTCTCTTTTCCTTTGGGGTTCCTTGAACTAGAGGCTATTTTACCAAACTAGGGTTTAAATGTATTAAAAATTTTAACTTTTGCATAGCTCAACACTTGATAAATGTCTTTGAATCAATGAACTTGTGTAGAATTGCTGTTGAAATCTATGCAAATAGCTGTTAGGTTGCTACTTGATTGCTTCTTCACTCTTCTCAACTTTGATCTACATTTGAATGGCATGAAAATGAAAGAAATTTGACCTTATACCTATCAAAGACCTAGCATTAAATGCTTCGTGCATACAGTTGTAAACTCGGCACTTGAAGGATTCAATATGACTCAGCTCCTATTGTATTTCATTTACTTGGCCTCCACTAGACTTCTACTTCACTCAGCTTCAACTATCAACTCAGTCACTATTAGAAACTCAACATCCATTGGAGCTTTACTGGACATCTAAGGACAGTTGGGCAACATTTGCAAAAACTTTAGATTTTGACCTGGCATCTTTGCTTATGCAGATTTCTTCCTTATAGTACTCCTTTGGTCTTTGGAACTAATGTATGATTTAACTTTGTATATCAGTCCCATACACCTTTCTTTTGCTTAGTTGGATGAAGTGTGATCACTTGACCTCTTGGGTGAAGTGATCTCTCCATTTGATGTGCTACACTCATCTTTCTTTTTTCCAAGTTTTATTGATTTTCCCTCTTATTTTTTCAACATCAACCTTCCCTTTTCCTTTGTTGACTTCTACCTTGGGTGCTTTTGACTTTGTTGGGCAATGCCTACTAATATGTCCAATTTTCAAGCAACTGAAATGTGTGGTTTGGCTCAACCATTTGTTGTAATTCCCTCTAAAATATGTCCTTATGCAATTTTTAGGAATGTGTCCATGCTCTTGACAATAGTGATAGCTATACTTGGTGTTGTAATCCCAATTGTAGTGATGTGCATGGTTGTTTCCTCTTGTAGGTTGATTAGGTGTCCACATAGGCTTTGATCTACACTCAAATGCTCTATGTCCATATTTATTGCATTTGTAATAGTTTCCTTCAAATCTTGGTGTCCTCATGATCTTGGTTCTACACTCATGTGCTTGATGTCCTTGCTTCTTGCACTTGTGATAAAAACTTGCTTTCTTAGGCTTATCATGCTGATGACTATTCTTGCTCCTGCATACATTAGAGGTATGTCCTTTTTACCATAGAAATGACAAGTAGGTTTAGTATTCTTACCTTTGTTACTCCTTTCTTCTATAGTCTTGGATGATTCTCCTTGTTCAGTGCTGGTGTAACCAAGTCTTAAAGTATCATTACTAGCCCTTGGTGATTTCAGTAGTTGCTCAAAGTACTTGATAGCTTCACTTGATTTATTGAAACTCTCTGCTATCTCCTTTTCTCTCTTCAACCCATTCTGCAATTGTTCATTTTGCATTCTCAAGGTGGAAATCTCAATGTCCTTCATGTTTAGCTCATGATGAGCATTCATCATTTGGCTTAAGGTGTCTAGCTGCATGTTTGAGATCCTTTCAAACTCAATTGTCTTCTCCCCTAGTCTATTAGTGAGATTTATCTTGTCATCTTCTATCATGACCTTGTCTTCAATGACTCTCTTCATTTGTTCAGTCACTTCACAAAGTATTGTGTCTTGTGATTCTTATTCAAGCTTGAGTAATCTGATTTCTTCAGCTTGTGCTCTTTTTTTCTCCGTTAGTTTTGCTATTGTTGCATCAAATTCCTTGGAATCTACATTGGAAAACACTTGTGTGGTATCAATCTCCTTGTAGTGTATTTTATTTTCAGCTATGGCTATCTCCTTCCTTCTTTATAAGGACTTTCTCAATTCTTCTATGGCTTCTTCCACTTTGTGTAGAGCTAGGTGCACATCAATCACCTAATTGTCTATGATCTTCCCAAGTTTGAAGACTTCCATCTTCAGACCTTTTCTCTAAGCTATTATGCTTTTCCTTGTGAGAACCACTGCTCTCATAATAATTGTTGGAATGTTCAAAATGGAAAGAGTACTTCTAAGAGCGTGCGCACGCACGCGGGGGGTGTAAATTAGAAGTATCACACTTTTAACCTTTTCTAATCCTTTAAATCATATAACTAAAAAGTAAAGTGCATGCATGTAAACATATAAATGAATATAAAGTAAAAACATGCAATAACACATAATACCAGATTTGCTAACCCAGAAACCCTCCAAGAGTAAGAAGGTAAAATTGGGGTGGGGATGATACCCACAAAAATTACTGTAGTAATAAATGTTTGACCAATTCTAATGGTCTTCCCTGTTAAAGGCTTTACACGGTGTCAATAGTGACCTGGTTAGTGGATTTACAAACACTTTACATGAAGTATCACCATGTTAAAGGATTTACAATAGGCTATTAAACCCACCTAATACAATAGGATTTTCAATCACCTTCTCCAAAGGTTCTCCTACCTAGTTGTTAAGCTAACCTATCAATATAGGATTTCCAACTTCTAATACAATGGAGAGAAAGTATTAGAACAATGAACCTGACAGTATGCAATCTTTAATTGGTGGATTCAGGCACTTGATCTTCTCTCTCTAGTGTGACTCTTGCTTGATCTTATCTCTGTTCTTATCCCTTGTGTTGTTCTGGTCAACTGGATGTATAATTGATGCTCTGTTCCTCTAAGTCTTCTACACTTTCACTCTGAATTTCACTATAATCTCCCCATACACTATTCTCTCCCACATATGCAATGGAGTTTTTGACCTCCTTTTAAAGATTGTGAGGACTTAGGGTTAGGTATGGATCTACAATCCATATTGAATCTTGAGTTCCCACTCATTTCTTGCATTTTCGTCATTGGTTGCATGCCTTCTCCATTTTTCTAATTGGTTGCATGTTGATCGCATAGGGAATGTAAAATATTCATCTTTATCCTTTTTCTCCTTCAAAATCCTTCTATGTTAGCCCAAAAATGGTTTATATCTGAGTTTGTGAGGGCACAAACTCATATGTTGATTATGTGTTACTCGACACATATTGGACTACTGGTGCGCAACACATATACTATCTTGGATTGCTTGGCACCTTTTATACTCTATCTCACTTGGCACATATATGATTCTGACTCACTCAGCATATAAAGCATTTTGACTTGCTTGGCATCAACTGTGACTTGGCACCTATGTGTCACTTGGCACTTATATATTGCTCGGCACTTGAAGTCACTTGGTGCCTGTTGAAAATCTAACTCGACACACACTGTGGATCGGCATACATAGTGTACTTAGCTTCAATGTAGAAAGTGATTAAGTGTGTTGACACTCAAATGTCAAAAGTATCCAAGACCAACACATGGTGCTACCACATTAGAACTTGTTTTCGGTTCTCCAACCCAATCTTAGCTTCAAGGAAACCGAGGAAGACATTATCTTAGATTTGAACATGATTACCTAGAGGTGTAGAAGAAATGGTCAACAATATCAACAAGTGAGCTGAGCCTTAGAGAAAGAAGAAGAGTTTGCAAAATTCTTGAGAGGAATACCCATTAGACAAGAAGTGGTCATTCTTCAAAGAATTGCACAAGTCCCAAGAAGGAGCATACCAAATCCTATTCTAGTGCAATGTCAAGTAAAAAATTAAGCTGGTAGAAAACCCATACACTCAGGTGGATAGACATAAAGATCTACTAGACGGAGACTTTGAAGCTCCTCAAATGTTAGATTTTAAGCTGGTTACTACTAAGAGGAAGAGGAAGACTAAGTCAGTTAATAGACCATCTTCACCACCAAAGGCTATTGTTTCTCCTATGGATTTTCTAGTTTTGACTCTAACAAGGACTCTTGTTTCCATAACTATCAATTTATGACCTTTGAATATCATTCTCCCAGCCATGGCACATCAAGCACCACAACCACTAGTTCCATGTGGAGCTATTATTGGTCCTTTAGCCTTGGGAAATGAAGTGCATGATATGCCTACTGGATCTTTGAAAATTCTTCATAAGTTTATTGGGGGTGGAAAAGTTACTACTAATTAAAAGATTAGCACATTCTTTATAGAAAGTGGGGTTTTAGGGATTAAGTATGCATATGTCTTGATCTACCTCTTTGTGGAAACACTCACTGGTGTCACCACTAAGCGGTTTGGTCAACTATCGACCGGGTGAATCACTACCTCAGAAACTTTGATTCAAGCTTTTGAGAAGATTCAAGACTATGAAAGACAAATATTTTCTTCTCTCCTAGTTAAATCAAATCATAAAAGACATCCATTAGCTACTGTGAGAATTCATTGCTCACTTTAACACTTGACTATGAATCAAATTCACATCAATAAAAGACCCATTGAAGAGAATCAAATGACTTTCTTCATCAACACTCAACCTTCTAATGTAATCTTTCAAATACGAAGAGCAAGAGTTCCCAATTTAGCAGCCACATAAACTTTAGCTATTAAACTGGGGGATGACTTACTTAGCTCAAGTAAATAGAGTCATGATCTATAGAAAGGAAAAGGTAAACATGCTTCTATCACTACCACTGACCCTCTATATTAGAATTTTTCTAATAATGTATTACAAATAAAAAAGAAGCTTCCCTAAAATCTGCTGCCTCTATATCAAGATATCCCAAGGAGGAATTACATGCCATATAATTCTAGAACAAACAATCTAAATGGCTACCCCCACCAACACAAAGATTGGCCATTGAACATCCTACATCATCCAGTAATCAAGCTGCTATGTGTGATTTCCACTTGACAACAAATCATGATAGTGCAAGTTATCCTAAGATGACTAGATTTATGCAAATGTATTTGATTGGAGAGAAAATTGAAGAGTATGTGGCCCCTAAAGATACAATAGAGCTGAACTTTGGAACCTCTTCAATAAAATTTCTAGAATATAAATTAGATGGTGAAAAGGCCTAAGATATTAACAACCATTCTTGTAATGCGTCTACACCAAATTGGAGGCAGAGGCTAGAACAAAAGTGGGATAAAGAAGCAAAAGATAAAGCCACTAACGAAACTTCTAAGCGTATCCTATCCCATAAGCACACTCCAAAAGATCCTTTGCAAATGAAGGAAACATATAAATCCAAGTCATCCCCAATTATTGAAGATTATTTCCATTTTAATGATGATTGCAAGAAGACTAAAGTGCAGGTTTCTTAGCTAGAGTACTTGAAAGCCAATCCACATTAGTTAGATAGGTTGATTCAATGTGTTGGAAAAGGCAAAGGCTCACCTAAAATTACTATCAACCATGAATCAGGGGCTACTTTAGAAGAGGAAAATCTAGAAGGTCTTATGACTTAGGAAGAATCATTTTTTATAGCATCTTTATTAGATAAACCTGATCCATTATATGTTTCCCTCTATATAGCCGGCTGCAAGTTAAGAAATTGTATTATTGATTCTAGTGCATCTGATAATGTTATGCCTTCAAAGGTGGCCCATGCCCTAGGTCTCTCTCTAAAAAAACCATCAGGAAGAGTGTATTCTATAGAGGCAAAACATGTTTCGTTGGTTTGTCAATTAAAAGATGCTTAATTAGCTCTTGTGACACATCCAAAAAAAAGTTAAAATTGAATATCTTGGTTGTTGATATTCTAGCTAGTTATGGGATGCTAATGAGTAGAAGTTTTTGCAGAGATCAAGAAGGACATGTCTCATGCCTTGATTCTGATTGGGGATAAAAAGGTTAAACTCAATCCCAAGCCTAAAGCTAAATACATAGTCTTGAAATTTGATGACCCGAGGGCCGAAATATTGTATGTTGATACTAGACATGGAACATATATGATGATGTGTAATGAAGAGGATGTAGTTGAACCTCTTATGCCTGACATAACAAATGACTTATGGTCAATGCAACTTGATGAAATATCTTCTTCTTTTGGTTTAGGTGTCAGAATAGTTTTGGTGTCACCTAAAGGAGAAATGCTCCCATAGGATTATAATTTGGCTTTTGAAACTACCAATAATACCACAAAGTATGAAGCTCTTCTCCTCGGCCTCAAATATGCTAGCAAAAAGGGATCAAACAACTCAAAATATCAGAAGATGTTGAACTGGTTGTCAATCAGATCCAAAAGTGATATCAAACGGAGAATACAAGATTGAATGCTTATAGAAATAGGGTGTGGGATGAGATTGATCATTTTGATGCTTTTTCTATACCGGCTATTCCTTGTGAACAAAATTCCAAAGTAGATTGTCTTGGAGTCTATGCTTCTCTAGAATTATTCCTCACCCTGAGTTCAATAGAGATACTTACATGGTGGAAATGATTAATAGACCTAGTGTACCAAATAATTACCAAAATTGGCAAGTCTTTGATTACCTTGGGAAAATCAATGCATTTCTTGAGGGACGAGCTCCATTTTCTAATCTAAATTTTGAGGTGTCAGATAAGGTTGAAGTGAAGAACCATGATGAGAGATGAGGAGATAATCCTAAAATTATTTAGCTGAAAGGTAATGTCATTCCAAGGGGATTAGCCACTCTTGAAATTTTTTTTGACAGAGAAGATAAAAGGAAGACAAAAGCCAAAGGTGCTAAACCTTCCAATTCCTTCAATCTAGAGAAGGTAAATATTGGTCCAGAAGAAACTCCAAAGATGGTTCTAATCAAGAAAGAATTGTCATTAGAGGAAAAAGGTGAATTCATGAATTTGTTGAAGGAATATCAAGTTTTTTTCACTTGGGGTTATGTAGATCTAAAAGAATTCATGAATGGAAAATTCAAACATCATACTCCTTTAAAACCTAGTTCAACTCCCTTCTGAAAAAAATAGAGGTAGTTTAATCCAAAGGTCACTAATGATATATTAAATGAAGTTGATAAAATAATTAAAGTAAAAATTATCTACCCTATCCACCATTCCACATGGGTAGCCAATAATTTCCCAATTAGGAAGAAGAATAGTGAGATAAGAATATGTGTTGACTTCCAAAATTTAAATCAAGCATCACTTAAGGATAATTATGAGCTTCATCTCATGGATCATATCTTGCAATTGGTATCTGGTTTTGAGTTGATGTCAATGCTAGATGGATTCTCTAGTTATAATCAGATTAGTGTTTCTCTAGAGGATCAACATAAAACAACCTTTGCCAATCCATGGGGTATATTTTCCTACAATTGGATGCTTTTCGGTTTGACAAATGCCGAAGCCACCTTTCAATAAGAAATAGACCATTCAAACCTCAATAATAATGTCATCATCATGTATCTTGATGATCTTACAATGTTTTCTAAAAAGGGAAAGGATCATTTACATCATCAAAAATTTGACTTGCATCAATGTCGAACTCAAGGCATCTCACTGAATCCTAAGAAATCTATTTTTGTTGTAACAAAAGGCAAACTGCTACAACAAATCATCTCAAAGGAAGGTATTCAGATAGACCCTGAGAGGTTGAAAGCTATCCAACAATAATTGCTCCCAATGAGAAAACTAGGGGTCAGATCTTTCTTTGGGCAAATAAATTTCATAAGAAGATTCATGCTAGATTTCTCAGGAATTACGAGGTCAATTGTGGATATGATAAAAGGGAACATAAGTTTCAAATGGACAAAAGAAGATAAGGGTGGTTTTGCACAAATTAAAGTTGTGATTGCTAATGCTCCTACTCTTTCTTATCTAGATTATTCTAAAAATATTCATTTTTATTGTTATGCATTTGAAAATACTTTATATTCTATACTAACTCAACCTGATGAGGATAATGGTGAAGCCCCAATAACATTCATGAGTGTTCCTCTTAAAAAGCATAAATTGAAATATTCTTTGCTAAAAAAGAACCCCAATGTTGTGGTCAGAGAAATGAAACAATTTAGGTTCTATATTTTAAACTCTCATTCCAAGGTATTTGTTCCTGATTCAGCGATGAAAATTATCCTAACACAATAGAAGATTGGTGTGAACAAAAGAGTTTTTCTAGATAGCTAAAGTACAAGAATATGATCTTGATATCAAAGCTACGAAGATCTTTAGAGGAAGAGGTTTGTGTAAAGCTATCACAAAAGGATCTTCTAGACATGAAGAAGAGAAAGAGAAAGAAATCACATTGGTTCTATTTGTAAGTAATGCCAATAATTGGTTTTCAAACATTTCTTATTTTTTGACATACAAAGATTGTCTACCTCATCTATCACCTAAAGGAAAGAGGACGTTGAAATTGAAAACTACAAGATACATTATCTAGAGTGATATGTTGTATAAGAAAGGAATAGAGGGAACCTTTGATGTGTGGATTTTGACCAAAGAAATGAGTTACTTCAATTGTTCCATAATGGAGCATGTGGAGGACACTAGTTAGCATCAGTGACTACCTATAAAATTCTAAGGAATTATTTATGCTGGCCTGAAATGTTCAAAGATGCAGAGGTATGGGTTAGGAAATGTGAATCCTATCAACATTTCAAAGGAAGACTTTGATTAGTGACACTCCCATCAAAACCAGTTGTGATTGAAGAACCATTTCAAAAATGGGGTCTAGACTTTATTGGTCCTATCCATTCTCAATCCAGTGCCACACATACTCACATTTTGATGGTGACTTATTATTTCACCAAATGGGTGGAGGTCATACCAGTCAAGCAAACAAATTTAGAAGTGGTATGCAATTTCATCAAGAAAAATATTTTGGTTAGATTTGGGGTTCCTAACGAAATTGTTGCTGAGAATGCTATAAACTTCTCATCTTGAGAAATGTTAGTCTTATGCTATCAATATGGAATTATAATGTTTCATTCCTCAGATTATTATGCAAAAGGAAATGGTCAAGCAGAATCAAGTAATAAAAACATTATATCCATTGTACGAAAGTTGATTGATATCAACTAGAAGTCTTAGCACATGCATTTTTATGATGCATTATGGGCAGATCGCTCCACTAAGAAGAGGGTGATGGGGCTATCCCCCTTTGAGATCATGTATGGTACTAAAGAAAGTTTTCCTCTCGCTCTCAAATTGTCCACTTTGAATAAATGTAGAATGCTATTGAAAATCATGACTTCAAAGATGCTCTTGAAAAGGGAATATTGTACTTGACCAAGCTCAAAGAAGAAAAAGAAGTGGTGATTGATAGAATATGAGAACATCAATCCTGACTAAAGAAGTTGTTTGATAAGAAGACAAAGAAAAGGGTGTTCCAAGAAGGTGAACTTGTATTACTTTGGGACATGCACAAAGAGCCAAAGGCTTTACATGGAAAGTTTGATTCCTTATGATGAGGCCCATTCCAAGTTAAAGAAGTATGCAGACAAAACTCCTTCATATTATCATACTTGAGAAATACCCAATTGCCCTTGCCATATAATGGGAAACATTTGAAGCATTACCATCAATGAGGTATGTGGCTCACCTTCTTGTACATATGTTGGCTAGGAGTTTTTGTTGTTCCCTTTTCCTCCTTTTTGTTTGGTTTCTATTCCTAGTTTTGGTGTGCTTAGTCCTCTTTCATGTAATTTTTTTTTCAGGTGACTCTATAACCTTTGTGATAAAGCAATGCTCTTGTTTAAGTTTGGGTTCATTCAATGTCTTGCACAGTCTTTGTCCTTAGATAGAGCTAGCTATTACCTTGATATTTTTACCAAAGAAGTTAAAAGAAGATTATTTCAGGAATGAGAGTAAAAGATTTCAAAAACCCAAACTCCAATATTTCCAAGAAAATAAAATGGTAGTCATAATGTAGGGGAAGCAAATAATTGAGTAGTTTCAAAAGGCATGTAGAGATGTAATTGATGGTTTGAGGATGAGAAGTTGGGGCATATTGATCATCAATCAACAAGAGTCCATTCACTTACTCATCACATTTCACTCAATAGATAATGTTTCAAAGCACGTGATGATAGGATTCAAAACCTTTAGGGCCCGTTTTGCAACAGGAATACAAGCGGAATAGGCATATGTAAATTATTAAAATTTTGAATTCTTTGTTTGGATGCACCAAATTGGAATTGGAATACAAAATAAAATAAGAATACGTATTCCAATTTTGGCCTAGAAATGAGGTTTTGCGATTCCACCCAAATAGGTGAAATTGGAATACATATTCCTATTCCAGTTTTATTTATTTTAGAAAACATAAATTTTTGGGTCCACAAATTTCCCATCAAATTATGGCTGAACCAAATAGAGAATAGGAATATGTACCCCTATTTTATATTCCAAAATAAGTACTCCAGAATAGCTATTCCTATTCCCACAGCTAAACGGGCCTAGGCGAGATAATCACATCTTATCTTTGACCCACAAAATATCATTTCTTATTAACTTAGAGCTTATGTTTGGGAAGAGAATGTTTATTTTTCCACTAAAAAAGAACAAAGATGCATATCATGTATTCCTTTGATGCCTGTGCACATATACAATCTTCAAGGAATTGTGTAGGCTATCATAAGTCTTCTCCAAGACTTTGAGTTTCACTAGCAATGACATCTTAGATGATTGATCTCTCATATCTGCACTCAGTTTGGTGTCTAAATTCATTTAGAAGTTTCCTTAGACCATTGAGGTAGTAGAGGTGATAAGGCACATAAACTGTTTGACGTAATACCTCAGAGAGGCGTAGATGCTCAACCATCTCAAGCTAGATAATTGATGACAATGGCAATTGCTTAATAATATCCAGTACAATGCAAAGCATGAAGCCATGGATGATTCAAGGAATCCATCTGGCATGATGCCGCTACATTATGTGTGAGCTATTTGGAAAAATGGAAAATTAGAGTCAAATAAATTCAAAATAGAGTCACCCAAGTTGGAAAGCACACGACTTGCTAGGTGTAATGATAGATGTAAGGAAAGTGATTCACCAATTGAGGACATAGAAATTATGCTTGTCACAAAGGAGATGATGCCTTTCCATTCATGGTGGGAGTATGGAAGAAGACAAGCCCATCACATGAACTGATTGACTGAATTCATTAGAATTGTTTATCCTTCATCTCAACTCAACAAAAAATGCTCATAATAGACTAAAAAGCCTCCTACTATAGACAATTTTTTGATGAAGAATTCACATCCCAAGACTAAATTCAGGTAGTTGGAATGTATATATAAAATGGAAGCCTCAATCATTGGTGTCAATATCTATCTTTTGCTCATGCTAGCTTGCCGACTATTTGTAAATTGTCCAAGCCAAAAATCCTTGTTTCATTTATATGTTTGCAACATGCTGACGGTAAGAAATGGGTTCACGGATGCAAGATTTTGGTAGATGAGATTTTCAAAGCCATTGTTCAAACATGTGGAAAGTATGATATACTCATAGAATGTATGAGTTTTTAAACCCCATAACCTTCATCAATTTATGAGTATAAAAAGATATCTCAAGGTAAATGCAGATTCTTGTAGATGAAATCAGTGAGGGGAACACTACACCACAATGCCCACAACTCATTACTTAGTGTGGAAGATTGATTCACAAATTGAATTCGGTATTCTACATGAGTTTTGAGGATGTCTTAAATGTTAGCATGGCAAGGATAATGAAACTTACAATCTATTTGATCAAATGTCTCAAATAAAATGCTAGAACCTACACACAAAATGGAGATTTTGATAGTCATTTATGATTTCCTTAAGGAAATGGAAATGAAAGTTTGAAAATATGAAGTCAAAAGAACATTGAATTCATATCAACATCTCACCAGATGAGGGTTTTGTAAGAAATACCATGAAGTACAAATTCCAAGGCAAAGAACCTCCCATGATATTGGCAACCACGCTTCCTGAGATATCAAACACCAAAGTAGGACACATTGATATTGAAAATTTTTGGTAGGCAATGAGAGAAGAGGATAGACCGCTTTTGGAACAATGAACATTAGATAACAGGTTGGCTCATGTAGGAGGACATCCACTGACAGTTTAGTGCACTAAACTAGTTTTGGAATGTATCAAGGCATATGATCAGAATTCTAGGGACATTAAGACCTCAGGAGGTAATGTCGTGGCAAGGCTAGATCCGATATCTATCTCGATTTTGTTCATATTTCCACTGAGGGAAGAATTCATAGAAATCTCTAAAGAAGGTCCTCAAGGGTATTTCCATCAGAATAAAAAGAAGTGTTTGGATTTTATTTCTAAAAGTTGACAATTTAGATATGATCATCCTTCTTAGTAGAATAGTGGGGAATGAGACAATTGAGGACTTTCAGGATTGGATTTTTTTGTACATCAATACCATCACCACTGGAAAAGAATTTATCAATTGGAGAGAAATGATTAGTGATGCCCTTCATTGTTAGTTGACTGAATTCAATATGAATTAGGGATTCTACATGTTCTCATACCTTATGTATGTAATTGCTAGTATGAAGTCATGGCATGGTCTCAATCAATATGGGGAATACAATGTGGCTACACAAATCTATAATTACTATTGCCAATTGCAATTGAAACAAAGAAATGTACACTTTTGCATGGTGAACAATGCTTTTACTATGCTCACAGCCAGGGAGCTACAGGGAGATATAGGGCTCCAAATTTCTCCTAAAGCAGCTAGTCTCATAAGTTCATATGGTTGATTCTTCATACAATATCCCCGGTTCACCTACATTCACATAGGAGGTTTTCAAGATTTTCCTCTTATGTTGCCTCACTTTGTACATGACAAGATGGTGCTTTCAAAAGTTTGCAGGCATATTGGTCAAGTAAACAAGAAGTGCAGGAACAAAAGATCCATTCCTTTCCTAATCAGTATTGGGCACTATAGTTGTCTTTCTTCCTCAGATGCGCAAAATATTGAAAGATTTATGGTGAAGATAACTTTGAACTCTTTTCAAAGTCATTTCCCATTTGATGGTTATGGGTACGTTAAAACACTCTGATACTGGGACCTCTTTATATTCATTTGCCTATGATGGAAGATGATTGGGCAAATTGTGAGAATGACTTTGAGGTGAGAAAAAGAGATTGTATGAGATTTATAGTGCAACAAACCATTGATTATAAGATGAGGTGGGATGTGACATGCATACAAGAAGATGGATCGAATCTAATTGATCCTTTCTTCTTTGAACAAATACAATTCTTGGAATTACCATATATCAATTGGTCTATACCAAAATTGGAAGATCTCAAGGAGAGGACCTTCAAGTTGTGATTTATCGAATAGAGAATTGGTTAATAAGTAAAACCAAAGAACTCACAATCACCTGGTCAAAAGAGAAAAATAGTTCGAAGAAAAATAATAGCTCACAAGAAGGTATATCCGATTCAATCATTTATTTTTCTCTTCCTACTACTTCTAGTTGTTTACGTGTAAGTACACAAGGTGGAGATGATAGTGAAGATCTAGACAGAAGAATTCATCTAGTTTTAGCATGTGAGATCAATGAAGTCACCAAGAAGAAAAGGTCAAAACCCAAAGAGAAAGCTTTAAATCCGATCCAAAAAATGATAGATGAAGCTCTTGAGATGAATTCTTTACCCTCATCATTCATAGATGAAATGATTCAACCCATAGCATCCCCTATGTGCTCTTCATCTCTTAAAAGTGTGAAATGGATTCAAGAGGTGCCAATTGTAGAGAATACTTGTAACTAGGATTTCTCACCTATAGTCCTACATGTTTCTTCAGTGACTAGCTCATTTACCACTATCTCAACATCTTGGTTACAACAAAGTTTGGAGAGGAAGAATAAAAGAGTGATCCAATTGGAGGCACTGACTCTAAATGTTGTGCTTGATCTAGTGCATAAAGGTATGAAAGTAAAGAAAACTAGAATAGATTCTAGACTGACGGTTAATCTTACCTTAGGAAACCTATTTGTCAAGATTGCACAACCGGTTATAGAGAAGAACATAGATGAGGTGGATGAGGCTGACTTTTACATAACTCAAGTTTATTTGGGTCGAACTACTGATGAAGGTAGAGAGCATAATTTTGATGTGTTAGTTGCTACTCTAATCGAACAGTAAAAAAGAGATAAGCAAGCTAAGAATAAAATCAATGATCACGTTCAAGCCCTTTCTTCATGAATATGATCAATGGTAGGTGATTCATTCTCAAATCCTAGTGTTTTTATAGAAATTATGGAAGATCCCAAGAAGATGTTTGATGATGATGCCATTCAAAACATAGGAGAACATCGTACATAGGACATGATGGTAAAAGCATGGATAAAACACATGAAGGAACAAGCCTCAAGCCTATTTCAGCAGGTAAAGGTCACATATGTTAAGGCAAATCACATTCAACAAAGCATTAAAAAAGAGTTGGCAACTCGTAAGGAAGAACACTCATTCTAGAGATAAATTGATGGCAATTTAATAGAGATTAAAGGAATGGCAAATGATATAGTCAGATCTTTGAAATTGATTGCAAGTGAAGAAGATGAGCAAATTGACATATGGCTAGAGAACATCAAATTGAAGCATGATAGCATGGATCACCAATTGAATGAAGAAGATAAGTTCCTAATGCTTGCAAACTATTGAAAAGGAAGGCCTTGGGAAATATACCAATAATTGTGGAAGGTATTCCTATTAGTGAACGTACTCAAGATCCATACCTTCTATTTGGGAATGCATAGAATTAAAAATCAGCATTGAACTTGGTAGTAAGAAATGTTCAGATGCTGACATCATGATGAAATTGAACACTCTCTTAGTGGCATTGGACTCTTGTATTCAAAACTTGCTAATTTACACCCTAGAGTTGGATGAAATTAGGAAGAGCCGTGATCTATGCAAGCTGAAAATGTAGAGTGTGGTCATCATAAAAAAAAAAAAGCTTTAGCACAGGTAACCAAATTATTCAGATCATACAAGGTGAATTTGATTCAGTTACTCACAACACCCCCGAATCAAAGGGTAGGCACATGAGATATCAATGATCACAATTGTAAGTTAAAAGTAGGAGCATCTAAAGTTGTCTCAAATGTTTTGCTTGTATATTTTGTAAAGAGGTCAACTTTAGGAACCATTTTGGTTTGGTCAATCCCTTAACTTTTTCTGAGTTATGGTTAAGGATTAATGTTAGAATTGTAGAAGTTAGAATTGGTTATGAACTATCTTCAAAGTAGTCCAAGTTGTAACTTTTTGAGTAGTTATGAACCCGAAAAGGTGGTTATGCTGGAAATATAGATTATAAATTCATGAATAGCCAATGTAATAGGGAAGTTTTTGGTTTGAAAAGATGAGACACTTATGTTAAAGTTTTGATAGCAAAGCAATTTTTGGAAATTGCGTACAATTCTTGCTCTTGTAATAAACAAATTTTCTCATGTTCTTGGTGCAAAGAAATAAAATGAAGTGCATTTTGTGTTCTCTTTTGTACAAAATTTGAACTATTTGAGTGTTGATTCTTGTTGTAATTAATGTTTTCACGGTGTTGTGTACAAATATTAGTGAACCATTGAATCATCACTGAGCTAATGTTAGCCTTCAAGCGTAGTTCTTGATCATTCTTGTTAACAATTGAAGTTGATTTAGGAAGGCTTGAAAGTCGTTTGGTGCATTCTTTTTCATTGCTTCCTTCATATCTTTCTAAATTTGAATACATCTTTATTTTAAAATCCAAATTACATCAAGGAGTTGCCCCTCAAAATGTAGAGGAAGGTCATATACCAAAGACCTTTCCAACTATTGGAGAAACTCATTTGCTACACACATTTCCATGGAGTATTGGCGGATATTAATTTCTCTACAACCTGTCGAAAGTAGCTGACAATATACCGTTCAACACACCAGCTGCACCGTCCAACATTAATTGTAATAGCTAACTCTATGCATAGTCAAGATAACATTTAATATGTATCCTCTATAAATTAATAGATTGGGCCTGTGATTAGTAGTGCCCATTTTTGGGTTTCTCCATAGCTTATCCTCTCTATGGCTTTCTCTCTTGTTTTCTCTATCCTAATTTTTATCATGGTATCAAAGCTAATGGCAAATCCTTAAGAGCCCAAGATTTTGTTAATAGTCTTGTGTGGTAGACTAGACTATATGAGTGCTCTTCAAGAAGAAGATTGCAGATCTCTGAGGAAGAATCACCACTGTAAAAAGAGGATTTGAAAGGTTGTTGTAGCAAACCATTTTGAAGCCAAAGCTTATGAAATTTTGATTGGCATATTTTTGCAGGTACGATAGAATCCCATCCGTGGGTGTAAAAGAGATTGCCCGAGATGAGGGATGCCAAGAGGACTGCCAAGAGTCAATGAAGGTCCTACCTAGTTATATGTGTGAGTTTGTTTTTACTAAAATAAACTTGCTTAAAATATTGTGGGATGAGTATGTTGTTTTGTAGTGTGAAATCTATGATATAATTAATGTTTAAAATCTATGCTATTATTAATGTCAAGGAAAATCTTGATTTGATTGAGAGGGCTGACGTTTGTTTGGAAGATGTATAACACTAGTTGTGCTGGTGTATTTAGTAAAAAAAGGTGTTTTGTGTAGATGCAAGATGTGTATGAGGAAGATCAAAGTTGGTGGTAGATTGAAATTGTGATAGTTTTCTATCCTCAAGGGCTATGTATTTTGGACAAATTTGTTGAGTGTGAGTTGTGTTTGTTAAAGGCAAATTTAGACATTGTATTGAACCTAAGTTGTTGTAAGGGGTGCATTATCGGTTGTATCCAACACCCAAGAGTTTGGTTTAACAAATTGATGAATCATGTACCTGAAAATAATTCCTATTAAACTAGTGAGTACAACTACTGAGTACCCATGTATCTTGGTAGATGAATTTCTTTTTATATGGACTCAATAATCAGTTTGATGTAGGTCAAAAAGGAGAAAAGCCAAAGTGATGATAGTTTTCCCATCATGTGAGTTTTTGGTAATCTGAAACCATTTGCAATGTTTCCACATCATGTTAGTGGTAATTTGAAACCATTTTGTGTTGTTTGGTGATTTGTAGTCACCACTCTTATGTGAGGTTTGTGGTTAGCCGAAACCATTCAAATGAAATTTTTTTGGTCAGCTAGAAACCACTTGTATTACATTGGTTAGGAGTAAGCCGTAAAACCTAAAGTAATTATGACAAGGGAAAACAATATAAATGTAGTAGCATTAGTGGAAGAAATTAAGGGGGAGTTTTAGCAGTAGTTGACAATATACCATCCAACACACCAGTTGCACCGTCCGACATTAATTGTAATAGCTAACTCTATGCATAGTCAAGATAACATTTAATATGTATTCCTCTATAAATTAATAGACTTGGACTTGATAGTGGAGCCCATTTTTGAGTTTCTATGGCTTCTCCTCTCTATGACTTTCTCTCTTGTATACTCTATTCTAATTTTTATGAAATAGTGACAAATTTGTTTACCAACATGAGAACGACTCAACTTGGTCAAACCTAATTTTGAATTTAGTTTGAGATCTTTCGAAACATCAAGAGTCAGATTGACTGTTAAAATACGATTTTAAATCAGAGCACGATATATAATTAGCCAATCCTGCTCAACCACTTCAATACTACGATTTCAAGAAATATAATTATTGCGTACGCTTTTGTTATAGTTGCAGTGGTACTTAAACAAGCAGGGCGTGTCTTGTGGGGACGTTGGAAGGACATATACACAGGGAGTATATATCTATATATCTGTATATCAGAATGGGTACATTCCTCCTAAAACAGACAAATTACACACGCTCCGCCGCTATTGATCAGCATGTTTTACTTCTCCGAGGCTGTCAATTCTAACGCATTTCTGTCCACAACCCTGTCACGTTTCTGTACATTCCTGCCAACAGCACTGTTTTTAACCTACACCCATTGCACTATTCCGTATATAACACGACCTGCAAAAAACCAATCCGATTGAAAAAAGAACATCTGCCTAGAATTAAATTATGACTGCATGTAGTTTTCGAGTCGAATTTTCATGTATTGAGCAAGGTTTGATGAATAGTAGTTTACAATAATATTTTATCTTTACAATAATATTTTATCTTTTATAAAGGATCTTCTTTCATTGAACATAGCCCATCTCTATACCACTATATCCATAGTATTCTTCTAAGATTAAAGCTAGACATAGGGGAGGAGCACTAATACAAAACTATGTTTCATATATTTGCACGCTATGTACAATTGAACTTCCAATTATTAATTTTGAAAGAGCTAAAAAAATAACTTAGTGATCATTAACAAATTCCAAATGTATCAGGGGGCAATCATTTTTAGTTTCAAGTTGGTTCATAATTCATCCATTTTGACACTACTAGTGGGACAATTCTAGATGAAAAATGACCACTTTGAAATGACTACTTTTTTTGTTTTTTTGTTTTAGACTGCAAGAACCACGTGACCGGTAGCGCTGGCGTGACACGCCCACCGGTACCACAAGGACGGGGGAGACTAGAACTCGTGACCAACCCCTTGCAACAGGGAAGATTTAGCCAACTGAGCTAGGGCCCCCGTGCTTTTCAACCTTTTGACACTAATTAATTTTAAAGAGATCACTTAATACTCACAAATGAATTTTTTTTTAAAAGCTAAGTCATATATAGAGAGACCAAAAAAAAACCAAAATTTGATGTATATTTTAGGCTCTTCATGTGCACAAAGTTAGCTATGTCGACTATTAGTATGGTTCTCCTACCGATATTATAACAATTAATAATAATGAAATAAAGGAGATTGTAAATACTATTTCAAAAAGAAAAATAGATGTTTCAATTGAAGTTAGTCACTAATTTAGAGCCTATACAAAGTGATTGCAAAATAATTGTATTGATCTTCATGTTGACATCACTACATTTATTTTCCATATTTGACATTGAGATTCACCATCCTTTTAGATAAAAATTTAAGAAATATATGAAGACTTTTAGATCAAATTTTGTATATGGAGATATAAAACTTGTCAAGAACTCAAAATCATTGGTAGAAATTATTTCAATTAATCCATCAAACAAATAAAATAAATATTGACATTTCTACCATTACAAATATAATACAACATAAAATCTATTTAAACATAAAACCTATTTAAAAAGCACAATGCATCAAATAACATGATTACAAAACTCCATATATCTATATACTGTGTATACTAGATTTTGTTTTAAAAAAATATTAAATTTTTTCTAAAATAAAATATTGCGTACAACCACTTAAATTAAATGGACAATCCAACAACTTAAGGAAAAAATTTACAAGAAAATTCATTTTGAAATGTAAAAAAGTAAATGAATTTGTATCAAATTAATATATTAAAATACTTCATATAAACAACATAAAATTGAAAAAGAAAACTAAGAAACTCTAACACTCAATCCCATCAAGCCACACACGTCATGCGATAACATGCTAAAGAAATTCTAAATTATAATTAAAGTTTACGAACAAAAATTACACAATCACAAAAGAAATCTTATCTATTTTAAATATTAAAAACTAATTCATCTATTCTAAGGATACTTCATATATTCATGGGCAAGTACATAAAGTTACATGTAACAATAGAAACTCACCCAAACATCAAAAGAGGATTCTATCTTTTTCAATTATGTTTAAAAAATAAATAAATTTGGATGAAGTTTAAGATATAATTTCAAATATATGTCTACATTTCAAGATAAAATAAAATAAATGATGTGTAAAAAATAAGTACATAATGGTAACTTGTATATATTTGGACAAGCTTTTTTTATTGAAATAAACGTGCTATATGTAAATGTTATCATAATAATCATCTTTTGAACTTATTATAGTTGTATTAAGGATGTCACCATTCAATCTACATATACACCAACATATATGATGAAAAGATTACAAAATTAGCAACATCTATAACAATCAAGCTTAAAGTGTAAAGTGATCTTGTAACTCTATATCCAAAATGAGATGGAAGCCTTGTGGATTAAAACAAATCAAATTTTAACACTCTAAATATGATCAATGATATGCCAATACTAGGGTAAGAAATGAAATGAATTTTTTTTTTAATAAGGAAATCCAGTTTTTCCATACATGTCTATCCATGATGTAAAATTGTTAAAGATGTCATGGCTCTTTGCACAAAGGGTTGTAGGTAATGTGATGAGTGAGGTTGAAATGACAAGGGTTGTAGGCAATGGGATGAGTGGGGATGAAATGAAACTTGCAAAAAAAAACCTACAACAAAACAAAACAACACTAGCAACAGGGAACCATCACTTCCTACCAACATGAATAGAAACAAAAATAATAATTTTAGAAATTAAACTAACAACTCTAAACAAAACTAATCTAGAAATGATAAAGGGATATACAACATGAACATTGGTGTAGAAAATGATGTCACAAGTAATAAATAACAAACCGGACCTACACTTATCTTAATTTTACATAATTTTTTGAATGAGCTCTGCAACTCCCACCCATGTTGAGTGCTTCCATTGAGGGTCCCCCCACCTCCATACTTGGTTTAGGAATGTCTAGATTTGTGACTTGTCCTTTCTTCTCAATTTTCTACTGTTGTATCCCCTCCATCATCTAGGGCTTAGGTGTCCTCCTCTAGGATCCCCTTCTAGCCTAATGATTTGGCCTTTCTTGGCATTTCTTCTCCCAAAGAAGAACACAAGAATGTTGACCTTGAGATGGTGAAGATCCCTAAACTAGGGTGGAAAAATGCACTGCTTGGTCATAAGGTTGTTGTTTCTTTGGAAGAGGTGGGCCTGAGATATCTCATGGAAAAGATGGCCCTGAGATATATTTTCTAGACTCGGTGGTTGAGAATATTTCCCTTGGATTTTCTCAAGCCTTGATGGGTCACTTTTCAGCTTTTCAAACATCCATTTAGATAGTTAGGATTTGGTGCTCTTCGAAATTGAGATTCAAGGGCTCGGTCAACATCTCGACAATGTCAGTGGCATTTTTATTTTCAAATTTGTGTTTGAGGAGGATAGGTGCTCCATGCTGACAAAATCTTGAAGGCTAGATAAGCATACTTTGAGCCTAGCTAAACGGAAACCCAATTTTGATCCAAAAAAGGATTTCCTACGTATGGTACCAATTTGGGTAAGACTTCATTGTCTTTTGCTGGAGTTTTAGTATGAGAAGATTTTCAAATAAATTGGTGACTCTTTCAGCCATATCATTAGAAGAAACAACATTACATTGAGCAAATCTAGACTTGCTTTTGCTAGATTCTGTATTAATATGGTTGTTAACAAAACCCTCCCCAGTGTGGTGGTCTTGAAATCCAAATGGAGAAAGTATATGAAAATGCTGCTCTCTTATGTCAGTTATGCTCCAACTATGGCCATGTTATCTTTGACTATCTAATGAACCAAGAGAAGGAGAAGGTGATATTGGTGCAAATGACTGGACCAGGGGGCTTTTCTAGGGAGTGTTCAAACTACCCCTGTTGTGGAAAAATAATTTACAATGATGAGGAGAAAGTGGGATGGAGGATTACCCATTCACTAAAGGATTAGTTACACTTGTCTCTTCACTTGAGAAATTAGGTTGTGAGGAGCCTAAGGAGAACCTAGAGGAAGGTGAAATTCCACTGGAGGGAGAGTTGAGATTGGGGAAGAATTCCTCCAAAATTATTATTTTTAATTCTCCATTGGTAGATGTCTCTATGAGTACGAAGGAGATGGGAGTGGTTCCCCTTGTTGAAGAGGGAAGGAAAGATTCTTTGGCTGCAGATCCCATGAATGTTGGATAGAATACTTAGGATGGGATAGTATGCATGGGGAATATGCCTTATGCGGGGGGTGGGGGAGGTGGGTCATGTAATACCCCAAAATTGGGTCATTTCCATGTTAACCAATTCTGGTCTATTTTGATCAATTCTAAAGTCCTATTTTAATGGGCAATTCTTATTCTGATTTTCGCTACTTGACTTAATTGTCAAATTTAGAAAACCTTAATCTGCATTAATTTGGCTACTTATTTAATTCCCAAAGTATTGACTCGAATTAGTCACATTAAACCTATTGATTAAGATTTAATTTAATTTGAAGTGTTTATACTTTAATTAAATTAAATTATATCCTAAGGCTAATGTACTAAGGAATTAAAAATATTTAATTTAATAATTATGCTCACTTTAATTAATTGAATGAGGTTATTCAATTAAATGAAAAAGGCATTTATGAGGTCACATCTCACTTCATTAAATTAAATAATCTCTTCAAAATCTTCTCTTCAGTTCCAAAATGGAAACTCTAAGTGAACTATCTCTTGAATTGGAATTAATTTAGTTAACTTGTTCTCACACTCATGTGAAAAGCCCAGTTAACTAGCCATCACACTTAGATCTAAAATAGTTAACTTCACTTGCACAAGGAAGTTTCCATTTCAACTAAATCTTCTCTTTGATCTTAACCGTCCATGCAAATTGATCTAGACCATTGATCAATTCTTGGATTCTATTTAAGGGAATCCCAATCCCTCATTACAAAGGTTGAAATTTATATTATATTGAATTGCTGTCAAAATAACTACTCATTTAAATTCTATCTTTTACACTTGGTTTAGCATTTGATATCATTTTAGATTAAGAATGTATACATTTAGCTTAATATCTTTTGTTTCCTAGATTAATGCTTGTACTTCATATAGATTAATTGCATAATCATACTCTTCATAAAATCCTTCATTCTAGAAAGATCTAGTTGCTTGATCCTCATTTTGAGAGCATATAGGCATAATCCTTCTAGTTAGAAGGCAATAGGTCACATTGTTGGGCCTCTTGGATAAACAACTCCATGTTTATTCCAAGATGACTCCGCATCTAATGACCATGTTGAAGTGTGTGTGAGGTTCAGAGGCCCACAATCTATAGATACATTTTTGGCGCCCACAGTGGGGCTTGAGAAAAATAATTTTTCTGGCCCCATCTATCTAGTTTTCTAATATTTTCATCATTCTGTTGTACCTGTCCATACTGTCTTCTAGATTTTCACGCGAAAAATCTAATTTCATGTGAAGATTTGAGGGTTTCGCCCATTTCTCTCCACTTTCTCACACAAAAAAGTTCCTTATTGCATGGATTCTCACGTGGCACCTCATTTTCTCACGCATGTAAGTGAAAGACTTTGCACGGCCTTGCGCAAGATTTTGCACAAAATCTCGAAACAACATAGTTAAGATGCAATTTTTCAATATGCTATTTATCATTTTCTGCTAACGGGTTTTCTCTGAAGCATCTTTATTTCGATTTTCATGATTTTCTATAGCCTAATAGTTGTTTGTAGGACATTTGACAAAGAATCCTTTACACAAACTTTACTAAACATGAACTGACTGTGTGTTTGCAGGACACTGTCAAAGATACGATTGTCGAAGACCAATCTTAAAACCCACAGAAATAATGTGTCTTTTTCTTGCTTCCAAACATAGTCTAATTAGGGCTTACGAACTTCATAGGGTGCAAGATAGAGGAATAGGGGACTATGCTCTTCACTACTTGGAAGTCATGACCAAGGGTGAATCAGAAACCTAGAAGCCTCTAAAAGATGACATTCGAGGGAGGCAAGCAACTTAATCGTTCTCTAGTGTGAACCTTCTTCTATGATGAGATGATGATTTCTTTTTAAGGGATCAGAATCTTTAGAAAGGATAAGTCTAAATTGATTAAGCTAAGTCAGTGATTAATGTGTTTTGTGTGTTTGGGTGAGAAAATAAGGTAAAGGAGTATGCTCTTTCCCCTTGAGGGAAATAAAAAACTTTGACCCTTATATTCGAACCACTAGTCTGAGTCAATCATTTAGAGGGCTTGCCAGAGTGATCCAACCTCCAGGAACGACCCAAGTGAGCACACTCCTTTCGCTAGAGATTCCAACTCACTATAGTAAAGAAGCTTTGTAGAGAAAAAGACTCCAAAGCTGTGTTAATTTCCTCTCCTTCATTCTTGATATCGCCTATCAAGGAGAGGCTTTGTCTATTGCACTGGCTGGTGCCAGCCCCAGTCTTGCTAAGAAAGTGTGTGCACTTTCAGATGCTGGTGTGGGTTGCTAGTCTCAAATTTGCTCGCAGAGCCATTGGGGATTAATATGAAAAAAAGCAAAGTAAAAACCTTTAGTTAGAGACTACTTGGTTCACCTCCAAAAGGGGGGCATAATCTTTGTGCAAGGAGTGGGAAGAATCTCTCTTGTAGAAATCACCATAGGCATGCTACTAGGCATTGGAAGGGGGTATACACACTTGACCCTTGCCACAAGGGTGCTCATTCAGCATATATGTTATTGAGCCCTTTGAATACACCAAAAACATGGGTGCCCTCTAGGGGGTGACACGACTGTGTGAGGTGCACACATGCGCATAATTTGTGAGACAAAGATTTTTCCTTCTCTACCATTTTTGGTTTTTAGGGATAAAGCGTGTTTGTTATCAAGTCTTAAACATGTCCAAACCTATCTAAATGTACTGAAAGTCAAGACTTCCTTATCCCTCTGAGTTGCTTTATCCTCAGTTGGATTGTATTTGACTATTGCTTGCTTCCCATGTCTTGTTCAAAATACTTTGTCTTGTTTGAAACTCAACATTACTTCACAACTTGAAAGTCAACCTTGTTGTTTGTCTGAAATCTATCAAACCAACCAACAATTTATCTAGAACAGTATGAAAATTTCAAAATCTCTTCAAAATCCAGTTCAGTTGTTAGTTTGGTCTCAATTTTCGAATATAGTTTGCAATATTTCGCGCAAGTACTTTTTGTCCAGTCACTTCTTCACATGGTTCTATGTAGATCCTCGTGCAAGTAATTGCACATGCTCATGTGAGATCTTGTTGACAGCATTCTATCTTGTCCGCCAATCCTAGCACTTCTTCACATGGCCTGAAGCACTCTTTGCGCAAGTTTAGATTATTGTTCTGAGATTTTTCTTGTGCCTATGTACTTTCTCACATGCCTTTGAGAGTGTCTTCGCACAGTATCTTGAGTCAAAATTGTCAAATTGATCCATTTGAGCTATCTGAACTCTGAGTCTAGTTTGTTTCCTACATTAGTTTACCTCTTCTTTGTTTGTCAATAGTCCCAAACAGTGGCATTTTTCTTGGCTGATGACTTGTGGTCTATACTTTAACTAGTCTTGCCTCTCAAGTATCTTATTCTAATCCTATAGTGTTCGTTATACTTCGTGCCATGATAGTCATAATCTTTGGTTGCTCTAGCCTCCACTCAGACTACTCGTACGTTAGTATACAACACTCTTCCTTTTCTTTTTGAACTATGTTTTAGTGTGATCCTTGTCTTGGTCTTTGCTTCTTGTTCTTGTCTATGACTATTGCAACAAGAAGTGGAAATATATTTTTATCCCCTTAGACAAAGGCGAGGTCGAGCTAGGGGTCATAATCACGACAGAGGTCACCTTCTATTTTATATATGATCTGCATCCAGTTTGTCCAATGAGGAATCCTCATGATTTCCCTCACCTGTCATATCATCTTAAGTCGAATGAACATTCTCCATAAACTTACAACAAACCAGGAACTTGTTGTATCAAGAGGATCCTAAGACTAGCAAAGGTTCCACATCTTTGAACAAAACTTCTGAATTCTTTTTCAAAGGACCTTTCCAATCAAAACAATCCAAAACTGAACACGTTCCTACAATGACTGATTACGAACTTGAACATGGTAATCACAACAGACACCAAGACCAACCTAGGAATGATAAAGAAAAAGACCATGAGATTGATGAGGAGTAGGAAGAGGTGGAAATACTTCCTAAACACATAGTAAAGTATCGTAAAGACAAAAACTTTCAAAAGGTCATGGAAATCCTACTCAACGAAGATAAAGAAAAATACTTTCTCAAACTCGCCCAAGAGGGAGCTAAGCTACCCCATCATTTCAATGTGAAAACCATTATCATGCCTGAAGAGGAAAACTGAGACTTCCAAAATCCAAAAACAACTAAAAATCATGCAAGACCAACTAGCTTAGATGATGTGTGATAAAGAAAAACCCACAAAAATATACACCTTAGACACTCTTTGTCCATTTCCATTTGACAAGAGCATAGACATGCCTCCTTTTCCAAGAAGAGTAGAGCTACCTAAGTATGATAAATACTTCGAAACTACCTATCCCCAAGATCAATTGTAGGAATTCAGTGCCTTGTCTATGGAATTTATGCATAATCAGACATATCTCATGCGTTTATTCCCAAGAAGTCTAGGTGGTCAGGCTATGGAGTGGTTTTCACACTTGCCTCCTGGTATCAAAATGTTTGATGAAATTGCCAACTTGTTTGTTCAACAATATTCTCATAACATTCAACACCCTGTTAATATTCAAGATTTATGAAACTTTAAGTAGAAGGCTAGGGAACCTGTCCTCACATTCCTTCAGAGGTGGAGACAAATTTACACTAAATATTCACACAAAATTCCTAAAATGGAAAAGCTTGACATCTTTATTGATAATCTCCTGCCTAATTTTGGGTATAGAGTCCAACTTCAAGGTCCATGCACCTTCAAAGATATGGTCACACAAGCTATCCACATAGAGGAATTCATGGCCAAGAAGGGCAAACTTACCCTTCAAAAGGACACAAAACAAAGATCCACCTCTAACAAGGACAAACCCAAGTACATTAACAAGAACTGAGAAATTGTACATGATGGGTTTGTTGACAATGTCATTCCTAAACCTGCTAAGGTAGCCTTTAATCTCATAGATGGTCTGAATGTGGCCAAGAATGTTGAGAAACCTCCTCCTAACAACAAGACATTTTGGAATAAACCAAGAAACTCATGGGCTACACGCCCTAAACGAGAGTATACACCTCTGGGTGAACCTTTGGATGTGGTTTACAAGACCTTGCTACAAAATAAGCTTATTTCACCATTGGACAACTCTCGCCCTTATGATCCACAACCATGCCCACCATGGTGAAATGAAACCACATTCTGCAAGTATCACCAAAATAAAGGGCACAAAACTAGCAACTGCATTAACCTACGTCACAAAGTCTAGGACATAATTGATGATGGTGACATTGTGGTAGATGAACATAACAAGAACTTGGATCACAAGGCTTTCAAAGAACCCTTCTCAGCTTATGAAAAAGGAGAGAGCTCAAAACCAAAACCTAACAATAAGGTCAACTATACATACTCTAATGATAATAATGTGATCAACATGGTTGAACCTATGGATTTTGAGTGATGTGACATTATTATGATCAAGGACAAGCAAGATAACAAATGGTGTCTTGGGGGGCCCTACTTCCCACACAACTAACAATACATCTTCGCAATATTGTGCCAACGTTGTTACATGCTTTCATGCCAAGTTGGTGCTCAAAGGCCATGTGCCTTCTACTCTTGATCTTGAACAACACAAAGATAAAACCCTTGCTGGTCCATCTAGCAAAGGTGCAAAACTCACAACAAATTCAGCAGTAACTAGCTATAGTGTTCTTGATCAATTAAAATGAACTAATGCTCAAATCACAATCTTTGAGCTACTTAAAATCTCACCTACCCATAGGAAAATTCTGTACAAATCCCTCACTAAGGCAAATTTTCCTCAAGATCTTGATGTTGAATGATTTCAATATATGGTAGGTCACCTAACCTTGCCTTACTTTTTGTCCTTCTTTGAGGAGGATGATAATTCATTGAGTCACCCACACAATCAACCTCTACACATTAAGGTCATGATACATCAGATAGGTTCGTTGGGTACTCATTGATAATGGCATTGGGCTGAACATTATCTCTACTGCTTTGCTTAGACAATTAAATTATTCTAAGAACTCTATTGATCCTCACCGCAAGATCACTATCAAAGCGTATGACAAAGTTGAGCAAAAGTATCTAGGTCTTATGGTATTGCCCCTCTGCATCGGTCCTATAGAAAGGGATGTCACTTGTCAAGTCCTCAACATTCCCTTAGCTTATAACATTTTTCTAGGAAGGCCATGGATACATGAGATGTGCGTTGTGCCATCCACATACCATCAATGTGTAAAATTCTCGTTTCATGGCTCTGAAGTCACTATTCCTACTAGTACTAGCTATACCTGCAATATGTTAAAAGCTGTTGAGAACTTTGTCCCCACTAACAAGGAATCTATTGATTATCATGATAACAAGCTAAAGCAAATTGAGCAGTCGTTCAAGCTGAAAGAAACTAGCATGGGTGAATACCACATCAAACTAGTGGTATCATTAACATCTCTTCCTGAGTCTCCTTATCATTATGGGAGACCATCTAAGGCAAAGAAGCCATTTGTGTTGATACCTCAAACCAAGTATAATGGCACTTTTGTCAAGGCTATAGTCCCCTTAGAAGAAAAAAGTGAAAATAGAGCCATTGTTGCATGGCTTTACAAAGAGGAGACTCTAGTTGATCTCATAGAACAAGCTCCTGAGATCACTCCTAAGAAATATGGCCTTGGTCTTAGACTCATGGAGTGCTTTGGCTATAAGGGAACTGGTCCTATTGGATGCAATAACAATGATCTAGTTGATCCTATCAAAGCAATTGCTCAAAGAAACAGAGATACATCTGGTCTAGGCTTTAAGAAGGTTCCCTTCCATTCAGGGGTTAAAAAATTCATACTTGAGCCAAAGGGTTCATCTGGAAATGAGTCACAAGCTGAGTTAGATACTTAAGAAAATAATTTTTATGATGAGGATCCTTATCCTTTTCCTATTCCTCATGATCTTGCTAAATTATTTGCTGAGCCAGATGACTTTGTGCCATGTGTTAGTGCTATAGATGATACTAGTGATTCTTCTAAGGACAATAATGATCCACACTATGCTCATTCAGAATAGGGGGAGTCTAGTCAGGCATTACATGTTGAGTACTTGTGTAAAAATCTACATGATGAAGGAGAGTATGTCCCTATCACTATTGGGGAATTCTACAGCCTGTCACCATACAACACTGATTGTAAGGAGTATGAATTTGACTCCCTTTTAGAAGTGACTACAGATAAAGACATTGACCAAGTTCATGTCTATGAAAACCAACTTGAAGTGGGTGAAACATCTAGGGTTAAGTCAGACGGGTCTGATCCAACTAGTGTCCTTGAGTCTTTGGTTGATGACGTTAGTACTCAAAGGCATTCAAACACACTTGTGGATGAAGACACTCTAGGTCTCAAATTTTTGGTCCAAGCATTTAATGACTACACTGTAATTGCAATTGAACCTGCCACCACTCTTTCACTCACATATCTTGAGCTTGTAGATTGGAATTCTAATACATCTAGTGAAGCCCCACACTCCAAAATGACTATGCTCTTGCCTGCTACTTAAATGTTGTCAAACTAGTAACATCTTCCACCAGTGAAAAAAGTGTCAACATGACTAAAGCTAACATCAAATATCTCAGTCATACAATTAAAAAGAAAAAATATAGAAGGTTAGATGGTGAAAACCACATTGTAGTAGTATCGAAATCCAAAAAAGTAAAAATAAAAGATGCATCCTAAGGTGAAAACCTCTCTGAGGCACCTATGGATGAGATATTTGATGCACTTCCTAGTCACTTTCAAGAGAGATCATCAGTGTTGATATATAGAGCCGACACAGCCAATCAACTTGGGCACAGAAGAACATCCTCATATGATACATTTGGCACAGTCATTGTCTCCAGAAGAAAAGGAGGAATTCATTGCCTTCTTTTGAAAGAAGAAGATAAATTTTTCTTGAACATATTATGACATGCCAGGACTAGATCCTGATCTCATTATGCATCATTTTTCCATCACACCAGGCACTAAACTAGTTAAACAAAAACTTTGGAAAATGCATCCTCAGGTTGCATTGCTCATCAAACTTGAACTAGAGAAACTTCTGAAAGTTGGTTTCATCCATGCTATTGATTATGTTGAATGGATATCCAACATTGTTCCAGTCTCCAAGCACAATAAATCTATCAGAGTTTGTACTAACTTCCATGATCTCAACTTAGCATGTCGTAAGGATGATTTTCCACTTCCCAACATTGATATAATAGTGGACATGACAATAGGATATGATATGTACTCACTCATGGATGGGTTTTTTTGGTTATAATCAGATCAAAATTGCACTAGAAGATATGGAAAAGACTGCTTTTACGTGTGCATGGGCAACCTTCTATTGAAACATAATGACATTTGGCTTGAAAAATGTTGGTGCTACCTAGCAGGGAGTAGTCACTACAATTTTCCATGATATGATGCATAAGACCATGGAGGACTACGTGGATGATACCTTGGTCAAGAGCGTTCCTAGATCACATGGAAAAGTTTAGTCTCAGGCTCAATCTTAAGAAATGTGCATTTGGCATCACATTAGGGAAACTATTGGGATACATTGTGCCTATGAAAGGAATTGAGGTGGATCTAGAGAAAATTCAAGAAATTATGGATATGCTGCCACCCTGTAACATCAACTAGATGAGAGGTCTACAAGGAATACTCCAATCTATTCATAGGTTCATCTCACGGTTGGAGGATAGATCACAACCTTTTACAAAGACTCTACATAAGGGCGTGAAATTCAATTGGAGTTAGGATTGTGAGCAAAGCTTGACACAGATAAAACAATATCTTGCTAATCGACCAATCTTGATGCCTCCTATCTATGGGAAGCCTTTGATTTTGTACATCTCGATAACTAAAACATCTTTGGGAATCTTATTAGCTCAAGAGGAAAATAATAACAAGGAAAGAGCTATCTACTATTTGAGTCACATACTGATGTTTTATGAGATGGATTACAACATCATTGAGAAAGCTTGCTTAGTGATTGTCTTTGCTTCCCAAAAGTTGAGACATTACATGCTTGCACACACTATGTGGCTAGTGGCTAAAATTGATCCACTGAAGCACTTTCTTAGCAAGGTGGCTCTAATAAGAAGATTGGCTAAGTGGGTCCTGATACTCAGTGAGTTTGACATTCAATATGTCGAACAAAAGGCTATCAAGGGATAAGCGATTGCGGATTAGCTAGCAGATGCACCTATGCAAAGTCTTCTCCTAATGAACATCAATTTCCCTGATGAGTCAATTTTGACACTCACACAACAAACATGGGTGATGTTCTTCAATGGGTCCTTCACACAATAGGGATTTGGTGCTGGGTCACTCTTCATAATGCCACAGAGATATACAAGATTGTGTTTCCTTGTACAAACAACATTGGAGAATACGAGGCTCTGATTAATGGCATGAAGATTGCAACTGAATTGAGAGTGGATCAGTTAAATATCTTTGGAGACTCTTAGCTCATAATCAACTAGGTTAATGATGTGTATGAGGCAAAAGATGAGAAATTGATCCCTTACAAATGTATGGTTGATGAAATGAAGAAATATTTTTCTCACATAACCTTCCAGCAAATTCCTCAAGAAAATAACAAAGTGGCTAATGCTATGGCTACTCTAGCCTCCTTGCTATAGATTCTCGAACATGATCTTTGACATAAGTTCCTAGTGGAAGTGTTACTCTACCCTACCTATGATACCCCCAATTCCAGGATGATCTATTTTATTGTAGGACAAGACTCATCTTACTACCATCACATCTACTCCTATCTCCATAACCAAACCATTTCAGATAGTCTAACCCAGAATGAAAGATGTTACCTCATCCGTAATGCTTCATGGTATGTCATTATTGCTGATGACTTGTTTAGGAGAGGTCTTGACGGAACACTCCTTAGGTGTCTAGAACCTGAAGAGTCTAAATGCACATTAATTGACATTCACTAAGGCATTTATGGATCTCACTCAAATGGTTTGACACTAGCTCGCAAACTCATTAGAGCTGGTTACTATTGGTCAAAAATGGAGCAAGAGGCAATCAAGTATGCCAAGTCTTGCAAACAGTGCTAGCTCCATGGGAATCTGATTCATGCTCCAGCTAGGGAGTTGATTCCATCTACCACACTATGGCCATTTCAACAATGGGCCTTCAATCTTGTGGGTCAGATTCACCCATCTTCTTCTAATGGACATAAGTTCATTATTACGGCTACATATTACTTCACAAAGTGGGTAGAGACAATACCTCTTACCATAGAAAATGGGAAAATTGTAGCTCTTTTTATCAAAAACTACATCATCTATAGGTATGGTGTACCATCATCACTGACAATGGAGGATAGTTTAAAAATAAAGACCTCAAGGAGTTATGCAAAAGATTCAAAATCATGCAACATTGGTCTTCTATCTACTACCCCCAGGGTAATGGCCAGGAAGAGGCATCCAACAAGATGATCGTCAAGATCCTCCATCGCATAGTCAACAAATCTAGGATGGACTGGCACCTCTAGATTAATCTAGCTCTATGGGCATACAGAGCAAGTATCAGAACTCCAACGAGTATAATGCCCTTTGCTTTGGTTTATGGAGTAGATGTTGTGCTTCCAATAGAGGTTTAGTTTCTTACTTTGAGAATCTCTATGAAGGGCCTCATTACTGATGAAGATTATAGAATATCTCAGCTTCAAGACCTAGTGTTACTAGATGAACGCTGACAAGTGGCGTGCGATCATCTGCGAGGTTATCAACAACGAATGTCCATAAGCTACAATAAGAAAGTTAAGCCACGTGACTTCCAACTTAGTGATCTCATCCTGAGAGAGAATCCTAAGAATCAACAACAACGGGTCCAAAAAGAGAAGTTCGAACCAGACTGGCTTGGTCCTTACATTATCACTACAGTGTATGGATCTGGTGCTTACCAGATTTCTACAACCAAGGGAGAAGTGCTCAAGGAGCCTATCAACACTCTCCACCTAAAGTAGTTCTACAGTTGATTTGATTTTAGAAACTCTCTATACATATCTAAATGTCCTAAAAAAAATCTAAAAATTGCAAAAAAACCTGAAAAATACAAAAAAAAAGGTCAAAAGGAGAAAAATACAAAAAAATTGAAAAATAAGAAAAGTGCCATTGATGAAAACCTAGAAATAGGCATCATGATAGAAAAAAAAGTAGAAGCTCTACCAAGAAGCTGAAAACCTGGCAAACAAGCACCTATTGTTCCCAATGCTCCATCTTACAGCGCATCTTCTGGCTTCTTGTATAATTGATTTCCTGATTTTCTTGCTTTTTTGCTCATGTATCCATGGATTGAATCTTTTCACAACTTGGGGGCACCGCCCTTTAGTGTCCTAGAATCTCTTTCGCGATAGTCACTAGTTGTTTCAGTTGCATCTACCTACTATCGCTAGGGTTACTACTTTTTGAGATTCTCCTCAAAAATTCAATGAAATGACAAAAATTTCAACTATAAATGCTGAAAAGGACACCAATTTTTCATGTGAGAAAGTGTATTCTTGTGTGAGATTTCATGTCTTCGCATGAGAAATTACACTCATGCAAGAAACGACAAGACTATGGGTGAGATGTGCCCAAAATCTCATGCATCTTGTGTGAGAGGTGGGTATCTTGCGGGCAAGATTCCCCACCTACATGCGCGAAGAAACATCGGGCTAGTGTATCTTCACGTGAAGATGGATGGATCTATGCACGAAAAGAAACCCTCGTGTGAGACCTGACTGACCTAACTTGAAGACATGCTAAAATGTGCTAAAAACACCTCGAAAAGTGTGAAAATTTTAATGTGAAGAGAGATTTTCAATTACTCACTGAAGGTCCGTAGTCCACCAGCTGGTTGTGTATATGCACGAGAACTGCCATCTTCCTCTCAGAGCTCTCTTCTTCACTAAAGGCAAAATCCACAAATGATTTGAAAATGACACTTTGAGCCCTTATATAGGTTTTGACCTAATTTTTCAAAGGGCTTCGATTTGCACAAAAATCACCCCCTGGTTAATTTGACCATTCTGAATCCATTTTCAAGATCGAATTCAAAATCTAACACACTTAAGTAGTTCAAAAACACATTTTAAAAATTTGGGACCGATGCAATTGAACACTTGTGTAGGCCATTTTTATAATACTTTGTGAATCTTGGAATCTTTTCAAATCACATTTCCTTCAAATTTTTCAAAATTTATTTTGGAAAAAGTCAACTATTGTTAAATTTAGTCAACTTTTGGTCAAACTTGGTCTTCTGGACCTCGAACTCAGGCTGAATTGACTCCAAATTTTTTTTTGGTCATTCTGATCTCGCCTCTACTTTGCTGACTCTCACATTTCTTTTGTATCTCTCAATATACTACTTCACATCATATTTCTGGTGTGTCATCTTTCGATTTCATTCTCGAGGGGGCAGGATGATTACATCATTGAATCTAAATTTCAAAATCAATATGAATCTTCATTGTTAGGGGCATCTTGTTCCCATCTTATGTCCTCATCACTTGGGGCATCTCATCACTAGGGGTATTTCGTTCCCCTCTATCTAGTATCATTTTCCATCTATCTCATATTTTTGTTAGCTGATCACATCTTATAATAGTTCTATCAGAGTTCAATGGATAGGTATTGGGATAGGCTAAACCATGGCTCCTGAGGATCAAGCCTCATTCTAAGGATGATTGTACCAATCATAATTGGATCTTGTTATCTTTTATGCTTAGGTATCTAGGTGTTCTATCCGGATCCCTTAAGATTAAACTCCATTCTGGAGATAATCTTTAAAAGCTTATTCAACTTAGGTATCTAGGTGTTCTATCTAGATCCCTTAAGGTTAAGCTCCATTCTGGAGATAATCTTTAAAAGCTTGTCAATCTAGGTATCTAGTTGTTCTATTTGGATCCATTAAGGTTAAGCTTCATTTTGGAGATGATCTTTAAAATCTTATCAATTGGTCTCTATGTCATTAGTTTTGAAACCAATATTGTCAATCTAGGAATCTAAGTGTTCTATCTGGATCCCCTAAGGTTAAGCTTCGTTCTAGAGATAATCTTTAAAATCTTATCAATTGGTTTCTGTATCATCAAATTACAGAATCAATCTTGTTTCTTGATCTGTGCATCATACTTTCTGATTTTCTTTGAATTGAATGTGTTGCTTGCACATTCATTCAAAGAGGGGCAAAATGTTATACCCCAAAATTGGCTCATTTCCATGTTAACCAATTCTGGTCTATTTTGATCAATTCTAAAGTCCTATTTTAATGGGCAATTCTTATTCTGATTTTCGCTACTTGACTTAATTATCAAATATAGAAAACCCTAATCTACATTAATCAGGCTACTTATTTAATTCCTAAAGTATTGTCTCAAATTAGTCACATTAAACCTATTGATTAAGATTTAATTTAATTTGAAGTGTTTATACTTTAATTAAATTAAATTATATCCTAAGGCTAAAGTAGTAAGGAATTAAAAATATTTAATTTAATAATTATGCTAACTTTAATTAATTGAATGAGGTTGTTCAATTAAATGAAAAAGGCATTTATAAGGTCATATCTCACTTTATTAAATTAAATAATCTGTTCAAAATCTTCTCTTCAGTTCCAAAATGGAAACTTTGAGTGAACTATCTCTTGAATTGGAATTGATTTTGGTTAACTTGTTCTCACACACATGTAAAGCTCAGTTAACTACTCATCACACTCAGATCTGAAATAGTTAACTTCACTTGCACAAGGAAGTTTCCATTTCAATTGAATCTTCTCTTTGATCTTAACCATCCATCCAAATTGATCTTGACCATTGATCAATTCTTGGATTCTATTTAAGGGACTCCCAATCCCTCAATATAGAGGTTGAAATTTATATTATATTGAATTGCTATCAAAATAACTACGCATTTAAGTTCTATCTTTTACACTTCATTTATCATTTGATATCATTTGGTTCTATGCTTGTACTTCATATAGATTAATTGCATAATCATACTCTGCATAAAATCCTTCATTCTAGAAAGGTTTGGTTGCCTACTCCTCATTCTGAGAGCATATAGGCATAATCCTTCTAGTTAGAAGGCAATAGGTCACATTGTTAGGCCTCTTGGATGAATGACTCCATGTTTATTCTAGGATGATTCTACATCTAATGACCATGTTCAAGTGTGTGTGAGTTTCAGAGGCCCATAATCTACACATAAAGGTCAAAAGTTGTAGACAGATAGTGCTTCGCAAATAGGCTCCTTGACAATTTCTCTTTTGGTCATTGTGGAGGATACCTTGACTATGCCGAGGATGAATTACCTCTGACCCCAACCTTCTCTATGGGAGATCTTACTGAGGGATCTAAAATAGTGAAGGGAAATACTTGTGGCATAATAAATGAAAGTGTTAGTTCATTTTCTTAAATGTGGAGACCACCAAAGAAGACTATCAAAGAAAAAGTGATAGTGAGGGACATAGCTCCAGGTATGGAACTTACCTTGGAGGATATTGAGAAATGTAAGAAATAAAGCTCATCTCCTGGAATGTGAGGGGTCTTAAATAGCCCCAAGAAAAAATATGTTAGTAAGAAGAAGACTTCTGAGAATAAGATGGATATCATTCTTATTAAGGAAGTCAAGATGACCACGAAGAGTTTTTGAATTTTTGCATCCTATGCTCAGAATGGAGAGGACTTTCCTTATAGAGAAGTGGTGGGTTTTTCTAGGGGCATTGCTACTATGTGGGGCCCTAAGAAGGTGATTGGTAGGGAGGTCTTTTCAAATCCCCATTTTCTCATTGTGGAATTTGATGATAAAGTTTATAGGTGCGTCCTACTTAACTTGTATGCCCCCAACACTAGGTGAGAAGGTTCCATGTTCAGGATGAAGCCACTAGGGCTATATGATCTCTTCATATTACTAACATTATTTTTACTGGTGACTTCAATACACCTCTTTATCCTTCTAAGAATTTTGGAGGCCTGGAGGACTACTCAAAATCCTTGTATGATTTGGCAAACTTCCTCAGACATAATGACCTACTAGATATTGACCTTCAAGGATCTCCTTACACTTGGTCTACCAATAGGATGGGAAATAATCTTATCCAAGTGAGATTAGATAGAGTTCTCATCTTAAAAGGATGGGATATTCTCCTGTTCTCTTTCCTTCATGCATTCCCTAGGATGATTTCAAATTAGTCCATGATCGTGTTTAGTCAGGCTCTACATAATTATTTAAGACACAAACCCTTTAGATATGAGATTATGTGGCATTCTCACCCTCACTATGATTAAATTAAACAATGGTGCATTATTACGGTGGAAGGAATGACTATGTACAAAATTGTGAGAAAGTAAGAAAATATTAAATGAGAGGTAGGGAGTTGGAGTAAGTCCACCTTTAGAGACATTTTTAAGTAGAAAAAAGGATATTGAGAAGAAGTTGGAGGATACCCAAAATCACATGGCCAATGGGGATTACTCTAAGGAAAATAGAAAGGAAGAACGAGATCTAAGAAATAAATTGAAGGAAGTTGTTGGGAGGGAAGAGATCTTCTAGAAATAAAGATCTTGGATTTAATGACTTAATGAAAGGGACAAGAACACTGCCTTCTTTCACAAGTTAGCCTCTAAACACAAGAAGAGAACACTATTTCTAAGTTGCAATATAATAATAATGGGGAGTTTAGAAAAGAATCTAGTTTGGGAAATTAGGCTACTAAATACTTTTAGGATATTTAGGCTCAACCTACCCTTCCACCAAATCAAAACAACAGTGAGGAACTATAAAGAGCCATTACTCTGGTTGTGGATGACAGTATGAACCAAGATTTAGTCAAGAAAGAGAGCATGAAGGAGGTGAAGGAAGCTATTTTTCCATGGTTTCTTTCAAGGCTCCAGGCTCAGAGGTGATCAAGATTCCCAAAAGAGCTTAATCAGAGATATATTGTTCTGGTTCCTAAAATTGGTGAGCCCATCGGGATGGAGGGTTTTCAACCCATCAACCTCTGTAACACAATGATAAGATTCTTTCTAAAGTTCTTGTTAATATGTTGAAGCCAATCTTTGTCATGTTCATTAGCCCATCTCAAAATGGTTTTGTTCCTAGATGCCAAATTGTAGACATGATCATTACTTCATATGAAGACAAGTGCAATCTATGGAGAAGAGTAGGAACCTAGGCATGTCAATGAAACTAGATATCTTTAAATCATATGATAAAGTGAGATGAGACTTTCTATTTGAAATCTTAGTCAAGCTTAGATTTGGGGAAAATTTATCCTCCTAATCAAGGAAATTGTAAACTATGTTCAATTTGTTGTCCTCCTTAATGACACTCCTTGGATGTTCTTCAATTCTACCAGAGGTCTCAGGAAAGGGGACCCCCTTTCCCCCTACTTATTTATCATTGTGGCTGAGGTCGTAGGGGGAAATTCTATGGCTATGGATAAATAGGGACATATAAAAGAAATTAAACCTGCCATTACCCTCCCCTAGAGATTCTACCTAAATTTGTGAATGACATTTTCCTCTATGGAATTGCTTCAATCAAAGAGGCAAGGTGTTAGAAAGAGCTACTAGAATGTTATGCCAAGGCCTCTGAACAACATATTAACTATCATAAGAGAAAGCTCTACTTCTTTAAAACTTAGAAAAACCTTCAAGGTCATATTATTAGGGAGCTAAATCACCAAATGGTTTCTCTTCTTGTTACTTATCTTGGCTTGCCCCTCACTATTAAGGAGGTCACTCCCCAGTTCTAGAGCTTGATAGCAGAGCACATGCATCAAAAATTGGTTGGATGGAAAGGGGAGGTGCTCAATAGTGTTGGCAAGATTCAATTAGTCTATGCCTCCATTCAGTGTATTCTTGTTCATTTTTTATCCTTGTTTAAATTAGTTTCAATGAAATTTAGGGACACTATTCAAAAAATCCAATGCAATATCTTGTGGTCGAGAGTGGAGGAGAAATCCAAGATGACCCTTATGTCATAGGAGAAGGTATGAAAACCCAAATCCCAAGGAATTTTATATTTGAGAAGAATTGTTGATCGTAATAGGGCCCTTATGGCTAAGGTTTCTTGGAGGTTGATTCATAATGTTGTGGGATGGTGTAGAATTTTGAAGGCTAAATACTTTAGAGGCTCACCTTTCCAGTACCATTTATTTAGTAATGATCTCCCAACTAGATCAAGAATATGTACCAACATTGTCAACAATCAAATTTTTTTTAGAAGGGGAGTGAGATAGATTGTTGGGAATGAGAACACTATCATATCTTAAAAGGATAATTGGGTGGGTGGTAATAATCAATGCCAAACCTAGTATAATGATGTGAGAAATGAGTGCATGAATCATTTTGGTATATAGATATGTAACTATGTAGATAAAAATAGAAAATGGAGAAAAAATTCCTAGGATATCTAGAACCATATTATATTTCAAGAGCTTTAGGGTATTATAAAAGAAACTTAGACTCTAGTCTTTCCAACTAAGGACTCAATAGTTTTGGTATTAAATGCCTCTAGGGAATTCAATGTCAAAATTGTCTACAATTTTATTATTGATCATGTGGAGAGAATGGATTAAAACATGTGTAGAATTCAGACATACTCCCTAAGACCAGTTTATTTTGGTGGGAGACACTTCATGAGAGCATCCTCATAATGGAATATCTCAAAAGGAAAGGGTTCCAACTAGTTAACTGGTGTATGTTGTGTCATAAAGAGAAGGCATCTATTGTTCATCTTCTAATACATTGTACCTATGCAAGTGAGGTTTGGAGGGAGATCTTGAATAGGTTTGAGATCTAATGGGTACTCAATGGTAACCTCCAAAAATTTATCCTAGCTAGAAGGTCGTGTCTTCTCACCCCCTCATTAAGAAGCTATGGAAGGTGTTACCCTCCAATGTGGGTTGGCACTTATGGAAGGAAAGAAAAAACCACATCTTTAGAGGTAGGTCCTTTCTCCCCTTGGTTACTCTACAAATCACTATTAATATTTTAAGGGAATGCATGCCCCTCTAGAGATGGAAGACTCCTCCCCATCCTCCTACTATTAGTGATCATAATATTGTTGATAATTGGGGAGTGCTTTATCGTATTTTCAAATTTGATGACTCCAGAGTTAAGGACAGGCAAAAAGTTAAATGAAAGTGAACCCCCACCTCTTGGTTTAACTCAATTTTTATAGATCGTCTCAGAATGGTTCTACTACTATAGGATGCATTATTAGGTATGATAAGGGTAATCTGGTCTTGGTGTAGGGGTAAAAGTACAAAGCTGTGTCACCTTTTAGGTTGACTTATTAGAATGACTAAATTTGAGTATTTCTATCTAAAACTCAATTTTGTCCAAACACATGATCTTGATAAATTTATTCTAGCTAAGTTATATATGGTATCACACTTTTCCAATTGGAAATGTCTATTAAATGCATGTTTTATACTAGTTAGTATCTAATTACTAAAGAAATACAATTATTTTAGAAAACTGACGTTTCAATAAATCTTACTATTTCTTATGATGTTTTTTTAATAACATATAAACACCATTTTACAGAGCTCAAAGTTAAGAATATTCACATATAGAGTTCATAGTGTTTTAAATTTTAGATATAGTATTTTGTAATTAAAAAAAATCTACAAGTACGTATTTTAACACTCGGGAAAATGTCAATTTTGAGAAAGAAAAAATATTAAATTAAATAAAAAAAAATTAAAAATTATATGATGTTCTAGAGGAGAGAGTCCTCTTTCAGAATCTATAAGTTTTCTTTTGGTTGTAATATAATTATTTTGAAAAATTTGGTGGGAGATGAAAACTATTGATTTGAATAAGTTGAAGTTTGATTCGTCATAAAGAGAAAATATAGGTCTAAAGCCAATTTTTATTTTTGATTGGTATAGCTACATACTTTATCTATATCACAATATGAGATCAATGGTGAAGAAGCTTATTTCCATGTAGTTTTGTGGTGGGAACTAGACCCCTGATTTCTAGCATTTTTCAACAACTAAAAAGTTATCATTAAAAAATAGGAAAATATATCATTTCTTATATCAAATAATTATTGAAAATTATAACCCTAAACTTCATCCATTTCTACACATTTCATTAGTTTACTTCATTTTCAAATTCTAAATAATAATACCAGTTTTATGTCATTGAAGGTGAACAATTACACTTTTGTTAGCCTTTTCCTTTGTAAAAGGGTGACATGGGTTTGTGCTTTTACCCATAGACTAGAAACTAGGGTAAGAATACTAAAAAATTCATAAAAGCTATGGGGAGTTTTTTGGGAGTTAAGTCTTCCAATTCAATTAGGATTCAAAATTTGATTGTGGAGGGTGACTCTCAACTCATTATTGAGGCAATTAAGAGACAAAGTAAAACTAATTGGAAAGTTGAACCTTAATAATCAATGATTCCCATGCCTTCATATTGAGCTTTTTGGAAGTTTCCATTTAGTATATATATCATGAAGGCAACCAAGTGGCTAATGCACTGGTAGTGATTGGTAATAAGGTTGATGGCATGTGTAATTGGGTTAATATTGACAGCTTACTAGATAACATACAAGCCTTGGTGACAAAAGAAATAAATTAAACCTTATGGGGTTGTTCATTTATTATAATCACCATCCCTTTTGGGTAATCATTATTTTGGTTGCCTTTTTAAAAGGTGATATGGACCAAAATAGATCTCATAAATTTAGAAAGAACATGATTGGCCCTAGAAATGGCTATACGCTTTTAAGAGTTTTTTGCATAAGAAGGGACGCTACCTTAGGTAAGATTTGGTGGGATTTTTTTAGGGAAGAAAGGACTAGACTTTTAAATCATAATGGTAGACGATTATTTCTAGTAGGAGCATATGTGGTTGGTATCGAAGGGGGTGTACTTGGACCCATTGTGATGTTTGGTGGTCTATGTCCGTGGCTTATGATAATCAAAGATATTACTTTGGCATTTATCATTTTCTTTTCTTCCATTTGAGATGGGTTATTCTCTGTGTTAATCTACTTGCCATTTTAGGATTGCATTATAGGAATGGTGGGGTAATATCAGCTTCTTTTGAGTATTTCAATGCAGATTTGGGAAAGAACAAAGTTATGGGTGGAAATCCAATTCATGTTGAGCTAGGTACCATTGTGGAGTTTAATGAAGCTTCTTGGACTTACCTTGAAGAGGTTATGCTTCTTGCATACATGTAATGCATTGAAGGCTATGACAAGGTTGTTTCCATGCAATTTATTAATTCATGGAATAATAGGAAGGTGATTGTTAATGGGATCTCTTTCGAGATCAAAAAAGAGGTTATTGTGAAGGTTGGTGGAATCTCCTTAGAAGGTAGGAAATGGAGTATGTCAGATGAAGTCAGTCTCAACTAGTTCTTCCACCTTGATGAGAGTTTGAGCCTTAACTATGGTGGGTTTGTGAGGGAATCCATGTTGAATCCTTGAAAAGAGGCATGTTATGCCAAATATTATGTGTTATATCACTCTTAAGGGTAGTTTCATATTTTTTACTATTACCACTTTCCAATCTTGAACCACTTTAGAAATAGTGACCTCATTTTCTTCCTCTACCTCATTCTACATTCTATGAAGGACAACATTCTTAAGGTTAGAAAGAAGATGAAGGATGGAAAACCCTACACCACCCTTCACTAGGATTTTATGTTTAAATTGTATAATTTCCACAAATCCCTTGTATTTCCCTAGCCTATCAATGTCAAGGTTATTTTACCTAACCCTATTATCTCCACCTAGATGCCTCAAGTCTCTACCGAGGTTGTGTCTACTATGGAAACCAAATTCCCTATGCCCTAACTGCCTTGAATGCTCAAACAAATTAAAATGGAGAAGTACATCCATATTGTGGATTTAGATGTAAAGACAAAAGGTGGGAGAAGGAGGTCCCTTAGGAATAAGATTTTCTTTTGCAAAAGGATCCCAAGGACAAGCATGACTGCTCTACTAGTTCAAATTCTATTGGTAGTGGAAAGAAAAAACCCCACCAGAAAAGACATAAAAAGAAGGCTAATAGGAAGAGATACGTTGAGGATGATGAATATGATACAACTAGTGATGATTAACAAAAAGGGGGGGGGGGAGCTTAGTCCTATTGATAGCTACTTAAGCCCCATGTAATCCCATGTTTTGGATACCTTCAATAATGATACCCCTAAAAAATCCAAAAGGGTAGGGGACATGGGAGGCACCTTTACCTCTCCTCCTCACCACCATGGGAGAGGTAAACTAAGCTTGGATAATGACCCGCAGGTAATCCCTAGACATGGAACCCAATTCTAGAAGGCAAAGTATATTAGCATGAATCCTGATGGTATTCCTTTGGGGGAGTATCCTAAGCATTTCTAGAGCATGTGGAGATTTGTAGCATGATTGACATATTGCATTCATGACTTTGTTTTTCATTAATAACAACATAGTATGGTTTCTATGAAGACTAATAGAGTAGCAAACATAGATCAAAGATGCATAGACAAAGATTTGATGCTCAAGTGAAGCATGATTGAGGATGTGTTCTCTATTGTGTCTTTCTGATGAGGTTAATTGTAGATGAAGTAAGTCGAAGACATACATAAGATATACCTAATTTATAGAGAGAAATTTATTGATAGAGTATCTAAGAAGCAATTTCTAATGGTTGGATTATATCTCCTAGCAGAGATAGAATCTTGATGTGTGAAGTTGTAGAATGACAGTAGAAAGTCTGGTGGTGACGTCAGTGAGTGTACAAGGTTTGGAGTCATATGTGTGAGAATTTTTAAATATTGCAAGCCGACAATGTTGTGTAATTGCAAAATAATTAATTATCTTAATATGGTCCTATTATAATTAATTGAGAAAGCCTCAAGGACAACTCAAGGAATTGTTTTAAGGACTTGGTATAAAGGAAAGTTATTTTCCTTTTGGTAAAGTATGAATTGAATGAGCATAAAGTGTGAAGAGTGTGAAAAAGAGAAGAGCATTTGGTAAATGTGAGTAAGCAATCCAAGGGATTATAGGATGCGAAGTTGGTGATCTAGTATCAAGATCAGAAGGAGTAGAAGTCTGGTTGATAGGATAGAGGAAGAGGAAGTTCAAGTACAATTCATTTCTATTATTCTATAAGGAACAATACAAAGATCATTTGGATAGTGGGTTTATTGGTCTTTCCCCTAAAGCTATTTGGACAGCGGGTCCATCTACCTTTTACAACTCCTAACAAGGTTGGAATCTCATAAGAGGGATTAAAAATATCATAACAAGAATTGATATGTACTAAATGTTTTCATTGATTCCTAAAAGGGTCCATCCTCTAACAAGGAATTTATTTATTAGTACATGATATTGTAGGTACCATCCCGATGGAAGTTTTCCCTTCGATGAAGGGTTTCCCTACTTAGCATATATAGTATTATTGTGTATGAGTATCTTGTTATGGTTGCTGATTATATTTCTCATATGGTTAAGGATTAATAAGGTTGATAATTGTTATAATAGTTGGATAATTTATTCACCCCTTCTTAGTTATACTAGTGGACTTTATATTCCAACAAATGGTATAAGAGCATCAGGTCCTTGAAGAGAAAGCTTAATAGCTTTGGGAGATCAATGGTGAGTCACTTCAAAAAAGAAAGTCCTAAGTAAGATAGAAGAAATTTTGATATTTAAAAGATGGAGCTTCTTGGTGAGATATCATAATTGTGTACATAATAGAGCATTGACTTTCCAAATCCAGAAACCTTTTGTTGCATACAAAAGAATAGAAGCACAAGTAAAGAGAAATCTAGATCCGAAGAAGACAAGAAGATCAAAGAAGGTATTCATCTGCTTATGAAAATAGAGCCATAAGGTATGAATTTTTTTCATTTTTTGGATATGTAAAAAATTTGGTCATTTTTTCTCTAGATGTCCCAAGAGAGTAAGAAAAACTAGAAAGAATTCACTTTCTGATGAAGATGAAGAATTTAAAGCAAGTATGGAAAGATTCTGAAAGATAATTATGATAAAGATAATGAGCTTGAATTGGTCAAGAAAGAGGAAGTAATGGAAGAAATAACTTTGGCGACTATTGTTGATTCAAAGACTAACCATGAAAATGTGGAAGTTCTCTTTGAAACTAGCAATGAATTGTTGAATGATGTACACATTTGTTCAGGAAAGAGGAGAACAACGATATGAACCAAGAGAAGAAATAAGAGTTGAGATAGAAACTCATACACCTAGTAGGAACTTGGCAAAGAATCATCCCATATAGTAGATTATTGGAAGCAAAGACAAAGGAGTGATGACAAGAAACTAAGTAAATGTGGAATTATGTTTGATTTCTCAAGTGGAACATAAGAGTATAGATGAGGAATGCAAAGATGATCATTGTATTAAAGAAATGAAGGAGGAACTAGACCAGATTATGAAAAATGAGACATGGGAATTGGTTCCTAGACCTAAAGACAAGAAAGTTATAGGAACTAAATGGGTATTCAGAAATAAGATGAATGAACAAGGTGAATTTGTGAGAAACAAAGATAGACTAGTATGCAAAGGTTATTTATAGTATGAGGGAATAGATTATGAAGAAACATATGCCCCTATAGTTAGAATGGAAGTAGTGAGAATATTTTTGGCTTATGCAGCAAGTAAGAAGTTCAAAGTGTATTAGATCCAGATGTCAAGTTAGCCTTTCTAAATGAAGAACTTGAAGAAGAAGTCTACATTGAGTAGGCTGAAGGATTTCTTTTAACAGAAGACAAGGGTATGTTATGCAAATTGAAGAAGGAATTGTATGTTCTAATGCAAGCACCTAGAACTTGATATGAAAGATTGGATAAATATTTGGCAAAACTTGGACTTGCTAAAGGTACAACATATTATAACTTATATTTGAAAGAAATTGATAATGGTTTGTTGATTATTGTGATATTCATTGATCACATAATCTTCAGAGGTAATCATGAGGTATGTGATAAGTTTCTTGAAGAGACGAAGAATGAATTTGAGATGAGCATGATTGGTGAGATGAAGTTTTTCTCAGGTTTACAGATTGTGCAGAACAATGATGGTATTTTCATTTCACAAAAAAAGTATTTGCAAGAATTTCTAAAAATATTTGGCCTAGAAATTTGTAATCCTATTGGTACACCAATGGTAACTAGTCACAAGTTATCTAGTAAAGATGAGATTCTTATAGTTGAGTAGAAGAAGTATAGATTAATGATTGGAAGATTGCAATATTTGACTCACACCAGACCATATATAGAAAATGTAGTTGGGATTGTAGCTAGATGTCAAGCTGATCCTAAGGAGTATCATTATGCAAAAATAAAAAGGATATTCAAATATTTAAAGGGTACACCTGATTATGGGTTATGGTATGATAGCTCAAGTGATTTCACTTTATGTGGTTATACTAATGCAAATTGGGAATATAGTATGGATGATACAAGAGCACCAGTAGTGGAGTATTTTTCCTTGGAGGAAGATTGGTTTCTTGGCTAAGCAAAAAATAATATTGTATTTCACAGAGTACAACAAAAGTAGAGTACATAGTAGCAACAAATAATTGTAATTAGATCATGTGGATGAAGCAGATGTTGAAGGACATTGGGATAGAATTTTTAGATCATGTTATCATACATTGTGATAACACAAGTACAGTGAGTATGTCTAAGAATCTTGTATTGCATTCTAAGACTAAGAATGTATCTATTAAGTATCATGTTTTGAGAGAGAAAATTGCAAAAAAAGAGATTAGAATGGAGTATGTCAATGCAAAAGATTAGATTGTAGATATCTTTAGAAAGCCTTTTCCTAAAGATACATTTGAGTATTTGAGAGGTATGCATGGGGTTATGCCCTTGCCTACTTCTATGTAGATAATGCAGAGATTTCATTAGTCTAGTGGTACAGAGCATTATTTTATGACTAGACTAAGTGTTGATGCTTCTTATATGGGGTAGTATTTGAAATGAGAAGAGTCATCTAGGAATCTTGGTAGTTTATTTACAACAATGTCTTTGGACACTTGAGCTGATTAAAGACTTGGAGTAGATTATTGACATAATGAATCCTTTGCCACTAATGTCAATGAGGGAGACATTGCATGAAAAAAATCCCCTATGAATGAATGGGGGAGAATATGCATTGAGAAACATCTCCTTAGTACTATGGGGGAGAGATTGCATAGAGAAATACCATGTATGGGGGAGAGATTGAGATCTCCTATGTATAAAGTTTCAATGGGGAGATGCATTGAATGGGGGAGCAGTTGAGAATTGTTTAGTGTGTGAAAAACTGATGTCAATCTTAAAGAAAGAGATGTAGATTAGAAAAATATTCCAGAGGATTTCAAATTTGATTGATGAAGAGGATTTGAAAAGAAGAGAACAACAATAGTTATAGGAGAGTATCATTTTGGTATTCTTGAAACTTAGATGTTTTTCATCTATGTTGCCATCAATGCCAAAGGGGGAGATTGTTATCATGAATGCTAATGGTATTCCTTTGGGGGAGCATCCAATGCATTGCAAGAGCATGTGGAGATTGGTAGCATGATTGACATGTTGCATTCATGATTGTGGTTGTCATTTATGATAACATAGTATGGTTTCTATGAAGACTAGTAGAGTAGTAGGAAGAGATTGAGATGATATAGGCAGAGGTTTGATGATGAAGTGAATCATGGTCAAGGGAATGTTCTACACTATGTCCTCTTGACAAGGTTAAGTGTGCATGAAGTAAGTCAAAGACATTCAGAAGACATGCTTGATTTACAAATGACAATATACAAACAAAGTATTTGAGAAGCAATTTGTGATGGTTGGATTATATCTCCTAATAGAGGTAAAATCTTGATGTGTGAAGTTATATAGTGATAATAGATAGTCTCATGGTGATGTTAGTAAGTGGGAAAGATCTGGAGTTGTATGTGTGAGAAGTTATAAATATTGTGAGCTAATAGTGTTGTGTAATTGTGTTAGTTCATGTTTTTTAGAGTCACCATTTTTATTCATCTTTGGTTCACTATTGTTTTCAAACATTTTTTAGCTTGAACTATTGGTTCTATCAAGAGTCAAATGTAGTGTCTGCCCTCGTTCACATCTTTTTTAGACATTGTTGTTGTTATTATCAGACTATGATAGATTAGTTTTATGGTTGATGGATTAGTGGTATTGTTTTGAGAATATCAGATATTATGTTATGGATTCAGTTGGTACATGATGAGATCATTTAGACTTTACATTTCATGCATACCTGATGATCATTACATTGCTTTCAGTTATTGTTGATGATTAGTTAGATGGTTTATTATCTCATGTGTTTTATTATGGATACTTACCCCATACTTGCATGTGTATGGTGTGCGTGTTTTCTTATTGTATGGCGTTTCTGATATGGTTAAGGAAGGGAGTCATAGTCACGTGCTTAGTCGGGATCTACATGATGCACCACTTCCTGCCATTGCTTGTTTAGCTTAGCATTATATATATTGTATGTACATGCATGGTTATTCTGCAGGTTGCAGGTATCGGGTATCAACTTCCCTCAATTGCTAGGATGGGCGTACCCTATTATACTATCTCAATGATAAGAGAAGGGAGATAAATTCTCAAGTCCAAATCCCAAACCCTTAAGCCAATTGTCCTAGTGAGGTAGGACAAGTATCTGGATATTTTACCCACTGAATGTGTCGGATGACATGATTCGTGATTTTTAACCCTTTAGACTGATTTTGTGTGAATTGCTCTATGATGGGTTTTCATATTTTATCTTGGAGGTCTATGGTGAATTTTATATTAATTTAGTCTTAATAAATAGATTTAATTAATAAATTAATTATTTGAGAAAATTAATATAAAATATCACGATCTTTGTTATTTTGATTATAATTAATTAAATGTGAATTAATTGAGGAAAAAGAATTAAATAAAAGAAAATTAGAAATTAAAATTAATAATAATTATAAATAATAATAAAGTAATAAATAAATAATAATAATAAAAGTTATAAAAATTAAAATGAAAGTTATAAATATTTAAATAGAAATTATATAAAAAGTAAATTGGAGTTATAAGCTTGCATGGGAGTTAACGCACTTTTCTATTTCTCTTATGTCAACAACACGGGGGTTAGTGCATCAATTAAGCACATGGTGTCTACAACCTTATGACCCATCTAGAAGGTTGGAAAAGACCCATGCTTAGTTGGTGACGCCTTCTAGCTGTTTCTAGAGGCATTCTAGATGTTTCCTGAGAGCTCTTTATATTTAGGCATTCCTAAAAGCTTAGACATAGCGTTTGGAGTGCAATTGGAGCATTGGAGGATTCGAGAACTCTAAGGAAGGGAGCTTGCTTTGCGGGTTTTCTGAGGAAGAGCGAATTAGCATCAGAATTTGGGTAGATTCTTGTGATTTTACTTATGCTATTCCCGCATCTTGCATTCCCTATCTTCTTCGTGTATTCCATATGTCTTTTGAGAAATTTCATATTTTTATTGTATGCATTCTCAGTATGGGTAGTTTAATTCATTTGAGAAATTTATATGCATAGATCTGAAAAGAACACGGGGCTAGGGTTTAGATTCATAGTCAAACCCATTAGATTAATTATTGGAAAAAAAAAATTGAGATCAAAGACTTATAGGAAAATTCTGAAAACTGGAATTTATATATGTTTATATTTCCAAATTTGAATACATATATGCATATATATATATATATAAATATAAATATAAATATAAATATAAATAAATATATATATATGTCTATATGCTGTGATATTTGATTAAACTCTACACACACACACACACACACACACACACACACACACACACACACATATATACTTATATATATACATATATACTTATATATATATATATATATATATATATATATATATATATATATATATATATATACATATATATATTTCATTAAAAAAAGTCGAATGTCACATAATTCACAACGAGCGAATGACGCATCGCGATTGAGGAATGCGTTTTAATAAAACACAATTATAATTATAAATTTGAAGGGGCGGGGGGACGTGTTTCCCACTTCCGCCAGTGGTATTGCCAAAGCAAACTATGGTACCGCAACGTACCTGCGGTCTGCAATGTACCTTGTGATCCGCGGGTCACACATATATATGTGTCGACGGTTATAAACTCGCCGTGTGTTGTCAAATGTTTATTCAATTTTTTTTTTAATAATTCGTTTATAAGTTAATAAATATATATATATGTATATATACATATGTATATATGTATATATACATATACATATATGTATATGTATATATGTATATACATATATATATATATGTATATACATATATGTATATATATATATGTATATACATATATATAAATGTATATATATGTATATACATATTATATATATATATATATATATATATATATATATATATATATATATATATATATACATACATATATATATACATATATATATATATATATATATATATATATATATATATATAAAAGTATATGTATGTATATACATTATTAATAATAAATAATTGATATATTAATAGATGTTTAGAATTTAAAGGGTAATTCTTTAATAACAAGTTATTTTATATTGTTGAATATAGGTTGAATATAAGCTTTTATTTTAGAAAGATGAATATGAAAAGAATTTCAAATATTGTTTTGAAAATGATGGGGGTCTAAATGGGAATATAAGAGACATTTAGAACATTTAGAAAATTGAGTCTAATGGTTTTTGGGGAGAAACTTTTATCTACTAATACAAAAACATGTGTTAGGTTAAATGTGAAATTTCTCCACTTGATATTTAAATTGGGAAACGTAAACCGAGACTTTTGCATTTAAATTCAAGTTTGTAAATTTAGCAAAACCAAAACATGTGTTTTCATTGTGTATTCTTTATGCTATTGTTTTGGGTTTTGGGTTGACTAGTGTTGACCAGTTATAGGACGTCTACCAAAGGCTTGGGAGTTATGTGATTGTGATGTCATGATGATGTTTTAATCTCGATCTTTATAAACCCAACCATGGTTATGTGATGGAATGCTTTATGTATTGTTTGTAATTATTGATTTTTATAGTTGAGATTCTTATGTATGAGACACTTGACTTAACCATTTTTGGTCATCGATTAGTTATCCTTGGTTAGTTTCTAGTCGCCATGATGGGACTGTAATGTGGATTTATTCTTGATGATGTCATGATGTGACATGTTTGACTCAACCATTTTTGGAGTCTTCAATTAGTATGATGAGATATATTTTGGTTATTGAGAACCATTGGATACTTTGATTATCAGTGATGCTTCAGTTGCCAATAGAGAGCTGTTGTGATCATGATTTTCTATGGATGTTTGCTCATGGAGATTTGATGCTTTTATGCATATTTGATGATTTTATTATGGATTATCTTTTGTGATTTTGAGATTTATGATTCCATGAGCTTAGGGTAGGATATTTGCATGTATTGATGGGAAGTGGCTTGCAATGGGGGCCGGGGCCCTAAGAGGCTGCCAAGGTAACTCATTGTAAGTTGGATTAATAAGTGATAACATTCACACCTAATACTCACTGAATAAACCTAAAAAAAAAACTGTTTTTGTTCTCGCCCATGCCTTGAGTGCTTGTACATGCTAGGATGGGAGTAGTGAGAATGCATGGTTGCAACCTTGCATTCCGTAGTATGCATCGTTAGTATGAGAGGATACTAGTGGCCGCATGAGATCAGTATGGATCTATGGAGTTTAGCTAACTTCCAGGGTAACTTGTATGTGATAAATGCGATGAAACTTTCTCGCTTACATAGTAAGTTCCTACACATCATTGTGTGCCTCTAGGATTAGATTTCGATTTTGTGTTTGAAACCTTTGAGTTAGTATACTTTTAGGATTCCTGGACTTATAGAGATTTGTGCTATGTGATTTTAGATAGCCTGTTTGGGACTTGAGATTATCTCCTCAGCACGATGGGAGTGGACCACTTAGGTACCACGTAGTTGGGTGGCAGTGTATTTTCCACTTTTATCATTTGAGATTCATTGAGACATCGTGGCTGATGCATCCTTCGTGATGGTGGATATGTATCCTTTCTTTGATGATTAGCATATGTTAGATGATGTTATCTTATGCTTATATTTGCATGTTAGATTACTTTCTACATATGATGTTGTATATGTTAAGAGTGACATTCCTACTATGTTAATATCAATGATCTCTTCAGTGATTTGGAATGTTACGCACGGAGGGATGGCTAGGATCCACGATGGTCTAATGATGCTATTAACAGTTGGGAGGAACCATGCACTTAGTTTATTATGTTTGATTTTCTATGAGGATGTGTCATGTATATCATGTGATTATCGTTACTTTAATGTATCATGGATTAGAATAGGATGATGTACCTTATTCTAAATATGTATATTCTTTTGAGCTTTTCATACCCCATGACATGTACAATGGATGATTGAGCATTTGAAATGTAATGTATAAACATAGGACTTATCATTATTATTTCATGTGGTTGTTGTACTAGTTGGATTCATGTATGTTAGTTAATTTGGATGTAATTCAATGTTAAGGGATCTTTAAAGAATGTAATCTATTATGTATGTTATGTTTACTTTCAGATGGACATTGCTATTGCTTCCGTTATTGTGCATAAGTTATATATGGTATTTACTTTCATGTTTTAAAAAAAAATGCTACCAAACTTAGTGAAATTCTAGGTTAATTCTTTGGATCTCTTGGTGGGGCATTACATTTGGTATTAGAGCCCGAGTTTTTACATTGGGAGCTTTGGGTATTTTGGAACAACTAGAACTTTGAACTATTAAGTGTATCTTTTTGAACTTGAAACTAGGTGAACTAAAATAGAACTTGAACTGTTACTTGCATATTTTTCATACTTCAACACTTAGTTTCAAAACTGGAAATTTTACTTAAACCTAAACATAGAACTAAACTTAGTCTATTGCAATGTGTGATTGTAATAGTACTTTGTACTATTGTAGGATGGTATCTTGGACTAGGTCTTCTATTAGAGGTCATGGTAGAGGTTGTGGTAGAGGCCGTGGTCGTGGCAGAGCTATCAGTGTCCATGAGTCTGCCCATGAAGGATCAGCTCATGTAGAGAGCAAGGAAGAGCACTCTAGTAGGTAGCAGGAAGAGAGCCGTAGAGAGGACCAAGTTGAGTCTGAAGAGGTTGGTTTGAGATAGATGATGCAGACTATTTTGGAATGTCTACCTCTTGTTCAAGAGCAACCCAAAGTGCATCAGACAGAACAAGAGCATAGACCCAGATCTAGAAGTCCTCGGAAGGATTGTCAAAGGTCCATTGTGTCCACTTAGATGAAGGATCTTTTAAGATCCAAGGTTAAGCCTTTCAATGGGCAAGGTTCTGGTTATGTGGCTGAACAATGGCTTATTTCCCTTGACAAGATTTTTTCCATGCAGGAGTTCGATAGCAATGTTAAGGCAATATTTGCGATCACTAATTTAGAGAATTTTGGGGCCACTTGGTGGACGATTGAGGAGAAGAAGCTGGGAATTGATATGAGCAGTGTCGCATGGGAGTTATTCCTAGAGAGTTTCCGTGAACGATTCCTACCAGAGGAATAGAAACAACAAAGGGCTGATGAATTTCATAATCTCAGACAGTACACTATGTCAGTGACCGAGTATGAGTGTAAGTTTTATGAGCTCATGTCTTTTTCAGAGTTCAGTGAAAATTCAGCTCAGTTGACACAACATTTTATTAGGGGTTTGAATAACCGTATAATTGGGGGTATCAAGGTATTTGAGCCAAAAAACCTCAAGGATGTGGTACATCAAGCTATCCTTGTTGAGCAAAGTGTCAACCTTGGTCAAGGTGGTTTTGTAGGAGTGCCAACAGCATCTGGATCTAAGGGCAACTACAATTTAGGTGGTAACAAGAAGTTTTCTTTCTCTAAGGGAAAACAGTATCAACAACAGTCTCAGCAGACACAGCAATAGAAGGGATCGAATTCTCAGGCTTAAGGTGGTGACAAAGGATCTAACACCAAGAACAACCACAATGCTTAACGCAATAAACAAAATCAGTCCAATCAGCCAGCTTAGAGTAGCCAGTCTTTTGTTAGCAGGAATAGTCGTCAGCAATCAAATGTACCACCTATCTGTAGAGGATCTGGTAGAAATACAGAATGTTTTTCATGTGGTCAGATTGGACATTATGCAGCTCAGTGTCCACAATGAGCACCCCAGTTTCAAGGACCTAGGCCTACAGTTTCAGAGCCTACAATGGGTAATGCAGGTAGAGCTCATAGAGTTTTTGTAGCAGTTGATCAGCGTCAGGCAGATCATCAGGGAATAGTGGTTGAGACCACAGGTGCTATTAGAGGTATATCTCTTTTAGTATTGTTTGATTCAGGAGCTACAGATTCATTTATTTCACCATCTATAGTTTCTAAGTGTAAGCTAGATGAGATGAAGCAAGATCATGGTTGGCAAGTGGAACTAGCCTCAGGCATTAAGGTCTCAAAAAATTCTATAGTTCATAAGTGCGGGCTTAGCTTGGGAAGCTTTGATACTGCAGTGGATATTCGAGTCATACCCCTTGGTTCCTATGATGTGGTTTTAGGCATGGACTAGCTTGGATCTCATAGAGCCAGTATAGATTGTAGGAAGAAGATTATTTTGTGCCAAGATGACCAAGGGAATGATGTGAAGATAGTTGGGATATCGAGGCCTATATCTCTGCGGATGATTTATGCTATGCAAATGAAGCAGAGTTTTTGTAAGGGATGTTAGATGTTTGCTATTATGGTAAATGATCTTGATGAGGAAGATCCTACGAGGAAGACTTTAGATCACTCAATTTTATAGGAGTATGCAGATGTCTTTCCAAGTGAGGTTCCAGGCATGCCTCCAAAGAGGGACATTGACTTTAGTATTGATCTGATTCCTGGAGTGGAGCCTATCTCTAAAGCTCCTTATCGCATGACTACACAGGAATTGGGTGAGGTACGTCTTCAGCTAGAGGAACTTATGGCCAAAGGGAGCATTCGACCTAGTGTATCACCATGGGGAGCTCCAGTGCTCTTTGTGAAGAAGAAAGATGGTTCTTTGCACCTTTGTATCAACTACAGACAATTGAATAAGGTGACTATTAAGAACAGGTATCCTCTTCCTAGGATTGATGACTTATTTGATCAGATCAAGGGAGCTACAGTATTCTTCAAGATTGACCTTAAGTCAGGATACCACCAGCTTTGCATTAAGGAAGCAGATATTCACAAGACCGCTTTTTGAACTCGCTATGTGTAGTGCCTACCCCTAGTTTACATTTTCGAGCTACATTTCTGATATCATTGCAAAACTCTTTTAGGCCAATTTATGTTTGATGATTATTATTATTATTCTAGAGATTATTAGATGTTGTTTTACACTCAGTTTATTATATGATGAGATTACTTGGTACTCTATATTTCATGCATGTATGATGATTATTCAATGTTTTCAGTTATCGATGATGATTAGTTAGATGGTTTATTATCACACGTGCTTTCTTATGGATACTTACCCCATACTGCATGTGTATGGTGTGCATGTTTGTTTTTATTTATGTATGGTGTTTCTGATGTGGTTAAGGAAGGGAGTCGTAGTCACCTGCTAGTCGGGATCTACACGATGCACCACTTCCTGCCATTGTCTATTTAGCTTAGAATATTGTGTTTGTACATGTGTGGATTTTATGCAGGTTGCAGGTACCGAGTATCGACTTCTCTGAATTGCCAGGATGAGCGTACCCTATCGCATTGTCTCAATGGTAAGAGAGGGGAGATAAACTCTTAAGTCCAATTCCTAAACCCTTTAGCCAATTGTCCTAATTGATAATTAGGGCAAGTATCTGAGTTAAGTACCCTTCGAATACATCAAAGGATGTAATTTTGTGATTATAACCCTTTTTGTTTGATTTAGTATGTATTTTTCTATGATGGGTTTTCGTATGTTGTTATATGAGTCCTTGATGTGTTTTCTATTAATTAAGTCTAATTAAAAAGATTAATTAATGATTTAATTTAATAGAGAATTATTATGATATCTTTATATTTAATTAATTGAGAAATTAATTAAATAAAGAATTAAATTTGGAGATTAAAGTTCAAAGATAAATTTAGAACAGGATAATATTAATTTAATTTAATAATAATATATTTGGAGTTCATTTTTAAATAAATGCTAAATATTATTGTTATTTAAATTAATTAAATATGTTATCAATTAAGTTCTAAAATAAATAAAAAGTTGAAAGACATTAAATTATTAAGAATTCTAGATCGCATGATCTAAGCATGAGTTTAAATATGAGAATTAAATTAAAAGATTAAATTATAGAAATTAATAATGTTATTTTAATTTCTTAAAAGTGCACATGAGATTAAAATAATAAATTAATTTAAAATAGAAGTCAAGTAGAATATTAAATAAAGTTATTTAATAAATGAACTTAATGTGCATGAAAGTTGAATGCAAAATAAAAGAAAAGATAATAAAGGTTAATTTGGAGTTAACTGAGTTGTGCAAAGAGTCTTCTCGGGTAAATGCACAATTAGTGCCCCGATTTGAGGAGAAATTGCTTATCACAACTTTGGGGGGTTCATTTTTGATATACACGTATTTGGACGGGAATTTTTGGGAGATTACTTTTGGAAGCAAATTTTAGAAGGCTAAGACCAAGAAAGTTTTCCAGAGGAAGGTTATTGAGGGAAGCGAATTCTCTTACAATTCCTAGAGATTGCATAATAGCATCAGGATCAGGTAGGGTCTTGTGTTTTGATTATCGATTTATTACGCAATTATCCTTTCCTGTCTTCTTCGTGTCTGGACTTTGTAAATCTGAATTCTCTGTGATGAATGTTAAAACATTACGATATTGGAATTTATCAGATGCTTGTCAATAAACTTCTGTATACATAAGATTTAAATGGGAAGGGTTGAATCTAATATCGAAATTCTAAATTAGAAGTTCGAATGGTTGACTATATTTTCTATATCAATTTAAAGAAGGGAACCAATTTTTCAATGCTTTTATTTATATATATATATATATATATTAAAAGAAATTAATTATATATATATTTTTATAAATTTATACATACATATATATATATATATATATATATTCTTAATTAATTTTTTTATTAATAAAAATCTTATTAATAACGAAATGGTATTCTTTTGTTTTAAAAAAAATAAATATAATATATAAAACAAAAAAAAAAAAAAAATATTCATATGTTATTAGTGGGGGGGAGGGAATTATCCCGTGCCCACCCCCACAGTTGGCACAGTCAACAGTACCTGCGTCGCAGGTACTGCGGCGGCAGGTACAGAGTACCTACCACCGCAGGCCCTGCGACCGTAGGCCTGCGACAGACTGCAGGGTCTTTTTCAGCCGACGGGCTTTAAAACATTTTTTTTTTTTAAAGGATTTTTTTTTAATTCATTTTTTTATTATGTATAAATTTTATTACTTTTTAAAATTTTCAATTTATAAATTTTTAATATATTTTAATTAATAAATATTTTTAATCTTGATTAATATTGATTAGTTAAATAATAATACATTTAACATAGTTTTTGAATATTAATTTATTAATAATGATTGGTTAAATATTAATAAATTAACAATTAATGGATAGATTAAAATAAGTAATTGGAACAAATGATTATTGATTAATTTAATTAAAATTAGTTTAATTAAAATTAATTAATAATGAATGTTAATTGATTAAATGGTAGATTTGAAATATTGACTTAATGGAAGTTATTATAGAAATGGGTTAATCGTAAGGGGTAGCTATGAAAACTTAGTTACTTGAAATTCAACATTAAACTGAAACATAAACCTTACCTTAACTCAAATAATATACTTTCAGATCCAATCTTTGAGACTTTGATGTTGTCTTTGTGCTTTGAATGTTTTGGGGTTGGTTTAGCGTTGACTAGTTTAGGTTGTTACCAGAGGCTCGGGGTTGTGAATGTGATGTCATGATGATTTGGTCTCGTTCTTTCTTAACCCGACCATGGTAATGTGATGAAGTGCTCTATGACATGATTGTGTTTATTGTTTGTTATTGCTTTCCAGTTTCCTTGTGTGAAGCTGAGATGTACGTATTTGAGATACTTGACTTAACCATTTTTGAGTCTCGATCAGTTATATTTGATAACCTTTTTTGAGTCTCGATCAATTCTACTTGGATTGCTTTTCAGTCGCTTGAAAGGACTGAAGTGGTTGTTATGTTCTTGATGATGTCATGTGTTGACTTGACCATTTTGGAGTCTTCGATCAGTATGGTAATTTACTATTGGGATACTTTCTGGTTGCTCATTGGAGAACGATTGGATTTTGTAACTTATCATTGATGCCTTCAGTTGCTAATAGAGAACTGTCGTGATCATATGATTACTAATTGATATTATCTGTTGCTCATGAAGAAATGATGTAATTTTGTGGATTATCTTAAATGATGTTTTTCAGTTGCTTGTATAGGACTGAGGTGGTTTTATTATGATTCTTTGATTTATGATTTCATGAGCCTAGGGTAGGTTATCTATGTGTAGAGTCAGGAAGTGGCTTGCAATGGGGGTCAGAGCCCTAAGAGGCTGCCTTGAGAAACCCATTGTAAGTCATTTTTAATAAGTGAAAACATTTAAACTAAATGAGAGAAAATGAACCTAACAAGATAATTGTATGTTCTCTCCCATGCCTTGAGTGCTAGTACAGACTAGGATGGGGTAGTGAGAACGCTTGGTTACGACCTTGCATTCCATAGTAGGCCTCGTCAGTACGAGAGGATACTAGTGGCCGCAGGATCAGTAGGGACCCGAGATTCCTAAGGGATTGCTTGGGTAACTTCTACGTGAATTTTGCGATGACACTTTACCGCTTGCATATTAGGTTTCCTACGTGTCTTGTGGTACCTCTGGGATTTAGATGTCGATCTTTTAGGAACCCTTGAGTTAGCATACTTACAGGATTTCCTGGACTTAGAGAGTAATTATGGTTATAGGTTTTGTTATCCTATTTGGGACTTGAGACTATCTCCTCAGCACGGTGGGAGTGGACCATTTAGGTTCCACGTGGTCGGGTGGTAGTGCTTTTACTCTTACCATTGAGATCCGTTTCGTGGTCACCGTGGCTGGAGTTTTCATGATTGGCATTTACCTTCATTATGTTCTTGGATTATTATGATGGATGGTTAGATTTTATGATAGATGTTTTATCATTATGGATGTATGAACGTATCAAGTATGGTGAATAGTTTTGTATATATCTTTACTGCACTTTGTATCATGGATTCATGGAGGTTGATGTATTTCTATTTTTACATATGTATATTCTTTTAAGCCTTTCATACCCTGTGACTTGTACAGTGGATGATTGAGCATTCCAAATTAATTTGCCGAGAGGCATTCAGAACAAATGTATATTATGGACATGGGACTTTCTAATTATTCTTTCATATGTATGGGATAGTTGTTAGACTTAGATTTAATTAAATTTAAACGTGACTCAATGTCTTGGGATCTTTAAGAAATGTAACTTACAATGTATGTTTGTCGATGATTACATGTTATTGCTTCCGCTACTATGTGTTTGATGTGTATGTTATACTTTCTTACTTAATAAATTTTTTTTTTTAGCAAACTTAGTGAAACTTTAGGTTAATTCTTTTGGATCCCTTGGCGGGGCGTTACATCTGGTATCAGAGCCCGAGTTTCTACATTGGGAGCTCTGGGTATATTGGAACGCCACTATTGTTAACTAGTTGAACAAAAATGCAAACCTTAAACTAGAACTTGAAACTAGTTGAACTGAAACAATATGTAAACTATTAGTTACCTATTTTTCATACTTCAACACTCAAAACTTCAAAACTGAAATTATAGGTAAACTGAAAATTGAAAATATCTTGTTTGCAAAACATGTGTCTTTTATCTATGTGTTTCAGTAGTATGTCTCATGGGTATTTTAGCATCTTGTGTCTTGGATATTATTGTAGGATGGTATCTGGGACGAGATCTTCCATTAGAGGCCGTAGTTTTGGCCGTGGCAGAGGTTGTGGACGAGGCAGAGATATTAGTGTTCATGAGTCTATCCATGGGAGCCCCATTCAGAAAGAGAATAGGGAAGAGCATGTCAGTGAACATCAGGAAGAGAACCACGAAGAGGGACATGGAAACTCTGAGGAGGTTGATCTGAGGCAAATGATGCGAACCCTTATTGATCACTTACCTCCTGTTCTTGAGTAGGATAGAGCACACCAGGTTGGACATGAGCATAGACACAGATCTAGGAGTCCTCAGAGGGATCGACATAGATCCACAGTATCTTCTCAGATGAAGGACCTTCAGAGGTCCAAGATCAAGCCCTTTAATGGGCAAGGTTCTAGGTATGTAGCTGAGCAGTGGCTTATTTCCCTTGACAAGATTTTTGCTATACAGGACTTTGACAGTAATGTCAAAGTGAGATTTGCCATTACCAATCTAGAGTTATTTGGGGCCACTTGGTGGACTATTGAGGAGAAGAAGTTGGGCATTAACATGGGTAGTGTCACTTGGGAGATTTTCTTGGAGAGTTTTCATGAGTGATTCCTACCAGAGGAATGGAAGCAGCATAGAGAAGATGAGTTCCATAACCTGAGACAATTCACTATGACCGTTGTAGAGTATGAGCGCAAATTCTATGAGCTCATGCCTTTTTCGAGATTCAGTGACAACCCAGCACAGTTGGCACAACATTTCATTCGAGGCTTGAACAACTATTTTATTGGGGGTGTTAAGGTATTTGAGCCTAAGACCCTCAAGGATGCGGTACATCGAGCTATCCTGGTAGAGCAAAGTGTCAACTTTGGGCAAGGGGGATTTGTGGGAGCGCCTACTATAGCAGGATCTAAGGGCAACCACAACTTCGGTGGAATTAGGAAGCATCCCTTCCCTAGGAGGAATCAGTATCCTAAGCAGCATTCTCAACAACAGCCTCAGCAGCATAAGGGATTTTACCCTCAGGCACAGAGTGGTGGCGGTGGATCCAACTCTAGGATCAATCGCAATGCTCAACGTAATAAACAGAATCAACAATCTCGGCCTGCACAGAGCAGCCAGTCTTTTGCTAGCAGGGGTAGCCACCAACAGTCGAATGCACCACCTATAGGGAGAGGATCTGGTAGAAGCACGGGATGTTATTCATGTGGACAGATTGGTCATATTGTAGCATACTGCCCACAGCGAGCATCTCAGTATTTAGGACCTAGGCCAGCAGCATCTGAGCCTACAGTCGAAAATGCAGGTAGATCTCATAGAGTATTTGTGGCAGTGGATCACCGTCAGGCAGACCATCAGGGGACAGTAGTTGAGACTACAGGAGCTATCCGAGGTGCACCTCTCTCTGTATTATTTGATTCAGGTGCTACAGATTCTTTCATTTCTCCATCTCTAGTTGATAAGTGTAAGCTAGAGTCGGTTAAGCAAGATCATGGTTGGCAAGTGGAACTAGCCTCAGGCGCTAAAGTTTCCACAGATTCTGTAGTTCATAAGTGTGGACTTAGCATAGGAGGGTTTGAGACTTCAGTTGATTTTCGAGTTATTCCTCTTGGCTCCTACGATGTGGTCTTAGGTATGGATTGGCTTGGCTCTCATAGGGCTAGTATAGACTGTTGAAAGAAGACCATTATGTGTCAGGATGACCAAGGGAAGGATGTTGAGATTGTGGGGATACCGAGGCCTATATCCCTACGGATGATCTCTGCTATGCAACTAAAGTGAAGCTTTCATAAGGGATGTTAGGTATTTGCCGTTACGGTAAATGAGCTAGATGAGGAAGACTCTACGAGGAAGACCCTAGATCACCCTATTTTATAGGAGTATGCTGATGTCTTTTCGAGTGAGATTTCAGGCATGCCTCCGAAGAGAGACATTGATTTTAGCATTGAGCTCACTCAAGGAGTGTAACCTATCTCTAGAGCTCCTTACCGTATGACCACTCAAGAGTTAAGTGAGTTGCGTTTGTAGTTAGAGGAACTTTTGGCCAAGGGTAGTATTCGACCTAGTGTATCACCATGGGGAGCTCCAGTGCTCTTTGTGAAGAAGAAGGATGGTTCTTTGCGCCTTTGCATTGATTATAGACAACTGAATAAGGTGACAATAAAGAATAGGTATCCTTTACCAAGGATTGATGATTTATTTGATCAGATCAAGGGGGCTACAGTGTTCTCTAAGATTGATCTTAAGTCAAGATACCATCAACTTCGCATCAAGGAGGCTGATATTCATAAGACCGCCTTCTGAACTCGCTACAGGTATTATGAGTTCACAGTGGTACCCTTTGGACTAACGAACGCTCTGTCAGTTTTCATGTGCTTAATGAATGGGGTGTTCCGTTCCTATCTTGATAGATTTGTTCTTGTGTTCCTCGATGATATTTTGATATATTCTAGGTCCCAAAAGGAACATGAGGAACATTTGAGTTTAGTTTTGCAGTGCTTAAGAGATAATCAACTTTATGCCAATGAGGCAAAGTGTGATTTCTTTCAATCAGAGATACAGTATTTGGGGAACGTTATTTTAGGCGAAGGTATCTCTGTAGACCCTGCGAAGATCCAGGCAATAGTAGATTGGCCTGCACCCACTACTGTGTCGAAGATTCGTAGTTTCATGGGTCTAGCTGGGTATTATCACAGATTTGTTCAAAACTTCTCTAGAATAGCACACCCTATTACCTCCCTTCAGAGGAAAGGAAAGAAGTTTCTGTGGACAGAAAAATGTGTAGAAGCATTTCAGAAACTCAAAGAGCTTCTGACCAGTGCACCGATCTTAGCAGTACCTGATCCAGAAGGTGATTTCATGGTGTGTATGGATGCTTCCCTTGAGGGTATTGGAGCAGTTCTAATGCATAATGGTCGAGTGATTGCATATGAATCACGCAAACTCAAGGATCATGAGTTGAATTATCCTACACATGACCTTGAGTTAGCAGCAGTAGTTCATGCCTTAGTGAGATGGAGACATTTCTTGTTGGGACACAGATTTGAACTACATAGCGATCACCGTAGTCTTCAGTACATATTCATGCAGCCTGATCTGAATGCTAGGCAAAGGCGTTGGATGGAGTTTTTGTGCGAGTATGACTTTGAGGTAAAGTATATCCAGGGGAAGGAGAATGTTGTAGCTGATGCTTTGAGTCGTAGGAAACATGTGATATCATCTATGACTCTTAGTGTCGATTTGAGGTGTCAGATACTTTAGGCACTCCCCCCTAATTCATGGTATCTCGAGGTGTGCAGTGAGATCAATTCAGGGAGACCCTTGGAGAGTAAGTTTTCAGGCTATGTCCTAGAGTCAGATGGCCTTTTGAGACATTCAGGAAGGATCTATGTGCCGCTACTGGATGAGCTTCACATATTGATCCTATCAGAGGCCCATCGTGCACCTTACTCAGCACATCTAGGTGTCAAGAAGATGCATGCAGATTTGCGATGTTTATTCTATTGGTCCGAGATGAAGCGTGACATTGCTGATTTTGTGGCTAGATGTCTTGAGTGTCAGAGAGTCAAGGCAGAACACCAACATCCGGCAGGACTTTTGCAACCGAATCTCGTTCCTTCATGGAAGTGGGACATCATCCTATGGATTTCATAGTAGGATTACCTATGACTCTTCGACATCATGATGCTATCATGGTCACCATTGACCGGTTGACCAAGGTGGCACACTTTGCACCAATCAGGTCTTCCTACACTCCAGCTTCAGTAGCTAATGTCTTCATGCGTGACATTGTGAGACTACATGGTATTCCCTGAAAGATCATTTTGGATATGGATCATGTTTTCACTTCCGCATTTTGGACATCACTACAGCATGATCTTAGAGCGCAGTTGAATTTTAGTTCAGCATATCACGCAGAGACAAATGGGCAGACAGAAAGAGTGAATCAGGTTCTCGAAGATATGTTGAGAATGTACGTGATGGATAGGTAGACTCATTGGGAGGATTATCTCTACCTAGTGGAGTTTTCTTACAACAACGGGTATCACAGTTCTATTGGCATGGCACCTTTCCAAGCCTTATATGGATGCCCTTGTCATACACCTTTGAGTTGGGATAGCCTTGAGGACCGCATCCTGTTGGGTCCAGAGATGCTTCATGACATGGAGCAACAGGTGGTGCGTATCCGATAGCACTTGACAACGGCACAAGATAGGTAGAAGAAGTATGCTGATGCACATAGGTCAGATAAGCAGTTTTCTGTGGAAGAGAAGGTTTTATTGAGAGTGCATCCGCGGAAGAGTCCGATCCGTTATGGAAAGGGCTCAAAGCTAGCACCTCGCTTTGTGGGACCATTCGATATTCTTGAGAGGATTGGTCCAGTTGCCTATCGTCTTGCTTTACCGCCCAGCCTTGCTCGCATTCACGATGTTTTCCATGTTTCAGTACTTAGATAGTATATCCCTGATGTTGTACATATTCTTTATTGGAATGCATTGTAGGTAGAGGACGAGCAGCTGGCTTTGGAGCCAATACGTATTCTGGAGCAGCGGGAGTTGACCCTCAGTAGTCGAACCATAGAGCAGGTAAGGGTCCAATGGGACCCTACAGATGACTCTTCAGCTACATGGGAGGATGCATCTAGATTACGGGATTTATATCCCTATTTGTTTATAGGCTTCTAGGAGTAAGCCTAAGTCTAGGGGGGTGGATGTAGTGCCTACCCCTAGTTTACATTTTCGAGCTACATTTCTGATATCATTGCCAAATTCTTTTAGGCCAATTTATGTTTGATGATTAGTATTATTATTCTAGAGATTATTAGATGTTGTTTTACACTCAGTTTATTATATGATGAGATTACTTGGTACTCTATATTTCATGCATGTATGATGATTATTCAATGTTTTCAGTTATCAATGATGATTAGTTAGATGGTTTATTATCGCACATGCTTTCTTATGGATACTTACCCCATACTGCATGTGTATGGTGTGCGTGTTTGTTTTTATTTATGTATGGTGTTTCTGATGTGGTTAAGGAAGGGAGTCATAGTCACCTGCTAGTCGAGATCTACATGATGCACCACTTTCTGCCATTGTCTATTTAGCTTAGAATATTGTGTTTGTACATGCCTGGATTTTATGCAGGTTGTAGGTACCGGGTATCAACTTCCCTGAATTGCCAGGATGAGCGTACCCTATCGCATTGTCTCAATGGTAAGAGAGGGGAGATAAACTCTTAAGTCCAATTCCTAAACCCTTTAGCCAATTGTCCTAATTGATAATTAGGGCAAGTATCTGAGTTAAGTACCCTCCGAATACATCAAAGGATGTAATTTTGTGATTATAACCCTTTTTGTTTGATTTAGTATGTATTTTTCTATGATGGGTTTTTGTATGTTGTTATATGAGTCCTTGATGTGTTTTCTATTAATTAAGTCTAATTAAAAAGATTAATTAATGATTTAATTTAATAGAGAATTATTATGATATCTTTATATTTAATTAATTGAGAAATTAATTAAATAAAAGAATTAAATTTGGAGATTAAAGTTCAAAGATAAATTTAGAATAGGATAATATTTATTTAATTTAATAATAATATATTTGGAGTTCATTTTTAAATAAATGCTAAATATTATTGTTATTTAAATTAATTAAATATGTTATCAATTAAGTTCTAAAATAAATAAAAAGTTGAAAGACATTAAATTATTAAGAATTCTAGATCGCATGATCTAAGCATGAGTTTAAATATGAGAATTAAATTAAAAGATTAAATTATAGAAATTAATAATGTTATTTTAATTTTTTAAAAGTGCACATGAGATTAAAGTAATAAATTAATTTAAACTAGAAGTCAAGTAGAATATTAAATAAAGTTATTTAATAAATGAACTTAATGTGCATGAAAGTTGAATGCAAAATAAAAGAAAAGATAATAAAGGTTAATTTGGAGTTAACTGAGTTGTGCAAAGAGTCTTCTCGGGTAAACGCACAATTAGTGCCCCGATTTGAGGAGAAATTGCTTATCACAACTTTGGGGGGTTCATTTTTGATATACACGTATTTGGACGAGAATTTTTGGGAGATTACTTTTGGAAGCAAATTTTAGAAGGCTAAGACCAAGAAAGTTTTCCAGAGGAAGGTTATTGAGGGAAGCGAATTCTCTTACAGTTCCTGGAGATTGCATAATAGCATCAGGATCAGGTAGGGTCTTGTGTTTTGATTATCGATTTATTACGCAATTATCATTTCCTGTCTTCTTCATGTCTGGAGTTTGTAAATATGAATTCTCTGTGATGAATGTTAAAACATTACAGTATTGGAATTTATTAGATGCTTGTACATAAACTTCTGTATACATAAGATTTAAACGGGAAGGGTTGAATCTAATACCAAAATTATAAATTAGAAGTTCGAATGGTTGACTATATTTTCTACATCAATTTAAAGAAGGGAACCAATTTTTCAATGCTTATAAATTTATATATATATATATATATATATATATATATATTCTTAATTAATTTGTTTATTAATAAAAATCTTATTAATAACGAAATGGTATTCTTTTGTTTAAAAAAAAAAATATATAATATATAAAACAAAAAAAAATATATATATATATATTCATATGTTATTAGTGGGGGGGAGGGAATTATCCCGTGCCCACCCCCACGGTCGGCAGAGCCGACAGTACCTGCGTCGCAGGTACTGCGATGACAGGTACAGAGTACCTGCCACCGCAGGCCCTGCGACCGCAGGCCTGCGGCAGACCGCAGGGTCTTTTTCAGTCGACGGGCTTTAAAACGTTTTTTTTTTTTAAAGGATTTTTTTTAATTCATTTTTTTATTATGTATAAATTTTATTACTTTTTAAAATTTTCAATTTATAAAATTTTAATATATTTTAATTAATAAATATTTTTAATCTTGATTAATATTGATTAGTTAAATAATAATACATTTAACATAGTTTGTGAATATTAATTTATTAATAATGATTGGTTAAATATTAATAAATTAACAATTAATGGATAGATTAAAATAAGTAATTGGAACAAATGATTATTGATTAATTTAATTAAAATTAATTAATAATGAATGTTAATTGATTAAATGGTAGATTTGAAATATTGACTTAATGGAAGTTATTATAGAAATGGGTTAATCGTAAGGGGTAGCTATGAAAACTTAGTTACTTGAAATTCGACATTAAACTAAAACATAAACCTTAACTCAAATAATATACTTTCAGATCCAATCTTTGAGACTTTGATGTTGTCTTTGTGCTTTGAATGTTTTGGGGTTGGTTTAGCGTTGACCAGTTTAGGTTGTTACCAGAGGCTCGGGGTTGTGAATGTGATGTCATGATGATTTGGTCTCGATCTTTCTTAACCCGACCATGGTAATGTGATGAAGTGCTCTATGACATGATTGTGTTTACTGTTTGTTATTGCTTTCCAGTTTCCTTGTGTGAAGCTGAGATGCACGTATTTGAGATACTTGACTTAACCATTTTTGAGTCTCGATCAGTTATATTTGATAACCATTTTTGAGTCTCGATCAGTTCTACTTAGATTGCTTTTTAGTCGCTTGAAAGGACTGAAGTGGTTGTTATGTTCTTGATGATGTCATGTGTTGACTTGACCATTTTGGAGTCTTCAATCAGTATGGTAATTTAGTATTGAGATACTTTCTGGTTGCTCATTGGAGAACCATTAGATTTTGTAACTTATTATTGATGCCTTCAGTTGCTAATAGAGAACTGTCGTGATCATATGATTACTAATTGATATTATCTGTTGCTTATGAAGAACTGATGTAATTTTGTGGATTATCTTTTATGATGTTTTTCAGTTGCTTGTATAGGACCGAGGTGGTTTTATTATGATTCTTTGATTTATGATTTCATGAGCCTAGGGTAGGTTATCTATGTGTAGAGTCGGGAAATGGCTTGCAATGGGGGTTGGAGCCCTAAGAGGTTGCCTTGAGAAACCCATTGTAAGTCATTTTTAATAAGTGAAAACATTTACACTAAATGAGAGAAAATGAACCTAACAAGATAATTGTATGTTCTCTCCCATGCCTTGAGTGCTAGTACAAACTAGGATGGGGTAGAGAGAACGCTTGGTTACGACCTTGCATTCCATAGTAGGCCTCGTCAGTACGAGAGGATACTAGTGGCCGCAGGATCAGTAGGGACCCGAGATTCCTAAGAGATTGCTCGGGTAACTTCTACGTGACTTTTGCGATGACACTTTCCCGCTTGCATATTAGGTTTCCTACGTGTCTTGTGGTACCTCTAGGATTTAGATGTCGATCTTTTAGGAACCCTTGAGTTAGCATACTTATAGGATTTCCTGGACTTAGAGAGTAATTATGATTATAGGTTTTGTTATCCTATTTGGGACTTGAGACTATCTCCTCAGCGCAGTGGGAGTGGACCATTTAGGTTCCACGCGGTCGGGTGGTAGTGCTTTTACTCTTACCATTGAGATCCGTTCCGTGGTCACCGTGGCTGGAGTTTTCGTGATTGACATTTACCTTCATTATGTTCTTGGATTATTATGATGGATGGTTAGATTTTATGATAGATGTTTTATCATTATGGATGTATGGACGTATCAAGTATGGTGAATAGTTTTGTATATATCTTTACTGCACTTTGTATCATGGATTCATGGAGGTTGATGTATTTCTATTTTTACATATGTATATTCTTTTAAGCCTTTCATACCCTGTGACTTGTACAGTGGATGATTGAGCATTCCGAATTAATTTGCCGAGAGGCATTTGGAACAAATGTATATTATGGACATGGGAATTTCTAATTATTCTTTCATATGTATGGGATAGTTGTTAGACTTAGATTTAATTAAATTTAAATGTGACTCAACGTCTTGGGATCTTTAAGAAATGTAACTTACAATGTATGTTTGTTGATGATTACATGTTATTGCTTCCACTACTATGTGTTTGATGTGTATGTTATACTTTCTTACTTAATAAAAAAAAATGTTTAGCAAACTTAGTGAAACTTTAGGTTAATTCTTTTGGATCCCTTGGCGGGGCGTTACACTATGGGCATTATGAATTCACAGTGGTACCTTTTGGGTTGACTAATGCTCCCTCAATTTTCACAAGTTTGATGAATGGTGTGTTCTAATCTTATCTGGACAGGTTTGTAATTGTGTGTCTTGATGACATATTGATATATTCTAAGAATCAGAAGGAGCATGAGGAATACCTGCAGTTGGTATTGCAGTGTTTGAGAGACAATCAACTTTATGCCAATGCAGCTAAGTGTGAATTCTTCAAATCGGAGATTCAGTATTTAGGGCATGTTATTTCAGGTGATGGTATTTCAGTGGATCCTACAAAGATTCAGGTGATAATAGATTGGCCTACACTGACTAATGTGTCAGAGATTCGAAGTTTCATGGGCCTAGCTGGTTATTATCACAGATTTGTCCAGAACTTCTCTAGGATAGCACATCCTATCACTTCTCTTCAGAGGAAAGGAAAGAAGTTCGTGTGGACGGAGAAATGGGAGGAAGCTTTCCAAAAGCTCAAGGAGCTTTTGACCAGTGCATCGATTTTAGCTGTACCTGATCTGAAAGGTGATTTCATAGTGTGTATAGATGCCTCTCTTGAAGGGATTGGGGCAGTATTGATGCAGAATGGACGGGTGATTGCTTATGAATCATGCAAGCTCAAGGATCATGAGTTAAATTATCCTACACATGATCGTGAGTTAGCAGCAGTAGTTCATGCTTTGACTAGATGGAGACATTTCTTGTTGGGGCATAGATTCGAGCTACATAGCGATCATTGTAGTCTTCAGTACATTTTTACTTAGCCTAATTTGAATGCTCACCAGAGGCGATGGATGGAGTTTCTATGTGAGTATGATTTTGAGGTTAAGTACATTTAAGGTAAGGAGAATCTGGTGGCGGAAGATTTGAGTCGTAGGAGACATGTGGTATCATCAATGACTCTTAGTGTGGATTTGAGGAGTCGAATTCTTCGAGCACTTCCTACAGATTCTTGGTATCAGGAAGTGTGCAGAGAGATTGATTTAGGAAGATCTTTGGAAGGTAGGTTTGCAGGTTACGTTCGAGAATCAGATGGTCTTTTAAGACATTTGGGGAGGATATATGTGCCATTTTTGGATGAGCTTCGCACCTTGATTCTAGCAGAAGCCCATCATACACCTTACTCAACACATCCAGGTGTCAAAAAGATGCATGCTGATTTGAGACATTTGTTCTTTTGGTCAGGGATGAAGCGAGACATTGCTGATTTTGTGGCTAGGTGCCTTGAGTGTTAGAGAGTTAAGGTAGAACATCAGCACCCGGCTAGACTTTTGCAGCCAAATCTCATTCCTTCTTGGAAGTGGGATATCATCTCCATGGAATTCATAGTAGGATTACCTATGACAATTCGACGTCATGATGCTATCATGGTCACCATTGATCGGTTGACTAAGGTGGCACATTTTTCATCGATCAGGTCTTCCTACACAGCAACTTTTGTAGCTAATGTCTTCATGCGTGACATTGTGAGATTACATGGTATTCCTAGAAAGATCATTTCTGACAGGGATCTTGTATTCACATCTGCATTCTGGACATTGTTGCAGCATGAGCTTGGAGCGCAGTTAAACTTCAGTTCAGCATATTATCCAGAGACCGATGGTCAGACAAAGAGGATAAATTAGGTTTTTGAGGATATGTTACGGATGTATGTGATGGATAGGCAGACACATTGGGAGGACTATCTCTACCTAGTGGAGTTTTCTTACAACAATGGGTATCATAGTTCTATTGGCATGGCACCATTTCAAGCATTATATGGACATCCTTGTCATACACCATTGAGTTGGGATAGTCTTAAGGATTGCATCCTGTTGGGTCCTGAGATGCTTCATGATATGGAGCAACAGGTAGTGTGTATCTGTGATCACTTGACTATGGCATGAGATAGACATAAGAAGTATGTTGATGCTCATAGGACTGATAAGCAATTTGTTGTGGGTGATAAGGTTTTCTTGAGAGTGCGTCCGCGAAAGAGTCTGATCCGATACGGAAAGGGTCTGATGCTCGCATTCATGATTTTTTTCACGTTTCAGTGCTTCAGCAGTATATTCTTGATATTGCACATGTTCTTGATTGGAATGCATTGCAAGTAGAGGATGGGCAGCTGGCTTTGGAGCCAGTTCATATTCTAGAGCAGTGGAAGTTGACCCTCAGGGGTCAAACCATCGAGCAAGTAAGGGTCCAATGGGACCCTACTGATGATTCTTCAGCTACATGGGATGATGCAGCTAGATTGTGGGAGTTATATCCATACCTATTTGTAGGCTTCTAGGAGTAAGCCTAACCCAAGGGGGGGTGGATGTAGTGCCTGCCCTCGTTCACATCTTTTTTGGACATTGTTGTTGTTATTATCAGACTATGATAGATTAGTTTTATGGTTGATGGATTAGTGGTATTGTTTTGAGATTATCAGACATTATGTTATGGATTCGGTTGCTACATGATGAGATCATTTAGACTTTACATTTCATGCATACCTGATGATCATTACATTGCTTTTAGTTATTGTTGATGATTAGTTAGATGGTTTATTATCTTATGTATTTTATTATGGATACTTACCCCATACTTGCATGTGTATGGTGTGCGTGTTTTCTTATTGTATGGCATTTCTAATATGGTTAAGGAAGGGAGTCGTAGTCACTTGCTTAGTTGGGATCTTTATTTTAGAAAGATGAATATGAAAAGAATTTCAAATATTATTTTGAAAATGATGGGGGTCTCAATGGGAATATAAGAGACATTTAGAACATTTAGAAAATTGAGTCTAATGGTTTTTGGGGAGAAACTTTTATCTACTAATACAAAAACATGGGTTAGGTTAAACATGAAATTTTTCCACTTGATATTTAAATTGGGAAACATAAACCGAGACTTTTGAATTTAAATTCAAGTTTTTAAATTTAGCAAAACCAAAACATGTGTTTGCATTGTGTATTCTTTATGCTATTGTTTTGGGTTTTGGGTTGACTAGTGTTGACTAGTTATAGGGCGTCTACCAGAGGCTTGGGAGTTATGTGATTGTGATGTCATGATGATGTTTTAATCTCGATCTTTATAAACCCAACCATGGTTATGTGATTGAATGCTCTATGTATTGTTTGTAATTACTGATTGTTATAGTTGAGATTCTTATGTATGAGACACTTGACTTAACCATTTTTGGTCATCGACCAGTTATCCTTGGTTAGTTTCTAGTCGCCATGATGGGACTGTAATGTGGATTTATTCTTGATGATGTCATGATGTGACATATTTGACTTAACCATTTTTGGAGTCTTCAATCAGTATGATGAGATATATTTTAATTATTGAGAACCATTGGATACTTTGATTATTAGTGATGCTTTAGTTGTCAATAGAGAGCTGTTGTGATCATAATTTTCTATGGATGTTTGCTCATGGACATTTGATGCTTTTATGCATATTTGATGATTTTATTATGGATTATCTTTTGTGATTTTGAGATTTATGATTCCATGAGCTTAGGGTAGGATATCTGCATGTAGTGATGAGAAGTGGCTTGCAATGGGGGCCGGGGCCCTAAGAGGCTGCCAGGGTAACTCATTGTAAGTTGGATTAATAAGTGATAACATTCAAGCCTAATACTAACTGAATGAACCTAAAAAGATAAGTGTTTTGGTTCTCGCCCATGCCTTGAGTGCTTGTACATGCTAGGATGGGAGTAGTGAGAATGCATGGTTGCGACCTTGCATTCCTTAGTATGCCTCGTCAGTATGAGAGGATACTAGTGGCTGCATGAGATCAGTATGGACCCATGGAGTTTAGCTAACTATCAGAGTAACTTGTACATGATAAATGCGATGACACTTTCCCACTTACATAGTAGGTTCCTACATGTCATTGTGTGCCTCTTGGATTAGATGTCGATTTTGTGTTTGGAACCTTTGAGTTAGTATACTTTAAGGATTCCTGGACTTATAGAGATTTTGTGCTATGTGATTTTGGATAGTCTGTTTGGGACTTGAGATTATCTCCTGAGCATGGTGGGAGTGGACCACTTAGGTACCACGCGGTCGGGTGGTAGTGTATTTTCCACTCTTATCATTTGTGATTCATTGAGACATCGTGGCTGATGCGTCCTTTGTGATGGTGGATATGTATCCTTTCTTTGATGATTAACATATGTTAGATGATGTTATCTTATGCTTATATTTGCATGTTAGATTACTTTTTACATATGATGTTGTATATGTTAGGAGTGACATTCCTACTATGTTAATACCGATGATCTCTTCGGTGATTTGGAATGTTATGCACGGAGGGATGGCTAGGATCTACGATGGTCTAATGATGCTATTAACGGTTGGGAGGAACCGTGCACTTAGTTTATTATGTTTGATTTTCTATGAGGATGTGTCATGTATATCATGTGACTATTGTTACTTCGATGTATCATTGATTAGAATAGGATGATGTACCCTATTCTACATATGTATATTCTTTTGAGCTTTTCATACCCTGTGACATGTACAGTGGATGATTGAGCATTTGAAATGTAATGTATAAACATAGGACTTATCATTATTATTTCATGTGGTTGTTGTACTAGTTGGATTCATGTATGTTAGTTAATTTGGATGTAATTCAACGTTAAGGGATCTTTAAAGAATGTAATCGGTTATGTATGTTATGTTTACTTTTAGATGGACATTGCTATTGCTTCCATTATTGTGCATAAGTTATATGTGGTATTTACTTTCATGTTTAAAAAAAAAAATGCTACCAAACTTAGTGAAATTCTAGGTTAATTCTTTGGATCCCTTGGCAGGGCATTACATCAAATGTAAAATGAGGTATAATGGAATTTTCATTCTTATCTAACCTCATCCTTTTGGTTCATTCTTCCCTCAAGCTAATTTTTTATCAAGTCCTTCTTTTAGAAAAATTGGATAAGGAATGATTTATCCCAAAACACCATCTTATCAAAAGTTTAAAAGCTACTTGGTATAAGATGCAAGTCTCCTTGTACTCCTTGAACCCTTTGTACCCCTTGTACCAAGTTTAGAGAGCACTAAGCCACCTTGAACTCTTTGTACCAAATGAACTAGTTCACAAGTTCAACACTTTGTTTATTTCTCAAAACAATATCCTTTGGTGGGCCTAGTTAACATGTCGTGTATGCACATGGTGTGGAGGACACATTACAACTAGATGCCTCATCACTTGTGACATGATCATGGGTGATGTCATAACCTAATGATAAGTATAAGCAATTAATGGTCTAAGTAATGTCATCATCAATGATCACACTAGAACCTTGATTTGAGAATGTAGAAATAAAGATTTGGCACATGTAAAGAGAAATAATTATTTGAGGTACTAGTCTCTTGGCTTTATGTCAGTACCTGATTTGTCTTGTCACCTTTCCTTCACGGCATGCCAAAATTATTTTTGTCCTCCACATAATTAATGATCATTTTCTTTTTTTTGAGATGCATCTAAAGAAGGTTTCTCCTTTAAAAAGAGGGCATTAAGTTTATTTTCTTGTCTGAAATAATTAGTCATAGGAAAATTGGAGAGAGCAAGCCTTCTTCCATATTTGTAATAGTCGTCGCTCTTTAGGTAATCATTCTATTTTCTAGTTAGTTTTCTCTCGCTTGTTGTGTGAAGCATATTTGTGGTTGTTTCTTTGATTTTAAATTCAAGTAAAGCTCCTAAATCATGAAGTCTACACTACACCTATTTGGGAATACTCATAGTTTGCAATGTAGATCCCCTATAATAGCTGATACAGACTTGTTAGGAGTTGATTTGGGATGTGTTGCACAAAGATTGTGTGAAAGATTTGTCAAACCTTTTTTCGCTAATGTGTTGGACCCTAACCTCCTCATGGCTTCCACTTTCCCACCAGCTTATCCTTGCCCAAAACTGATTGAAGAGTACATCCATATGTATAATGTGTCTAAAGGGAATATATTGAAGAAGGATGGAAGTGTTTTCCTAAATGTCAATAGGGTGACTGTATCTAGATTATTTCACCTAGAAGAGCAACAATTTTCTGACCTTACTCATGCCTTGTCTATGGCTAGATTTTTTGAAAAACTAAATGTTTATAGGAACACCATAGCAAAGAGCTAGACCAAGTCTTTCTATAAGGTTGGTTCGAGGTTACCCAAAACCTTGAAGAAAAGTCAAATGATCACTCAGGTCCAAGATATGATGGTTTTATTACATAGAATTCATGGGTCTCCTAATGTCTCTAGCTTTGAAGAGTGGATGTAATTTTATATTTAAATTGTGTTAAAGGGCTCACAATTTCTAGACTGGGAAAAATGAATTGCTAGCTCTCCCATAGATCAGTTGAAGGGTGCTCTAAATTTGAAAAGGGGCTTTTTTCATGTTATCTTATTTAATATACATGCTAGCTACCACTCAAGATTGATAGTACTCACCACATAAACCCTAGACTGAGAACTCTATTATATATAATTATTTTCCCTCATTGCATGAAGATAATTCTTGGAGGATTTTAGAAAGGTCTATGATGTCTTTCCTAGAAATTTGTGCTTTGATATGAAAAGCCCCTTGCACCACCAATTATACCCTGAGTCTCAAAAACTCATTCAATATTTTGGTAGTCTGTACATCCAATTCCCAAGGTTAGGAGGTTTTGATGAAGAACCTATATGCCTTCCTATATTTTCCATTGATTTCTTTGTCCTAGCAGAGGTAGCTCGACAATTAGTTGCTATAATAAACAAGTTCTTGGTAGAAGAGGCTTGTGATATTATTTTCCCACTTAATTTAGGCAAATTGACATGTAAAAGCATGGAAGATGCATTGTGTATAAGTTCTAACTTCATTAAATTTAGTTTTGGCTTCTATCAGGCTAGACCAAATTTTGATAGCAAAAGAATTATCCATAGCCTATTTGACACTCATGCAAGGACTGTACATGTCCCTATTGTAGAGGATTTTTGGGAAGATTGTACAGATGAGTCAGAGGTGAAAAGAAGGGGGTTATCTAGGTTCACCATTACACAAATCCATCTTTTTAAATTGAATTTGGGTGTAGATATTATAGACATAGAAGAAGACAAAACAGATATCCCAGCTCCCCTAGAAATTGAACCAACAAATTATAACATAGTTGCTACAGATTGGAATTCTAAAGAAGAAGATAAGATTCTTGAAAGAACATCAACTGTGATTGAAAAGACAAAATTTTGGTTGAGAATGAAAAAGGACACACATGTTAATGATTAGATTGACCCTATTTCTAATGTTGGTCTTACAATTGTAGGTAGTAGAAGGTTGTCAAGGATCTTCGAGAAGAAGAGTCACAATCCTCCTCTTGTACATAATGCTTGTTCTAACAAGAAAGCTAAAATGTCAGTGCCAGTAAAGCTCCACCACATGATTCAATTAGATGGAAAACTAGATAAAGATCAAGGTGGTGAGCTCATCAATAATAGCCAGAGAGTCTAAATGATTGTTGGTTCATCCCCTCTAAGGATGCAAATTGTAGGCACTCCTAAAAAAGGTATCGAATTGCAATGAGATGCTACCACTCCTAATTTTCTTGTGGCTTTAGTAAATAGGAAGAGGAGTCTAGTTTCAATTTCTTTTCTAGTTGATGAAATTATGAGAAAATATACCAACAATGCTCCCAAGTCTACGAGGACTAAAAGCACAATAGCGATAACATTTGATAGTGCACTGGGGAGAAGTATAGCTGAGGTAGCCACCTAAAACCAAAAGGAGGGAGCTAATAAGTTGGACCAGAGAAACTTTGAAATTACTCACACTGACTTGGGGGTGATGAACTCTAAAACAAAAGAGTACTAGGTAGAGACATCTACCAAGAAAATTGTGCTACAGTCAAAAAAATATGGGATTGAAAAGAAGAAGTTGAAAGCTGAGAATAATGCAATGGATGAGTATATAAATTCATTAAAAGGTCAAAGTTTAGTTCCCAGTAATCAATCAAAACTCACCTTTGATTCTAGTGCTCCTAAAAGACAACAACTATTAGAGGATTTAAAGAAAGGGAAAATGATCGCATCTATAGTTTTCAGTTGGATCGGCAAGGTAATAAACCAAGTTGCTAAACTCATGTGAAATTTGCATGAGATTATTTCTCTAGCCAGAGTCACACTTGATGAATCTCATATTCGGTCAAGGACTTGGAAAAGGGAAGTCGAGAAATTCTCCGCTATGATGACCCAATTAGTAGAAGTGAAAGATTTTGGTCTAGAAAAGTTCCTCAAAGAGAACCCGTTATAACAAGTGGATGCAGGAATGATTCAAGTTCTGAGGAAGAATATAGCCTGGAGGGAATCCAATTACACTTTTGAAATCTCTAGGATGCAATCATGTGAAAAAGAATTCAAAGCATTGCTTGAGCATGTAAGTAGAGACTATCAATCCACCGGCTCAGCTTTTTCTAGCCCTCTTAAAGAAGGAGGTTTTGATGTGGAGATCATGATCAAACAACATGAAGACTGCATGAACTCTATAAAGGATAGAATTGATCTCACATCATTTGACTTCTCCAAGGTGTCCAAAAGTGAAGTAATGTCAAGAATGTGCACTCTACGGCTCCCCAATTACATGGGTACCATGAACAAGATGAAACTAGACAAAGACATATGGAAGAACTATCTGTAGAGCATTAATTGCTTGAATACAACTGCCATGGCTAAATTCATGAACATGTTTAGGACATGGAAGCTAGCACATGGATAAGGTGAAGTTGAAGATGAGGAGGAAGAAGAACCATTTGACCAATTGGTGGATGATTAGTGTTTTATTTTAAAATGCTTTAAAGACTTTTAGTTTATGTTTTTAAAAGTTAAACTCTGGGTCTGTGTACCCTTATGTTGGTTTTCGTAAGTACTTTTAACTATTCAAGAATTGGGTTTTCAGGGAGATTCTCAAGTAGTTCTCTATTTAAGTTTGAAACTCAGTAGTGTTAAGGGTTCATAATTTTTGATGGTCATCATACTGTGACCATTTTGATCTAAGTTTATAGCTTTGCAAATGTTTTAAGTTTCCAATAATATGTCTAAACAATATTGTTCTTTTGAAATGTAAAATGCTTGAATGTACAAAGATGTTATGCTTTGGATATGTTATTTATTGATTTAGCATTGAATCAATATTGAATCATTGAAATTCCTTTGATGCTAGATATTTCTCTTTATATTAGATGGGTATCAATTTTTGAAGGTTTTTCAAGAAATAATTAATAGAGAAACTGTGTGTACTCTTCTATGTATGTATTTTTGTTTATTTGATCATGCCACTATCAAAGAATAGAAATGAAGCCTTAATAATTTCTCATTAAAAGTAATTTTCATTTAAAAGGCAGTTTTGATTGAAGATTTAATAAGGAAGCTAAACCTTACTAAAATTCAGAGAGGAATTATAGAAGTTGAAATTCCTCAACTATTGGGAAATTGTATTTGTCTTGTGGATTTGGGCATAGAAATTTTCATTCATTTCTTTTTATTTAAAAACAAATTTGTTCACCAATAAATTGTGAAATAATTAATTATCTTAATATGGTTGTACTATAATTTATTGGGAAAGCCTCAAGGCTGACTCAAGGAATTGATTTAAGGACTTTGTATAAAGGAAGGTTATTTTCCTTTTTGTAAAGTATGAAATGAATGAGCATTAAGTGAAAAGAATGTGAACAAGAGAAGAGTGTTTGGTAAATGCAAGTAAGTGATGCAAGGGATTATAGGATGCAAAGTTGGTGATATGGTATCAAGATCAGAAGGAGCAGAAGTCAGGTTGATAGAACAGAGGAATTTGAAGTACAATTCATTTCTATTATTCTATGAGGAATAATACAAAGATAATTTGGATAGTGGGTTCATTGGTCTTGCCCCTGAAGCTATTTGGATAATGGGTCCATTTTCCATGTACAACTCCTAATAGGGTTGAAATCTCCTAACAGGGATTCAAAGTCTCCTAACAAGAATTGATATGTATTGAATATTTTCATTGACTCTTAACATGGCCCATCCTCTAATAAGAAATTTATATAATAGTACATCATTGTGTGGGTACCATCCTCATAGGGGTTTTCCCTCTAATGAAGGGTTTCCCTAGTTAACATATCTGATGTTAATGTGTGTGAGTATCTTGTTATGGTTTCTAATTATATTGCTCACATGGTTAAGGATTAATAAGTTTGATAATTGCTATAACACTTGGATAACTAATTAGCCTCCCCCCTAGTTATATTGGTGGACTTTAAATTCTAACAGAGTATTCCACCCTGGAGAAGACCATAAAGAAGATGGAGGAGAAATAGATTATCATGGAACATAGGTTTGATGATGTGGCCAGGTTTTTGGTTTGAGTTATGCATTTTGTGGCTTCAACTCTTAACCTGCTTCATGCTGAGTAAGTGGGTCTTACTATTGTGGGGGGGGGGGGGGGGGAGGAGGAGGGGTGGTGGACAACACTAGTTCGTTATAGAGGTTCTTGGTAGATGACTAGTTACACCTGTTATTGGAAATGCTTGAGGGGAAGGAGAAGAACAAAGAGAGCCATCTCTCTGTTGGTTTATATTTTTTTTCCTTAAGTACTCGACCCAATTGGACTTTGTTTATGGTTCTTTTCTGGACTTTATGTTATTATGGATTTTATATATATTATGTTTAAATTCATAGTTTTAGTGTTAGATTTTGGGATACTCTGGTTAGGGGATTCTTGAAGTTAAGAAAGGGTGTAGGTTAAGTATTTACTATGTCTAGCTTTAAGTTATTTTTTATCATTTTGTTCTTGGGCTAGGCCCTATTTTTGGCTACTTTTTAACTTTTTTTAAAATTAGACCTACAAATAATACAAAGATAATGATAATAAACATATTATTAAAGAAGTGGACATTATTAATCATAACACAATGTTAAATAAATTTAAAAATCACCAGACATCCCAAGAAGTGGACCCTATCTCCTTAGTACATTTGGTAATTATGTGAAAGAAAACTTCTAAACTATTGTAATTAGAAGAAGCATTTTTTTATGCATCAAAGAATGCTACAAATTTTTCATACAATAAATTTTCCTCCTTAAATTGATATTACACATACAAATACACATACACATATAAATACACATACACATACCCATTCACATATGCATATGCATACGCATACACATACACATACACATACACATACACATACACATACACATACACATACACATACACATACACATACACATACACATACACATACATATACACATGGTTTAAAATATAACAATCTATTTTTGAATATGAACAACAAATTAAGAATTATTAGATCAATAAAGTTTAGTTTGAATATGCACAGATTAAATTGATTATAAATTGGGTGTTGTCAATTTTCACCACATGATTGGCAAGTCCATTATTTTCCACACAATATTCTCCCCAATTTGTCTAGTAATTTGAAATAGTTCAACTAGCACTTTCACCCAAAGGAGGTGCAAGGGGTATGCCAATAGGAGAAAAAAGTGAAAGTTTATATAAGATGGTTATATATAATTTTCTATTTAAAATTGTGCTTAACATCAAGAAGATTCAATTTACTGCAAATATTCTAAAGCCTTGAAAGAAAATCAAACATATGTCATGATTCTCATTCTAAGAAACAATGTCAATCATTTAAATGCAAGTGAGAAAAGAGAGACATTTTGATTTCATGCTATAGTTAGTCACCTTATTTTAGGTTTACAATCATTTGGTCATAATATCCTAGGTTATCCTTGGCTTGTGCAAGATAAAATCCATGAATTTGAGGTGATATTCATTTTTCACCTATAGATTCAAAAGGAGTTTCAAATTTTTTAAAGTAAGGATGCCTTTTAGAATGATTCGTTCAATATTCTACTCACAAAACCCTAATTAAAAACCCTATTTTGAGAACCTTTTTTTTAATGTATGAGTACAACATAATATGGGACCTTAGGATATAATGATTGTTATTCTATGTTTAGTCATGATTTCTTTAGTCAAGCCAAATTATATTAAATATATTGTTGCAATTGCAAACATGGTAAGTCTAGTGATATGCATTATTTACCTATGTAGAATAATAAACATGGGAATCATGCATTGTTTAAACTATGACTCGAGTATAAATTATTTCAATTTTTATATACACACAATTTAGACCACATGAGAGGACTAATCAACCATTCAAATGAATACAAGTCTTAAAATATAAATTCTCATGAGAAATTTGTTGAAAACAATTGGTTAATTGTGTACTGTGTTTGATGTTACTCAAAATTTCATATCTTTACCAATTAGTATATACTAAGCTCACTCGAGTGATGAAGATAGTTTCTTGTGTCTTCTGAGCATTCCAAAGTTTTCCAAGTTTAGAAGATAGTGTCAATTGAGTTCACTTGGGAGACAAAGAGAAGTTCACAGAAGTTGAGTGTTAACCGAGCTCACTCGGTTAATGAAGGAAAATTTGGATGGAACTAGTGTTAACCTACCTCACTCAGTTACTAAAGAAAGTTAGTGAAAATGTAGTGTTAATTGAGTTCACTTGGTTGACATAGGAAAATCATTTATGAGTTAGTGTCTACCGAGCAAGGTCAACTAATGAAGGATTTTCTTGTTTTGGCATATTGAGCTCAATAGATTTGTTTGTTGGTTCTAGCCAACTAAGGAGATGAATATTAATTATTTTATGTTGTATTCAAGTTGACTTGAAAATATGAAAGGTATAAATATAAGGTCAAGTTTAGGATTGAATGTGTGGAAGTGAATGGAAGAATAGAAGATGCTTAGAGGAAGTGAATTAGAAGGATAAATAGAATATCCTTGTGAAGCTGTAAAGATACATTCAATCAAAAAGGATCAAGTATACAAGCTAGAATTGAGATCTGTAATCAAAAATTTAGTTGCATTAGAAATTAGGTCATCTCATTGTTACTCTCTAACAATTGTAGCAGTGAACTAAATCTCTTAACAAAGTTGACTTAACAATTATTTGTAAATCCTCTAACAAGGTGGCATTTCTAGATTGAAGTGTCCAAAGACCTCTAACAAGGCCACTCCTAATAGGGTGATTAAATCTTCTAATTGGGTCACACCTAATAGTGTATTTTGTAACCTTTAACAAGGTTGGCTCGTAATAGGGCTTACTTCAAAAGATTGAAAATTAGTAACTAATTACAATTGGTGGTTTTCCAAAATTGGGTTTTCATGTTAAATCTTGGTGTCACTTGTGCTCATGCTATTTGTTTTATGTGTATGCAACTAAGTTAAATAAGGTTAATCATAAATAATATCTTAATATTTTTATTTTCCAAGTTACAGTTGTTATTTATCTTGTTTGCAGAGTTACAACATTTAGTAGTGTAAACCAAGTGCTTATGTGTTTGCCGGAGCATTATTATTTTCAATGAAGTTTATATTCTATGTTGACATCTAAGGGATCTACGATTTATTTTAGTGGTAACCGATTCACCCCTCCCCTCTTAGTTACTCCTCTTATGTTTCCAAAAATTGGTATCAGAGCTTCTTGGTGCTTGTAGAGAAGGTTTCAAGGATGTAAGCTAAAGATCAATATGTCTTACAGAAGAGAGATTCCCAAGCTGAACAAAGATAACTTTGAGACATGCAAATAACTTATGAAGTTGCACCTGGAAACCTTCACTGATTTAGGTTTTAAATATATGGATAATTCTTGCAAGGCTCCTAGTGGAACATTGACTGTGGAACAGATTGCTGAAAAGAAAAATCATAACATCATGATGATTGACATTGCATCAGCTCTTAACTATGCTAAATTTGATTAGGTCAAAGGATGTGCTATTGCTCATGGCATGTGGACCAAAATAAAGGATATCTATCAAGGTGATGATAATGTAAAAAGAGCCAAGGTAGAAAGCTTGAGAGGTTAGTTTGATTAGATGAAAATGAGAGAGGATGAAAACATTGCAAAATATGTTGAGAGAATTGTTGAGCTGTCATTTTGTATGATGCTTAATGACAAGAATCCTTTCAAACTCCTCTCTTGCAAAGCTAATCTAGGATCAACTCCAAGGTTTCAGGTAATCTTTCCACCTACTAGAATATGCTCAGTAGAAGATACATGTATTTATTCATAGGGAGGCCTTTGCTAGTTCTGACTAATTTCAGATAAGAATTTGAATTTGCTTGCTATCTCAAAAACAAATAACCACACAAAAAGAAATATATTTTTTGTTTTTCTGTTTATAATGAATGTAGTTTTAACTATGCAGCTATATGAAATCCTAATTTAACCAAGTGTTGTAAAAGAAAATATCAAAGATAAGGTAACAAGAAATTTAGGAAAATTACTTGCAAAGTAAATCCCTATAAGACATAAGTCACAAAAACAACATGTCTATGAGTTAAGCCTTTGAAAAGATTGGTAGGTTGTTAGGATAAACCATGGACAAATAAAAACTACATGCAAATATAACCAATAACAGAAAATAATAGAACACACAGAAATGAACACAAGGCACCAAGATTTAACGTGGTTCACCCAATCCCTGGGCTACGTCCACCAAACAGCAAGTCCAATCTTATTACAATCCAGTGATTACAACCTGATTACAATCCGTAATCCCTTATAGCTCAATACCGCCGCAAGAACTAATTTCGTATCACCACATATGAAAAATACCCAACCCTAAGCCCTTTTATACAAGTATTAAAACGCTTTAGGGTTATAACATGTTGGCCATATGTCGGCCATAATATGTCAGCTACCATGTCGGCTACTTCCAAAAAATTTTTTTCGAGGCGATGCCTCGAACCCCACTATTTATGAAGTATGTACAGTACTTTCCTGATCAGTCACCATAATCTAACATAGGTAACCAATGAAAATAGGAGCAATGCTTCCTCAATTCCACTGATGCAATTTTCAATGGGAATTCAGTAACCGTAAGATGTTTCACTTTTCATTAGATCACAAGGCCACAAAAAGTGCACTCATGCGAGACAAAATGCTATGCAAGAGCAATATGATGATTCTTCTCCAACTCAGTACATCAATGGAATTCAGAAATATGTCACAAATACCAAAACTAAAAGATGACACGATCAAAATAACACAATAAAAATATTGGCTCAATTACACTCCTTGAGAATACATCCACAAAATATAACACACTTAGGCAAGAATAACTACACTCCAAATGAGAGCACCAATAAAATATATTATTGAATCAAAATGATGGTCTAGAACACATATTACATTCCTAAATTTATAAGAAATTCTCTCCTCAATTTGTATTGAGAGTGAGAGATCTCTTTATGCAAACATATATGCTTCTAAAATAATAAAACAAATCTATTTATGTACAAATTGACTCTCTAACTAGAGCTAAGTAGGACTTCACCCTTGTTTATATCATTTAATGGGTGCATGAGCATTTACATGTTTCAAAACAAATAAAGCATGATAAAATAAGAAGAAGAAAGCCATTAGATGATGTAGGAGTCTCCAGAGATGCCAAAAATAGAATCTCAACCTTCTCTGGATGTTTGTAGGAGTTAAACTGTCGTTAGAATACATTTATGATGCATGAAAAGCTCTAAATTTAGAACTAGAAATTAACTATCAGTGCTTCCAATGCACCCTCAGAGAAGCACACGTTGCATGTCTTGGGAGAAGCACACCTTTGGAGATAGGTTCAAAATATGCAAAATTTTACCAAGTGTCAAAACTCAAATTCTAACTTTTGGGTTTTGTTCCCCATCATACTAGAGCTATGTCTTGGTATTTTCTTTTGAATTTCTCTTTAATATCCATCACTTGGGTCACATCCAAAAAATATAAATCTTCATATTTATCCTTTACCTTTTGTCAATAGTTGCCCACGTCTATGCGAGTCTCTACAAAATCTCCCAATTTTATATCCAATTCTAGCAATGCCTCTTCAATCTTAAACACTTGTCTAATATCCTCGTCAGTGGAAGCTTCTTCAAAAGTCTTCCAAAATTGTTCTACAACTACTTGTATAGTCATAAGTCTATCCCTCGACTCACCTTCAAAAATGTCAACGCAAGCATCACTGTAATGTCTCTCTGCTTCCAAAATCTACTCTTAGGTTTGATCCTTGAGCTTATGAATATCCACATGTAATGTCTCCATTACTTTATTGTCATCTGAAATATTCTCAATCCAGTTATCTATTTTATCTAACTCATATGCCATATATACATCCATTAGCATTTGACACCATTGACCTTTTATTGACTGCAATGCTCGAAGGTCATTTCCCCAGGTATGTACCTCATCCATTAACCCAAAATCATAGTTCAATATAGAAACTAGCTTATCTACATTACTCTGCATGTGGTGTAGCAATATAATATTTCCTTGTATAATCTGTACACCTTTTTCTTCAAAACTTTCTTGCCATTATTGACAAGCCTTCAAAAATGGATCTAATTGTATAGTCTCCTTATCCTTCTTATCTCGTGTTGCACCTAAAGTTTACTCAGAATTTTCAAGATCCAATGGACCAACTACTTCATTCAAATACCCTCTTAGGATTTCATTACACTTTTAGAGCTTTAAAACTTTAGACTCATCCTTTTCTAAGTGCTTAAACACCTCTTTGATTCCCGTAGTGACCATTAATTTGACAGTATCCACAGTGGGTTTTCCAAGAAAGACCTCCTTGATCTGATAATCTTTTAGGGTCAAATCCTCAATATCTACATTTAGAGGAGGGATAGAAACATGGGTAAAAAAATATTAATTTTTATTACTCATAACGAATTTCAATGTCCGTACATCACCCATAGGTGGCTTAGGTTTCTTAAGAGCCTCAACTAATTCTCTCATTCCCTCTTCCTTAGTACAATACAACTGCCTTTTATGTCTTACCATCACCTCTTTTCTCAACCATATTGGAGTATCTTCCATTGGAGATTTATCCTTTAGATGAACAGTGAGCTTGTACCACTAAGCCTATTCCCTTATCACTCCTCTCGAAAGTCTTCTCCTTTTGTGAGAGATCCACATCAGGCATCTCTATGTTTTTTGAGTCCATAGTCCTCACCTTTGTATCTTGAGAAGTCTTTTGAGGTTCCTCATATATTTTTTGCTCCTCTGATACTGCACTAGTGGGTCTTTGTTGTGGCTCTTCTTCCTATTCAACTTATACCTATCCTTCATTAACTAGAGGGAGAAGAGTAACTAACCTTTATCCACACAAGATAAATCTTGATTTGGTGATGAAGGATCAATTAAAGGTCCTTGTGGCTAAGGAAAAAATTGACTCAAATCCTCTTGTTGAGGTTGATTTGTTGGTGTATCCCTTATCTTGTCACCTACCAACTCAGTGCCTAGAGGCATGAATCAAAATCTAACATCTTAAAGACATTCACAACTTGATTCTCTGGCTCATCAATCCATTATTGTAACCGATCCTCTGAAGATGTAACTTGAATAGTTATGTAGGAATGGATGGGCATGTTATAGTAGAGATCATTCTTTGTTCTACCTTAGTAGCTCTAGCAAGATGAGTCCTTTGACTCAATGGAAGGTTATCCTCTTCTTCTTCATCATCCTATTCTTCTTCCTCTAGAATAACTTCTAGGACTGAAGGAAATGGAATAACCTTTCTTATCACCTTTTGTCTCCTTGTCCTTTTAATTAGATTTTTCATCTTTCTATTCTTGGGAGCTAATGGAAAGGCTTCTTCCTCTTGGGTAGGCAGAGACATTTCCTATGCTTCTTCTTTAGCTTCTTGCCCTTGTTTTGGTGGTGGCACTGGTAGATTATCCTAAGTCTGGATGACTTCTACATTTTCTTCCCCTTCTATGTTCTCTACCCCTGTACATTCTTTGCCCCTTGGTGCTTTGGTACTTGAGTTGGCTCTTCTCCAAGCTTAGCTTGCTAAGAGGAAGTTCTTTTCCTTTTATTTTTATACTTATGTGACCTAAACTATCAAACTTCTCTATCAAGATAATGCACCATTTCTAGCCTTACTGGAGACTAAGCTATGAACATTGGCACTTCACCTTTACTCCTCTACCTTTCACTAGGTGGGTTGTAGCTTTAAAAAATATAGTTTGTGGAATCAGATCCAACTTGAATGGTCTCTTGATGCATTCCTTGGTTAACTAGATGACATGCCTCACCCTATGATTGATATTTTTGTTTTCTTCTCTACCAATCTCTACATTCATGATAGGTTGATCATATATCTTATCTCTATTATACAAGGGATCTAAAACCTCTTCAGTGTCTTGCTGCACAATCTTTAATGAGACCTTCATTTTCAAGGTAATTCCTACCAAAGAAGGAGTTATCCTATAATAATCCCTTACTCAAATCTCATAGTCATCTACTGCATTCATCCAATGATCCTCTATAGCATCTTCATGTTGGAACTATTTTCCTACTAAGTACTTGTAGACACCAAAATTTGTCCAAAACCCATTTCGTGACCAATTAAATAAATATTTGTTATTTATTTAATTCCTCTACCTTAATTAAATAAATTTTACATTTATTTAATTATATTCACCTTTTCTTGATTTAAACAAACTAAGGTTTATTTAAATTCTAACCTATTACCACTTGCATCTAATCTCTTTCACTTTAATTAAGTATGTCATTTACTTAATTAATTCCCTCCTAATCCCACTAGGAATTAAATATTGCATTTAATCCTATTTGAGCACATGGCTCCTACATTTAACCCTCACCTAACCTCACTAGCCTACCTAACCCATCTTGCTAAACCTACCCACTTCCTAATCATGCTTTCTTTTCCTAATCATCCTAGCTAATCACCTCTTAATCCTAAGTGTGTGAGAGATGTCCACACTTTCTTTATCCCTCATGTCTTGCATGCCTCTTACACACTTGTCCTCTTGCATGAGAGTCAAGGTGTCTCATAGATGTGTGAGAAGCCATGCCTTCTCACACCTCTTGCACACTTGTCCTCTTGCATGAGAATCAAGTTGTCTCACACATGTGTGAGAAGCCATGCTTCTCACACCTCATTGATCATGTCACCATCAAAGGTTGCTCACACATGTGTGAGCATATTGCCCCCTTTGAATGGTCAAAACCCTAATCCATGTGGAGTCTACTTGTCCTCCACCTCATTGACACCTCATCGATCTTGAGAGATCTTAGCCATCCATTTTCTTATAAAAGGAGAGCCCTCTCCTCATTTAAATGATCTACTATCTACCTCATTGTTATGCTGCTGGATTTGTGAGCAACCACATCCCACAACAATGAAATCATCTACACTTGATGATTTCATGAGGTTTGCATTAGTAGTTTGAGTCATTGTAATTTCATGTTGTCTTTATGTTACATGTTTATCTTCCATATTTTGAGGTTTTGCATGATAATGTAGGAATGTGCATTAGTTACTTAATGTGTTTTCCTTAATTACATTTTTATGCAACACATTTTGGCACGCCCGGTGGGACCCACTTCACGGGTTCGAACTAACCATCTAATGTGTTTTTGAGTGTTTTGTGAGTTTGTAGGTTGAAAGCTTGCATTTGGGGATCAAGTTTCATGAGGAGCATCTAATCAAGTCAAGGAGCCCATCATCACATTTGGAGGACATAAGGGAAGTTTTTTGACATATAACACCCCATATTTTATTTCTTGTTGCTCTATTTTGAAGTTCTAGAAGTGTATATACGTTGAATATATCTTTTTGCTAATAGAATTTAAAAACACACACACACACACACACACACACACACACACACACACACACACACACACACACACACACACACACACACATATTCCTTCTTTGTTTGTAAATAAATAGTTTAAAAAGAAAAAAAAAAAAAAGATAAAAAAAGTAAGGGGGGGGGGGGTCTTATTTTGTTTCATATATGTTAGTTTAAATTAAATATAAGGGGGCTAGATTAGTTAAATTCAAAAGACAAAATTTTTTTTTTTTTTAAATCAGAAACAAAAAAAAATCAAAATTTTAAAAATCAAAATCCAAAAAAAAAAAAATTAAAAAAAAATATAATAATAAAATCATTTTTTTTCCCTTTTTTGTGCAGGTGAGCGGCGCCCGTGAGCGCCGCCCCCGCGGCTGCTACCCAGCGGCTCTCCCCCTCTGCAGTTTCGCTGCTGGCGGTGCGAAACCCCCCACCGCCGTAACCCTTGCCGCCGCCGCTACCTGCGGCCACCAGCGCTCATGCCTCCGCTGCCATCTTCCCCACTCCCCCTCCTAGCGGCCAGCGTTGAAGACCCCTGCTCCCCTATGGGCGGCCCCTACTCTGCCGCTCCGCCGCAACGCCAACGTCTGCCGCCGTCACTTCAAACCCTGGTGCAACCTCCTCCCACACCCTGCCACTGCCACTACCTCTTCTAGCGACGATCGCAACCGCCGTGAGTGCCACCCCCGCAACGGCTGCACCTCCCCCAGCGTTGCCGCTCGTCTCCCGATGGCCCCCATTCCCCTCTGCGCCCGCGTCGCCGCTGAGCTTAGTCGCGGCAGACTCTGCCACCTCTGCGGCCGAGTGACCCCCTTCCTCCCCGTGCTCTGCCGCGCTCACCATCTCCCCTCGGCCCTCACCGCTTGCAACAAAACACAGCCCCTTTCACCCAAAACTTCTCCCGGCTGCTCCAATTCGACCTCCGCTGCCCCACTCAAACCCTCACCATCACCTCCCGCGACATCTGCACCTCCGCCTTGCAAACCCGCCATCTCACCAGCTAAAACCCTTGCCACTCTCCGCTCGTGGCGACATCAGCGCCGCCCACGATCTCCTCCCTTCCTCTGCAACTCCTCCTCTTCCCGCGGCCCTTCGACCCTCCCTCAAACGGCAGTCTCAAAACCCCCTCCCACAAAACCACCGCCTTCAAAAATTGCCCACTTTTTAAAATAAATTTCTAATTTGATATTTTGTTTAAAAAAATAACAAAAGTTTTGTTTTCACAAAATATATATATATATATAAATTTTTTTTTAATGAAAGTCATTGAGATCTGACATTCTTTTTTTTAGAAAAAACGTTCAAAAACAAAAAAAAATTGCTTGACTTTCTCCTAAGTGTCAAATTTTTGCTCGCAGGTCGCTGACATCAGCACTGCATCAGCAGTCCACATGCTTTCTAAGCCATAAGGAGCAACCTTTACGTTTTTGCTCATGACTTGAGCATACGAGCTCCGTTTTAAAAAAACAAAATATCGCTGGAAAGCTGATTCTGAGCCCGTCATCATGGTTCTAGTTTCATGAGATTTTGATATTGTTTATATCTCTATTTTTCCTATCAAAGACCAAACTTTGTGCTAACCTTTTCATGGCAGGGTTGTTTCGCGTTTGTCCTACATTTTCGCTACCCTAACTTGTTGTTTTGCAGGGATATTTTGTCACTAACCATATTGTTGCAAATTTTTGCTTTAATTTTGTTTTGGAAATGAGCTTGTATGCATAAACATTCATCTTTGAATGCATGGTTAAACGCTAAAACAATCAAATTCAATCTTGAATGCCTTAAAGGAATGGACATGTATGCTTAGGTTAGCAAACATTTCGAATTGGTGCTTAAAACAAACTCACACAATATTGAATGCCTTAAGGAAATGGACATGTATGCCTAGGTTACCAAACATTTGGAATTGGTGCTTAAAATGAACTCACACAGTCTTGAACGCCTTAAGGAAAATTAATTTCATTTTCAACATTTTGCTCATGCACACGCTCGATTTACTTTTTTGTTGACGAATCCACGCTTTCATTTACATTGGCACTATTTTAAGTTGGAAAGAACATTGTATGCTTTAAACACGTGTGTCTTCAAATAGATTACATAACCTAAAGTTTCATTGGTAACGAACACATGTCTTTTGAACCCCAAGACCACTTACGTATTCTCTCCCCTCGCGCCTTTGGGTGATCTTGGGTGCACAAGAAATAAGTGGTCTTGTTTTTTTCTTTTTAGGAGGCCTTCTTGGGGATTTCATCACCCCTTGGGACAACCTCAACTCTTGTGTTCTGGCGAAGTATAAAAATTGGGAGGTGAATCGAAAGACACCTCTCTTGAAAGCATAATATTGTCACTCTTGGCTAAGCCCCAAAGAACTTTATACCTTTGGGAAGTGAAGGAGGAGATTTGGGTTACCGTCTCCCCCCGGCTGTGTGGCAATATTTTCTTTCATCTACAGATTTAGGCCTCATGTACCTTGCGTATATCGAGGACGCCCTCTAGTTGATCCTTGTACATCCTAGTCAAAACCTTATAGGATTGTTGGTGTATTTGACGTTCTTGAGTGTTTGAAACACACTTGCCTTGTACATATTTCATTGTATATATTTTGCATCTTAAAATCTAAAAACCCATAAAAATCATAAAACATAAAAACTCAAAATTTTTTTGTAAAACTTCAAAAATCCAAAAAAAAAAATCAAAAAAAATTTCAAAAACAACAAAAACACGTCTTGGTCTAGGTCCTCTTAGTCAAGTTTTCCACATCACTTCTTCTTTCCATCACAGTCATCACCCTCATACATCTCTTGTCTCCATTCATCCACATCATTTCCTCATCATTCAATCTCATTCCTCATCTTCATCCTAGACATGCTTCATCATCACCCAACTTCTATTTCTTTTACCAATCTCATAATGCATTCTTAATTCAATCCTCCACATCATCATTCTTCTAATTCAATCCCTTGTCAAATTCATGCATTTCTAATCAATTTCTAATTCAATCCATTTACATAATCCATCTTCCTAATTTCATTCATCTTCTTCTAATTCAACTTTGCATCACATCTTCCACTTTGGTCATAGGAGCATTATCATTAACATTGGACTTTCATTCAAATCTCGCATTCACTTGTTTGCAATCTGATAGGGTTTTTATCAAATCAAATCAAACCCTCATCCAATCCAATCAATATCAAATCAACATCAAATCAAATTCAATCCAATCAATATCAAATCAACATCAAATCAAATCCAATCAAACTCAATCAAATCAATATCAAATCCAATTTTAATCAAGTCAAAGTCCAAAGCTCCTAGTCCTAAGTTCATATCAAATTTTTTATCACTCTTCTTCTAGCATCTATGGATTTGAATTTGATTAATCAAATGGTTGACAATCTTCAACAACAATATGGAGTTATACCTCCCGTTCAACCTACATATCAAATCCATCCCCAACACTTCATATCCGAATCTAATCCATCTCACGTTCGTTATTCCTCTACCTTTGAAAAGGGAAAACCACCTCATTATCCTTCAACCCCATACAATTCCATTCCTAGCCCACACACTTCCTCAAACGCAAATGCCCTTGCCATGGAATTGAAACAATTAAAGAATTATCTCTTGGCAAGTCAACAGCAAGAGGCCGCCTTCCATGCCATGTGTCCTCTTCCCCCATGTTTCAAAGATCATAGTCCTCATGTCCCATCCAACCCCAACCCTCCATGCAATCCCTTAACCATAGTTCCACCTTCGCACAATTCTAGTTCTCCAAAATCCACATCCTCCCCACCTCGTAAGGGGTTTTTCACATCACTCTTGGCTAAGTGCAAAATACAAAATGAAGTGAGCCAATCACCCAAAGTCATACCCCTAGTGCCGTCTCAAGACCTTCCTCCAAAGCATGATGCTATAGTTTCCTCTTCTCCTCTAGATCTGAGCATTTCTCCATCCCATCCTTCCCCTATCCCTCAAGATCCATTTATCCCTCCTAATCTATCTCACGATCCCATTCCTAATCACGATCAAGGCATTCCACGTTCCACCAATTTCATTCCATCTCAAGCATTAGCCTCCATAGATCCTTTCCTTCATGTAGAAGTCCCTTCCATTTCTTCCACTAACATTCCTCCATGTCAAGATCAAATTCCTCCATCTCATGATCTTATTCCATCTCATGATCCTCTTCTAAGTCAAGATCAAAGCACCCCTTCATTTCCCTTTCATGATCCCACTCCATCCCAAGATCCTCTTATCCCTCATGATCCACCTTGTGATCCTAATCCTCCACATGATCCTATCATACCTATCCAATCCACTCATGTATCCCATCTACCTGCACTCACATCTTGTGTTGAAAATGATAAGCATGCCCTTGAAGCAATAATATCTCAAGATGTTGGTACACCTTCCACAATTCCTCCTTCCAAACCTAAAGCTTCCCATCCTTCATATTCCAAGTCCATTCTAGGTCCTTATCTTCCATCCATTCTGGGTCCTTATGTTCCACATTCAAACGCTTCATTCCTTCCATCCATTTTGGGCCCTTACATACATCCATCCACCATATCCATTTTTTTTGCATCATCCCCTCATGTTCCTCATAAAGATCAACAAAGGCACACATCCTTGAATTCCTTACCACTTTCACCATCCGTACGCTCTCCATCTCACTTACTTTCATGCACCCATACCATAGCCAATGGAATCAAATTGGATGCTAAAGAAAAAGGGAATAATGGCAAAAATCCACAAAAATCCAAGGATCAACATGTCCCCTCTAAAAGACATGTTCAAGAAAAGCCAAATCTAATCCAAAGTAAAATCAGAAAGCCACAAAGGCTCAAAATCAAAAATGCAAAAATTTTGTGGATACCAAAGCTACTTAATGTAGCAATGAATCTTAAAGAAAGATTCAAAATGGCATCGAATTCTGCTAATCCAAAGGCTTCCACATCCATTTTGGGTCCTTATATACCCAAATCCACCATCCTAAATCCATCATCTCCTTCATCTATTTTGGGTCCCTTTATCCCAAAATCTAAACTTACATATCCTCCACAATTTCCTCCTTTCCATCACCCTTCAAGGTGTGTGCCAATGCTGATCTTTCCGCCTCCTTCATCCACTCATTCACAAGCCTTCCAACCTAGCATCCATCAACCATGTCTTCCTCCCACCCATTTCACCCCCTTAATCCAAACTTTTCCATAAGCCATTTTCCTCCGTTCACTACCCTATCAACATCTATGAGCAAATAATCAAAATTCCTTGAAAATAAATAAAAAAGGAAAAATAAAATCAAGGGATACCATCCACATATATATATGCTTGAGTCCTCCCTTCATTTTCCTATCATGTATCTATAATCTTCCACGTCCGCTTATCCATCCATTCACTTTTCCTCTTCCACTTGCACTCTACACTGGGGGCAAGTTCCATCCATACGAAGCTTCCATACATATCTTCCCTCCTTCCATCTACCATTCATTATCCTTTTCCATCTTTGATCTTAACTTTCATTCTCCTTCCATCCATCCATGCTCACTTTCCATATCCCTTGTGCATTATCCACACATTTTCCTACCATACTCCCATCATCCTTTCATATCTTTGATCTTGACATGCTATCCCTCTCTTGCATCCCATATTTCTTGTCATGTTTATTTCATCCATTTTCCATCCATACTCCTACATACTTCCATCCTTTTTATGTCCTTGGTCTTGGTTATCCCCTACATTTCCTCCATTTCATATCCCACATTTCATGCCTGCCCTTCATATCATTATCCCTTTTTCATACCCTCCCTCTCATATCCCTTATTCATTCCACTTTCATACCCATGCTCATGATCACTATTAGAGGGACAACAACAAAAATGTTCATACATGCTTTGGAAGAGCGCATGCCTCTCTTCCTCCGTACACTAGCCATTCCATCTATCCATTTTCATGCATCCTTTCCCACCATATTTCCCTCCATTTTCATATCCTTGGTATGGGGCATTTTGGGCTCCTTCGAAACATGATCCTTGGCCCCGCATTTTTCGCGACCATATCATTTGGCCCCTCATAGCCTTTCACTATTCCTGTCATCCACCACCTCACGTGGCTTCTCCTCCATTTACCATACCTTGACCCTCCCTTTTCATTGGTTCCATTCTATTCATTCCATCTCACATTCGTTCAATCAATTCATTTCTATCCATTCTATTCGTTCATATCAGATTTAGTTCTCATTCTTCCAACTCACTTCAATCAAATTCATTTATCCTCTCATTCAATCAATTTTCAATTCTTCTAATTCCATCAAATCAATCTCTATTCTACTTTCATCATTTTTCATCTTATCAACATCATTCTTCCAATCTTATCGACGTTCATTCTTCTATCTACCATAAAATCAAAAAATAAAAAAAAATAAAAAAAAATCAACGATGCAATCAATACTAATCCAATCAATCTAATCTCGTAATCTTGTACATCAATCCTTAATCAGTTCATCACTTTGACCCAATCAGTTGATAATCTATTTATTATATTCAAACATCATTATCATGGGATGAATCCTTCCCAATCCTTGGATGTGCATTACGCTTAGCATTAGCTTTGCCATCCTTAATCAATCATCATCAATCGATCCATTAATGGGTTTTCAGCTTGACTAGGGGCAAAATGGTGGTTTGCTTTTGGTTTTTTGTGCATGGTTGCTTGATTATTTGTATGCATTAGCCTTTTTTGCATGTATCATGGTCTTTGCATCCTATTGTCCCAAGAATCATGGTCTTCCATATCATGGTTTCATAAGGCATATGGTTGTATTAGACCCCTTTTTATCATGTACTGGACACATTGTCATCTTGGTTCCTCATACCTTGGTGCATAGTGTTAAATACAATATCAAACTTAGGTTGTTCACACCATTGTAGCATAACTTTTTCTCTCTTCCTTTCCATTTCGAGAGAACATCCATGTTCTCCTAACCCGCATGTCCTCTCGAGGGGGCATCCCCTTTCACCCTCGTCATCCTTCCTCATCCTTCCATGACTGGAGCATCATGCTACTAGTCTTATCCTTCCAGCCACTATATTTTATTCTTCTTTGATATAAAATTACTAATGCTATATCAAAGAGGGGCAAAATGTAGACACCAAAATTTGTCCAAAACCTATTTCGTGACCAATTAAATAAATATTTGTTATTTATTTAATTCCTCTACCTTAATTAAATAAATTTTACATTTATTTAATTATGTTCACCTTTTCTTGATTTAAACAAACTAAGGCTTATTTAAATCCTAACCTATTCCCACTTGCATCTAATCTCTTTCACTTTAATTATGTCATTTACTTAATTAATTCCCTCCTAATCCCACTAGGAATTAAATATTGCATTTAATCCTATTTGAGCACATGGCTCCTACATTTAGCCCTCACCTAAGCTCACTAGCCTACCTAACCCATCTTGCTAAACCTACCCACTTCCTAATCATGCTTTCTTTTCCTAATCATCCTAGCTAATCACCTCTTAATCCTAAGTGTGTTCTCACACATGTGTGAGGAATCCTCACACATGTGTGAGAGATGTTCACACTTTCTTTATCCCTCATGTCTTGCATGCCTCTTACACACTTGTCCTCTTGCATGCTCACACATGTGTGAGAAGCCATGCCTTCTCACACCTCTTGCACACTTGTCCTCTTGCATGAGAATCAAGTTGTCTCACACATTTGTGAGAAGCCATGCTTCTCACACCTCATTGATCATGTCACCATCAAAGGTTGCTCACACATGTGTGAGCATATTGCCCCCTTTGAATTCGATGATTGCATAAATGAAGGCATCATTCACTATTTTGTATTCCTTACTATGATCTAAAAGCTTTTTCCTCACTAGTTAGGGGTATACCACATAAGGCCATGCATTAGCATCTTGCAGGTTGCCCCTTTTAAACAATCTTGGTTAATTTTTTGCCCTTTCAACTAATAGATACACCAAATAAGATGTCATATTGAACCTTTAGTTATTTTTGACTTCCTCTAGTTGTTCATCTAAATTCTCACTAAGAATTGAGGCCCAGTTAATTGGCATCTTCATCATTCTGATAATTTTAATTAAGTGTACCATCCATATATTCAAGTGTCCTGCTACTGGTAATCCCATGATTCTACTTAGGAGCACTATAGAATGTCCGATATCATCTTTCATATAATCTCTCATCATATCTACCTTGCCTACTTTTTGTCCAAGAGGAGTCTTATAATTGAGATACTAGGATTGAATAATTTCTAAGGCTTCCTCTTCATGTTATCTATACCACCTTTCTACTTGATGATATGTCAATCTTATATATTGATCTACCCTTGGAAGATGGAAAAATTTCTAGATGTTCTTAGGCCTCAGATCTAGGATGATTTCTCCGGATATGCTTTCTACAATTGTCTCCTTTGAAACAAACTTTTCTACCAATGCCAAAATCAACTCAGAAGACTGTACTGAAACTGCGTGTGATGCTGCATTTACTAGCCATGATTTGAGGAGTGCAAATACCATTAGATACCTCTCGGTTGGTGTGTTACATAAGACCAAGAATGTGTTCCAGTCAATATGTCTAGCTAAGTGTGTTGGAACACCTTGAAATTTGAAGACCACTAGTTTCGGAGCCATCTTTGCGATGAGGGAGGACAAGGAGGAAGCCATTTAATTTTTCCAAAATAGATATCCATTAGTCTAGAAGGTTAAAATAATTAACTTAAATAAACCCTAGTTATGAAAAAAATGACCTAGATACCCTAAACTTATTAAAACACTTGAAAAAATATTTTAAGCTCAGATGGAGAAAATTTTGTGCACCTTGTGCACCTTAAGGGTGCACTACATGTGCCTTTCGCTAAGAAAAAAAAACACCATTAAGGGTGCACACCTAGTGCACCTCATGGGGTGCACTAGGTGCACACCCTTATAGTGAAAAAGTAGGACAAGTGTGAAATAAAAGGGTGCACACATAGTGCACCTTTTTGGGTGCGCTATGTGCAAATCCTTAGTTTGTATAAGGGAATGTTTTTCCTTTGTAAAGCTGCACATGTGTGCACCTTTATCTTAGGTGAAGTTTGTATATGAGAAATATGTTAGCAAGAAATACTAATCTATTAAGAGAACAAAGAATTAACTAGCATAAAAATCATAACATATATGAGAGACAAAGTGAAACCCTCAAATGAGAATATGAGCCACAGAATGGCTCTCCCAATGAGGATGGTCACTTGATTTAGGGATGAGTCTATTTACTTAGATTTGGTATGTATGCTCAAGGTTCTCAAAACTAGCTTCAATGGAGATGGATGGGTAATGACAAATTGATAGCCTTGTGAGCTCTCAATTTGGCATTATAAGGGTATGGTTTAAAGACTTTGTTTCTCAAACTAGCATTATAACTTTAACTCAAGGATTATGATGAAATGACTTGGGAGGGGATTCAATTTATAGGCTAAGGGATTGAGGGATGGAGGGTTAAGATGCAAGGAGAGATGAAAGCTTAAGGAGGGCTAGGATGCACTCAAAGGGGAGCACATGGATTGTGCTTGTTTAGCACCAACCAGGGAGTGACACATGTCATAGGGTGAGTGGATGGAGGCAAGGGGATGGATGAGTCAACAAAGGAGGCTCAAGGGATAATATCTTCATAAAGACCCTTCATAAATAGCTTGTAAGAGCAATGAATGGGCTTGTAAGAGTCTTTATGGCCTTTATAAGAGCATTCAAAGCTTAGTGGTTGGGATATTTTGGAGGGAGTTGAGATTGCTAACTTTGCTTGGCTTAGGAAAGTCTTAAGCTTACTTAGGAAATGTGACAAGGTTAGGGGGGATTAGAGGTGATTTAGGATTAGATTAGGCTTGTTAGAGATTTGCAAGTGGATGGCATTCATGAGGGTGGGTGAGTTAGTGGCTAAGCTTGGTTAGTATGGGTGGATGGGGTGGATTAAGCTAAATGGAGGATTTAGGATAGTTTAGAGGTTATTAGATTTGGGGGTTTTATTTATCAAATAGATTTATTTAATAAATGGGGATTTTTGAATAAGATAGAAAAATAGGATTAATTGATAAATAATAGGTTATTTGATTTATCAATTAGGACTATAGATGATTAATTAAATTAATCAGCTAGGGGATGGAAAAGGATTAATTAAATAGGAATTTAATTAATGATGCCTTTAGAGATAACTAAATAGGATTACCAAAATGGTGTAATCAAATTTAGGTGTCTACATTTTGCTCCTCTTTGACATAGTGTTGAGACAACACTATTTCAAAGAAGTTTGAATGAAGAAGACACGAGAAAGATGTTTTAGCAACAAGGTTGCCCCAGTCTCGGATAAGAAGAGGAGAGACTAGATGTAGAGATGCCCCCTCAAGAAGGCGGCGGCGAGAGAAAATGAGGCTCGATGGCTTCTTGAAAAATACAAGAATCTGGGATGGGAGGACGAAGAGTGGCTTAAGAGAAGAGGCTGAATTAGCTCAAACTCTCACTATGAGAGAATGATAAAGGGGAAAATCAGAGGCACAAGAGTAAATAAGCTTAAGACTTTCAGGATTGGGGGGAGGATGAAGGAGCGGAGCGCTATAAAAAGGAATCCAGGATAGGGATATGGATGAGGGGATTATAAAGCTGATGCAATAGGATTTCAAAGAGTCAGATTGGCAGAAGATGGGTTTTGGAGATCTGTACGACTAGGATTGTGGATTTCGAAAGATTAGGTTTGGTGGATTGATTGGATTGGTTGATCCCTAAGACTAGGATTGTGGATCCCTAAAGCTAAAAGTGAAGATTGATTCAAAGAGATACTGATGCATAAGCTGGGGTAGGGGAGATGGATGTTTGATATGGATGGGGGATAATGGAGATGAAAGGAAACAATTAAAGCTTTTTGAGCAGGGGGATACTTCAAAGAGAAGTACCACCATGTAGTTGAGCACTAGATTTTCTATAAGACTGTTGGTTAATTGCCAAGGTTACCAAGAACATCAAGGCCTTTTCACCAACTATCCAAAGGACTGACAAACTGACTCAAAACAAACACACAAGGATTGCCCCAACATCACACACAAATCTCGAAAGAATCAGAGTGGAACTAACATTGGATAACCCACAAGCATAAAAGAAAAACAAACAAAAGACCTGATCAAGACCTTACACTTAGATTGCCCCATTCACAGTATACCATGATATGAAAGATCATGGCAACTTTGAGGAGGGAACAAAAGGATTTTTCGAACAAAAACACTTCAAGACCCAAAAGGGAAGATTCCAAATCAAAAGAAAGCGAAAATCCAAAAGAGAACCATTTTCCAATGAGATGGGTAGGACGAGGTACTAACAGACCAAGATCAGACATGAGGAAAGCTATATCCTACAAGGATCTATCAGAGAGCACCTAAGTTGATGGATCTAGATGAGTGATGAGTCTGGCAAGCTGAACTAAGAAGGATAACACTTTGCTGATAGGAGATCTAGCTAGAGGATGCATTGGAATAGCTAACCAAGGGTTGTGCGATGTGTGCAAGATGCTAATCAAGGAGGAACTGACACAAAAGCTAGATAGATACAATGGTACTAAGCTAAAGAGGATGTACAAGCCGACAGACCAAGATATGTTACAAATGTACAATGTTGTTCATGTTTTGGTTTTGTGAGATGGAAATGTTGGTGAAGGGTGGGATGCCTGTAATAGTTGATAGGCGGATAGGTAGATGGTTTGCAAAAAGCTTATGGAAAATGGGGTTCTTCGTGTGCATGTGATAGGATACAAAATAGGATACAAGCTTATTTACAAGTTAGAATATGGTACAAGCTTTGGACAAGATTTGGATATACAAGATATGATACAAGGGATGATACAAGATTTACAAGCTAGGGTACAAGATTTACAAGCTGAGGTACAAGATTTACAAGCTGTACAGGAGGTATTTACAAGCTCCATTAGATTTTGGATATTTGGTTGGAACACCAAGGGAACAAGCAAGTGTTTTATGGGATGGTGGGTGAATGGATGAGGGATAGGATAGTGATAGATATTGGATTAGTCTTAGTACACAAGGCGCCTAAATTACCAAGTTTTCACCAAGGTACCTATCCAAGGCGCTTGAATTGACATGTTTTCACCATTGGACGCTTATTTCTCTTTACTTTTTTTTTTTTTTTTGTATTTTTCAAAAGCTGGGTATACCAAGGATCTTCAAGCATAGAACCTCTTGAGATGAATGATGTTAGTAGGATCATTCAAGAGTTCTCCTTCTAGTGTAGATAGATGATAGGCTCCGGAGCCAAAGGAGGTAGTGACAACATAAGGACCAAGCCATGTAGGTTCAAACTTGCCTTTCTTTTCTCGATCTGCTTTGACTTTCATGTTTTCTTTGAGGACCATGTCACCTGGCTGAAAGTGTCATGGAAATACCTTCTTGTTGAAATTCCTTTTGAGATGAGTTTGATAGACTGTGAGATGATCATAGGCTTGTTGTCACTTCTCATCTAAGAGATCTAGCTGGGTGAGCCGAGCTACTCTGTATTCTTCATCTGATATTTGCCCTTGCAAAGATATGCCCAAGGAGGGAAGTTCAACCTCTATAGGTAGTACCACTTTAGCACCATAGACTAGGGAGTATGGAGTTGTGCCGATGGATGTACGGAAGGAGGTTCAATAGGCCCATAGGGCTAGATTTATTTGTAGGTGCTAATCACGGCCAAAATCATTGACAACTTTCTTTAGGATTTTGAGGAGGGTTTTGTTAGTTGCCTCTGCCTAGCTATTACCTTGTGGGAAATATGGGCTAGAAAAGTGGTGATGGATGCAAAGGGAAGTGCATAATTCTTCCATGTTGAGATTTTCAAAGTTACCTCCGTGGTCGGTGAAGATGGTGGATGGGATACTGAAGTGGCAAACAATGTGGTACAAGATGAACTTGGAGACCTGAACTCCTATAGCTGAGACTAGGGGGACTGCTTCCACCCACTTAGTGAAATATTCTATAGCTATTATTATCCATTTATGTCCATCAGATGAGAGGGGTGTGATAGTTCCAACTAGATCAAGGCTCCAACAAGCGAAAGGCCAAGGTGGTGCAATAGGCTGTAGATCCTGTGCTGGAGCATGCACAAGATTTGCATGCTGCTGACATGGGAGACACTTTCTGACAAAGTCACAAGAGTCTTCTTCAATGGTAGGCCAATAATAGCTTGCTTTAAGGATTTGTCGCTCTAGGACAATACCACTCGTGTGGGCACCACAAAGTCTAAAATGTACTTCTTTTAATGCCATCGCGGCCTCATTTTCATCTAAACATCAAGAGAGAGTATCGTGATAACCCCGACGATATAGGGTATTGGCTATGATAACATAGCAAGATGATTTTTGGATGAGGTTCTAGCATTGGGTATGTTTGAGGTGAGGGGATATGATACCATCGTTAAGGTAAGTGTGAATCTCATGATACCAAGGGGATTGGGGACCAACCAAGATAAAAAAACAGTTTGAATCCTCATTCACATAGGCGGGTGTGAGGAGCTGCTTGACTAAAAACTCATACTGTGTAGCTGCTTGGGGAATTTCCAAGAGTTAGCCGATAGTAGCCATAGCATCTGTGACTTTGTTTTGTATTCGAGGCACTTGTGTAAACTGAGGCCTTGTAAAATGCTAGGTTAGCTGATCAACTAGCTCTTTGTAGGGTGATAGCTTTTCATCTTTGGTTTGATATTCATTTAGGGCTTGCTTGATGATGAGCTGAGAATCACCAAAGATTTGTAACTCAGCAATGTTCCATTCTGCATCTATCTTTAATCCTGCTAAGAGAGCCTCATATTCAGCTATATTTTTGGTGCTAGGGAATTGTAGCTTGAAGGCTTTTGGAATGTAATCTCCTTGAGGTGTGACCAACAATATTCCTGCCCCTAATCCATGAGATGTGTATGAGCCATCAAAATAAAGTTTCCATGGGGGCTGTTCTTCAATTAGACAGATATGCTCATCTGGAAATTCGGTGATCAAAGGATATGCATCTATTAGAGGTGCATCAACTAGGTGATCTGCTATAGCTTGCCCTTTGATTGCCTTTCTACCCACATACTGCATGTCAAATTCACTAAGGAGCATAACCCATTTGGCCAAATGGCCTGTAAGTGCTATTCTAGAGAGCATATACTTGAGAGGGTCGATCTTGGAAACTAGTTGGATGGTATGACTTAGCATGTAATGGTAGAAATTTTGAGTTGAGAAAACAACTACCAAACAAGCTTTTTCCATAGGAGTGTAATTGATTTCATAACCAACTACGGTTTTACTAATGTAGTAAATGGCTCTTTCTCTGCTGTAGTCATCGAGCTGTGCTAGAAGTGCCCCTAGAGCAGTAGGCGTTGTTGATATGTACAAGATCAAGGGACGACCGAGAACTGGTGGAAACAAGATAGGGGGATTGGTGAGATACTATTTGAGATGATCGAAGCTACGTTGACATAAAGGATCCCACTTGAAGTTCTCATCCTTCTTCAATAAATGTGCAAATGGTGTACACTTATCTGCAAGCTGGGAGATGAAGCGCTAGACAGATTGAAGCTTTCCCTGAAGAGAGCGAAGCAATCGCAGTGTCTGAGGAGGAGGCATGTCTAAGATAGCCTTGACCTTCTTGGGGTCGATCTCTACACCTTGTTTAGAAACTATAAATCCTAGAAGCTTACCAGATGTGACCCCAAAGACACATTTCTTGAGATTTAGCATGAGATGATACTTGGCTAACCTATCAAAGACTTTCTATAGGTCAGCAAGATGATCTATGAAGGTGTGAGATTTAACCAAGATATCATCCACATAATCATCCAAAATGCTATGGGTAAGATCATGGAAAATGGCTGTCATAGCTCTTTGATAGGTAGCCCCAGCATTCTTTAGGCCAAAAGGCATCATGTTGTAACAAAAGGTTCCCAAGGGGTAGTGAATGCTGTCTTATGCTGATCCTCTTCTACAATCTTGATTTGATTATACCCAGAAAATCCATCCATGAGTGACAAAATTTTCTATCCAACTATAAGATCTACAATCATATCTATGTTGGGCAAGGGATAATCATCTTTTGGACAAGCTTTGATAAGATCTCTAAAATCAGTGCAGATTCTGATGTCACCAAAAGGTTTATTGACAGGGACCATGCTGGAGATCCACTCTAAGTAGTTGATAGGTTAGATAACCTTAGCAACTAACATTCTTTCTAATTCAGCTTTGACCAATAATGCCACCTTGGGGTGCATTTTTCTAAGCTTTTGTCTAATGGGCTTGATCTTTGGACCAACTGCAAGATGATGAACTACAAGCTTTGGATCAAGTCCTGGCATGTCCTGATAAGACCATGAAAATCGGCCAATGTTCTCTCTTAAGACCTCAAAGAGGAGGTTAGCTTGGTCTTGTGATAGGGATGCAGTAATGTGAACAAGTCTGGGGATCTGTGAAGAATCGATGTTGACTCCTCTAGTATCCTCAATTAGAATAGAAGACACCTCTGGTCGATTATCTTCAGGAGGTAATGCTAAATCCTCATGTTCTGCTTTTGGCTCTGGATGTTCTTGTTGAGGGGTTGTCTTCACTACCTTAGCTAGTCTTGGATTCACCTTAGTTCCAATTTTGGGTGTATCAGAACTAGGTTGAGGATTTTCTCCAAAATACCCCTTGGGATATAGCTTGTAGATATAGGCAAAATTTGGCTTTGTTTGCTTATGAGGATTTTCGGCTCCCATAAATCTCAGAAGTGCTTCCTCTGATGTGAACTCATCAATGTGTATGACGCTTATTTGGTCCCAATCTATGAGTTGTGGATGGGCGAGTGGTAGGTGAATGAGGTGGATGGATAGTTCTTGGAGAATAGAGTCTCCGAGGGAGATTTGGTCTGGGATATCGTCGTAGGCTTTCTTTTCAACTTCCTCAAGAATGTCTTCAATTTTGACAAGGTTGCGGTGAATATTCAAAAAAGTGTGACCATCTGTATTGGTGCCCCCAGTTGTGGGTATGCCAAAGCCAAGACCTGACTTCGATTCCCACTTGTGTGCGTCGATGGGGCACTGCATGCCTCTTTCTTTTGGTCCTAGACCACCACCTTGATAGTTCCATTTGTCAGTGATGAGCTTATGTTCTTGGGGATACTTCTAGCTGAAGTGATCAAGGTGTGCTTGATTTCTTTGAGGTGCATCCTTATGTAACCAATTGTTGATATCTGGAGTGAGCTCCTCATGAAGAGGGATTTTCGAGGATACAAAGGTTGTTGGGCCAAACTATTTGTATTGAGGAGGTTGAATCTCCTTAGCTTTGTGATATGTCAGTCATCCATGGGCATGTGGATCAAGTGGGAGTGCCCCGACAGCAAATGCATCTAACAGACTATACTCTCCAAAGCCTTTGTTATTGATCTTCATGGTCGATAGGGTGGAAGCGAGGATGGTTTCTGGGTCATTACAAGTGTGGGATGAGATAGTGATGGATGTGCCAATATAAATTCTAGGGAAATGGTTTGTATATGAAACTTCAACCACATTGTAGTAAGCAAAGGGTTCTGGATCGGCATGGATGGTTACCTCAGTGCCTTGATGTGGAAATTTGATGCACTGATGGTAAGTGGATGGAATGGCTTTCATGGCATGAATCCATGGGCGACCGAGGAGGATGTTAAATGGTAGCCTTAGATCAATAACATGGCAGAGTGTCTCTCGGATGATTGGCCCAACCTTGATTGGTAGCAAAATAGTTCCTTCTGTGGTTCTTTCCAAGTTGTCATAAGCTTTGATGGTGATAACCTCACTGATGATATCTGCCTCAGTATACCTAGCTTGTTTTTATGAATTTTAGGGTGCAAATATTCAAGGCTGATCCATTATCTATCATTACTCTTTTCACAGCAAAATTGGATACCATGATGGCTATGTGAAGCGGAAGGGTGTGATCTGGCTCGACCACGGGTATGTCGGTGGGTTTGAATGATAGGGAACATGAGGAGGATAGGTGTCCAACAAGATTATGAAAATTAGTAGCATTGATATCTGAAGGGACATGGGATTCTATAAGAGCACTGTCAAGGATGTTCTTGTACATAGGACTAGTGCGAAGAAGGTCTAAAATGGAGATTTGGGCTAGCATGTTCCCAAGGTGTTCCAAGATATTGTACTGGCTTTTTGATGGAGCTGATGGTGCTGGTGAAACTGGTGGGCTTGTGATGTTAAATCACGCTCTTTGAGTGGTGACTGCACACTCATTGTTTGGTCCTTGGATATTGATAACATTGACAAAAGGCTCTTTCTCGGATATATAACCTATGAGGCTACCATAGTCTATATAGGATGAAGTGTGGTCATTGTTCTTCCCATGCTGTTGGTTTGGCTGACGGTTGTTGGTGTTATTATTGTTGGCTTGGATAGGTTCTTTTCTAGGATTTTGGTTGTTGTGAGGAGGAAAAGCATTTTGATAGATCTGTAAGCCTACGTTGGGAGAGGTTTGGGCACCAACGGTGATTTCTTTCCGATCAATGAGGTCCTACACATAATCTTTCAGTTTCATGCATCTGAGGGTAGTGTGACCTTTTACCCAATGAAATTTGTAGTACTCATTGTCTTTGTACCATGCAGCTTTGGATTGGCTTGGGTCGATTTGCTAGGTAGGAGGAAATTTGATGAGGTTTTCCTTGACTAATTTCTCAAAAATGACATCCAAAGGTTCACCAAGGGGTGTATAATTTCTAGGTGCAAGTTGGAATCTGGGCTTTTGTCTTGCAACTACATTGATGGCATTAGCTTGATTGCTAGACCCTTGAAAGTTGGGTCTTGGATTGTGGTTTTGATAGCTTTGGTTATTTTTCTGTTGCTAGTTGATAGCTTGCTGATTGTTTGGTTGATATGGTGGGTTGGACTGGTTTTGAGAAGGACCAACAATATTCACATGTCTGGTGTCAGTGACGCCATCTGTTGCAACATGCTTGTTTTTGTTCCAATACCTAGACTTTTCATTGGAATGTGATTGATTTCGGTTGGCTTCCTTGTAAATCTTGACCACACCATCTTTAATGAGTCCTTGCTCAAGGATCATTCCTTTCTCTTTGATATCTTTGTAGGTCTACAAATAGTTAATGGTCATGTGGTGAGCCAAGCTAAGATGGGCATTATCAATAAATATTTTCACCAAATGGCACTCTGGCAAGGTGCAAGATATGTGGGTGGGGTTTGCCATCTTTGCAGATATTCGAGAAGGCTTTCTCCACCTTTTTTCTTAGTGTGGACAAGATCAACTACTGATAGCTCTGTTTCAACAAGATGGGCATATTGGGCTACAAATGCCTCAGACAATTCAACAAAATTTTTAATTGTGCCATAGGGGATTCTATAAAACCATTCAAGAGCTGGTCCGGCCAAGCTTTTGGGAAAGAGACGCAAGAGGAAGATGTCATCGTATGCCACTTCTTGGCAGTGCATGCAAAATTCTTTGATATGTGTGACAGGGTCTCCTTTTCCTCTAAATTTGTCAAACTTGGGTGTCTCAAAATGCTTGGAAAATGGTGTCATGGTAATGGCTCTGTCAAATGGGTAAGGACACACATTCTCAAACTTGAAGTTTTTTGGATCATTTCCCTCTTGGATGTTCTTCAAAGCTATTTTCATGGCTTCCCATTCTGAATTAATGGGTGATGGCTGGGGTGCCCCCAATGTAGGAGTGCCTTGAGGTAGGTATGTGCTAGATGGGGCAATGGAATATGGATGGATTTGAGGTATGGGCTAGTAGGGATTGTACATGGCTTGGGCAATTGAATGGTGGATGATGCATTGCTGAGGTGGAGGTGGCACATATTGTTGCATGTGTTGCGAGGCTTGCTGCTAATATTGGATTTGAGGTTGGGATTGAGGAACATAGGCTAGCTATGGGATAAATAGATTGCTTTGTGGAGGTAAGGTATAAGATGGTTGTGAAGCTTGGGGGAAAGATCGGGGAGCTTGTGGAGCTTGACTTTGGATTTGAGGAGTTTGACCAATATAGGTGGGTTGTGCCCCCATTTGGGAAGATATCTGCATGGCAAAGGAGGCCAAGTAATTTGTGGTTGGTGGTGGTGGATTTCCTCCTAGAAGTGGCATAGAAAAATAGTTGGTGATAGGAGGTAATGGATTAGTTGGTGGTGAAGATGGTGGGAATTGAAAGCTTGGGAATGGAACTAATGGGGGTTTGATAGCTTGGTGGCTGGATTTGAAAGCTTGGTAGAGTGGTGGAAGGAGCTTGGGTCACTTGAGAGCTTGGCATAACATTGCTAGTAGCTTGTGGGGTTTGATAGCTTTGTGGAGTAAGGGTAGTAGCTTGTGGATTTGTGGCTGATGGCACTGAGCTCCAAGGACCTAGTGGAAATGATGGCATTGTGTTTTGAGCTAAGGTAAACAAGCTGGGGGTGATGAAAGGTTGATTGCTTGACCCCATGGGTGGCATCTCGGTTGTATATTACTGAGGTTGGCCAAATATGCTAAAACTGATTTGGGAGATGGGTGGATTTGGAAGGCTGGGTTGGAGAGCAGCAGCAGCAATAGTGAAGGGAGTGAATGGTGAGGTGTTTTGGGTGAAGGGGGTTTGGGATGGAGTGGTATGGACCAATACTGGAGTGGTGGTGGCTGGATTGGCTTGTGGAAGGGAGATTTCAACTTGAGTGGAGGCTGGTATGTTTGGGTCTATAGGATCATATGGGGTGGGTTGAGGCTCTTTTTTTGGCACATATTGAGGATAATTTGAATCATAAGAGCCTATGGGTGGTGGGATTTGTCCAAACAATGGGTGAGATGGATCTGATAAGGGAGGAGGTCTTCCAAAGTCAAAGGCTCCTATGTTGTCCCTTCAAAAGTTAGCCATGATTGTTTCCTTGTTTTTGTCTATAATGGCATTCACCAATATTGCATTTCCTGGTTGGTTCATGAAAGCTTCAACGTTAGTAGGTGATGGTATGATGTTCTTTGGGCTGAGGGATGGTTGACTACTCAAGGAGAGCAATGTTGTTTGATCCAAATGATAGGGCTCCATTGTTTCCTTCTTCTTGGCTAAGCGAGTGACAGGTGGCATGAAAATGCAGAATGTTTCCTAGGGATGAGATACAACAATGCTGATGGATGCAAAAGAGGAAGGATTTTCTATGCAAATGATTTCCTAGTTTGAGGCAAAGCTGTATGAAAAAACCTAAGGAGGATTGGGTTGGGGATTCTAACTTCAAAAATATGTTGCCAAGTTATGAAAGGTCTGCTTTCCTATGTGCAAGCTTGGTGGTGTTTGTGTCAACTTAAGGATAGACTGATGATCCTTTAGGAAGAACACGAGATTGACCACTTGTGAATCCCAACCTTTAGCTCAAGGTGATGAGGGATAACAAGTGACAAAGCTAGATTACCCTAGACAAAGCTCTATCAAAGGGATAACCTTGGTGAGGTTGGTGGATTTGGAAGATGTTAGGAATGACAAACTTTGGGCAAGGTGACAACAATTTCAAAGGCTTGGATGTGAAGATTTTTGGATTGTTGGCTATATGGTTTGGTTCTAAATGAGATGGATGAGCTAAAATTCTTAAGGGGATGACTAAGGATGGCTGGCTTACCTACAAGGATGAATCTAAAGTGAAGCTTATGCAAGAAGATGCGGAGAAACAAGGGGGTCTAATCATAGAAATCATGCCTAGTTGGTAAGGCATAAGCAGAGTTAACTCCTAGATGTTGGTTAAGTTGGATGGTGCGATCTAAACAGGTGTCTTGAAGGGCTTTGTCGGTAGCTTTGCTTCTGCTTTGTGGAGTTTGGCAATTTGAGGGCTTGGTGTTATTTCCTTTCTCTTGGCTGAGAGTTCTTGGTATGCCTGAGATGGCTTGAGTTTGGCTTTGTGAAACTTCTGTTTGGGTTTGGGTTTCTCTGACATCAATTCCTGAATCTGCTTAGCTTTGAGAGATCTTGGTTGTTTTGCTTCAACTTGTTCAACTTCTAGAATAGGCAGTGACTACGGTAAGTATGCCCTAAGCTAGGATTGACCAAGTTTGGCAAACATTCATTCAACAAATAAAAAAATCAAGCAATAGATAGGAACAACCAAATAGAAGTTTTTGATTCTCAGAATGTGATACTTGCGCCAAGGAGTGTGTATGTTTTACAAATGTTTCGGTCAGTTACTTCAAACACATTAACATCCTAGATGGTTGTCTACAAGGCTGACAATTGGTTTAGCTAGGCAGTCCTCGATATACCCAAGGTACGTGAGGCCCAAATCCATAGATGAAACCAAAAAGATGTCACACAGTCGAGAGGAGCGATAACCCACTTCTCCTCTTTCACTTCTTAAGGGTATAAAGTTCCTTGAGGCTTAGCCCAAGTGACGAAATCTTGATTCTAAGAGAGGTGTCTTTGGATTCACCTCCTGATTTTTATACTCCATTGAAACGTTGGAGTTGAGGTCGTCCAAGGGGTGATGAAATCCCCAAGTAGGCCTCCTAAAAAGAGAAACAAGGTTTTGGATCCTAATCTTATGCACCCAAGATGGCCTCAAAAGACGACAAGGGGAGAGAAGACTTGGATGACCTTGGGCTAAAAAACACACTTGTTCTTTTACCAACTAACTCTTATGTGTGCTGATCTAGACCTTGCAAGCACTCATGTCTAAGAGACATTTCCAACTTTGAAATGCGCCAACAAAGAAAAATCAATCGAAGAATGCGAACAAGAAGAAGAGTTAGGGTCAACAAGAAAGTAAAGCCACGTGCGCAGAGGCCCTCCACGTCAAGTATTGATTAATTTTCTTTAAGGCATTCAAGAGTTGGTGTGATTTTGTTTTAAGCCCAAAAAGAAAGATGTGTAAAAACTCGATTTCAAGCACGCACCCGAAGGCCCTCCACGTCAAGATTTGTTCAAATTTTAATGCCCAAATGAAGTATTAGCGAGACTAACTTTCATTCAAGAGATTTTCTAACTTAGAAAAACTACTAAAAACCCAAGTGAGTGGAGTTTGATTTGCGTGGAGCACTTAACACCTTCTTAGGTAGACCCATCCCCATAGATGGCACTAAGCTTGCAACCAATGGTTAAATTGATGGGTGATTAAAGATGGTGAGTCCAACTACAAACTCACTCAAAGTGTCTTTAATAGTTTTTATAACTTAGAAAATTTCTAAAATGTGGAGTTAGGTTCTTTTTATGCCCAAAAATTGAAGTGTAAGATATTGTAATGGTTAATTGATCTTTTGTATTGAAGATTATGTTTGTTTGTTTTAATCATGCATTCCGAAAAAAAATTTGATTTTAACCCATGGCATTCAAGATTGTGTTTGAGCAACATTCATTCAAAGAAAAATGTGTTTAAGCATGCAAGTTCATTTTTCTAGAGCATTAAACCACGTAAGGCAAACTTACAAGAAACATGATTAGTAACAAAAGCCAACTTGATGCTCCAACTTGCAAAGCTACAAAAGCCAATTTGATTAGTAACCCAAAAAATCTCAAAAATTTGAAGTTTAACTATGAGAAAAATAAAATCAATTTTTTTTGTTCTTTTTCCTAGGCATAAAAATGCTTAAAAAGACCTCTACTCTATGGAACCACGAAAAGTTACAAAGATGTTAAAACAGAAATGCAACAAAGACAGGCGAAGCTGACAGTTCATCAGGCGCAGATGCCAAATTGCAGAGATGCTGATCTACAGAGACAACAAAGAAAGAGGCAGAGATGCTGAACTACGGAGACGTTGATTGGCAAAGATGATAGTTTAGGTTGCAGAGATGACTGTTTAGGTTGGTGGCGGCGGAGACGATAGAAGACTAGAGGCAATGGTAGAGATGATAGAGTATCTGGCAGAGACGATAGAGCATTTGGTGGAGGCACTGATCTGCGAAGACGACATTAGAAGACCAGGCAGAGATGCCAAACTACAGAAATGTCAGTTTGATTGCAGAGATGACAGAGTAGTTGGTGGAGATGACAGTTTGCAGGCACATACGCCAATCTGCGGAGATGACACTACGCGAAAAGAACTGAAATGCATAGATTTTTTCCAAAATTTTTAAATTTTTTGGTTATTTTCATATTTTACAGGGTATGTCGTCTTCCCAAGTGTGCCCTTCAACCTGCAAAAATAAGTGAAACACCCTACAACTCACTCAAACAACAAGAAACATTAGATTATTAGAAAAAATAATATATAGATAGAAATGGATGATTAAATGACCCATAGTGAGGTCCCACCGGGTGTGCCAAAATGTATATGAGAAATATGTTAGCAAGAAATACTAATCTATAAAGAGACACATGTCACAAGGTGAGTGGATGGAGGCAAGGGGATGGATAAGTCAACAAAGGAGACTCAAGGGATAATATCTTCATAAAGACCCTTCATAAATAGCTTGTAAGAGCAATGAATGGGCTTGTAAGAGTCTTTATGGTCTTTGTAAGAGCATTCAAAGCTTAGTGGTTGGGATATTTTCGAGGGAGTTGAGATTGTTAACTTTTCTTGGCTTAGGAAAGTCTTAAGCTTACTTAGGGAATGTGACAAGGTTAGGGGGGGAATTAGAGGTGATTTAGGATTAGATTAGGCTTGTTAGAGATTTGCAAGTGGATGACATTCATGAGGGTGGGTGAGTTAGTGGCTAAGCTTGGTTAGTATGGGTGGATGGGGTGGATTAGGCTAAATGGAGGATTTAGGATAGTCTAGGGGTTATTAGATTGGGAGCTTTATTTATCAAATAGATTTATTTAATAAATGGGGATTTTGGAATTAGATAGAAGAATGGGATTAATTGATAAATAATAGGTTATTTGATTTATCAATTAAGACTATAGATGATTAATTAAATTAATCAGCTAGGGGATGGCAAAGGATTAATTAAATAGGAATTTAATTAATGATGCCTTTAGAGATAAATAAATAGGATTACCAAAGCAGTGTAATCAAATTTAGGTGTCTACAAAGTTTAGCTTAGATTTAACTAAAATTTGTTTGTTTAGTGTTTGTGCAAACAAAAAGGTGTGTACATTTTCCTTAGCCATTTTAACATTTTTTTCTTAGTGTGTGTAGGTATGAAGAAAATGAAATACACCTCACAATGTGCAGAGATGTGCTCATAGAAGACTTCAAAGGGGAAATGAGTTCGATGGAAGGAAGGGGTCCCAGGATTTTATAGGCCCAGGATGAAGCGCATCTTTGGAGGAGTACACCTGCACATGTGCATAGGTGCGCACTTCCAAAGGGAAGTGCTTCCCACTAGCAGACTTAGTGCACTAACACACCTTGAAGGGTGTGCTAAGTGTGTCCTACATAAAAATTGTTTTGTTTCCTCAAAATCTTCAATTTTTGGCAAAATGGGTTTTCTAACAAAGAGCCAAACTAAGAAAAAACACTAGATAAAACCCTAAAAAAGACTCAAACCCTAGACTAGGGATTTGGAAAGCTAAAATAATACTAGGGGTTCCCCATTTCTAGGAGAAATGGGGCATGCATTGTGAAACCACAACAAGAATCAAAGCCAATGTTAGTGCTATCAAAGCCTCTAGAGGAACAATTGAAGATGTGATAGTGGTAAGCAAAGTACTCATAACCCTTCTTCCTATCTATGTAATTAGATTGTCTAATATTCAAGAGATGAGATGTGATCCAAATACAAATATAAATTTGGATTCTCTAGTTGGAAGATTGACTGCATATGAACTAGATAACTATGATAATTATAGTCCTAGTTTTAGCAATCTTGAGTCTACATTTGAAGCTAAGGTATCACTCAAGAAGAAATCTAAAAAGTCTAAAAGAAAAAAATCAAAAGTGAAGAGGAAGATAATTTTGATAGTGATCTTGAAGCCATTGAAGCATTACTTGCAAGAAGGTATCCCAGAGGCAAAGGAAAGTATAAAGGTAAAATCCTTTTAATCTATTTCTCTTGTGAAGAAGTCAGACACATTGCTGCAAGATGTCCAAACAAAGAAGACAAAGATGAAAAGAAGCACATCAAGTACAAAGGCAAGAAGGATTTCAAGAACTTCAAGGACTACAAACACAAAGGTAAGAAATCTTGTTTTATGGTTTAGGATTTAGATAGTAGTGAAGATGATGAAATGGTACATATATTGTTGTAAAAGATGAAGGAGATAAATTGACACTTATTTCTCACATTAACAAAAATTATATATGGATTATTGATAGTGGTTGCTCACATCATATGACTAGTGTCAAAACAAAGTTTGAACTTATGGAACATTATGATGGTGGAAGTGTGAGATTTGGAAATAATGAACCATGTTGCATAAAGGGAAAAGGTTGTATCTCACTAACCAATGAACTTAGATGTGATAATGTTTATTGGGCTGAAGGACTAAAGCACAATCTACTAAGTGTGGCATGGTTGAATAACATTGGATTTAGGATAGAATTCATGAATGGGAAGGCCAACCTATTGGATGGAAAAGGAAATCTATTCTACCTAAATCTCAATGAAAGTTCATGTTTCATTGCTCAAGTAGAAGAAAGTTGGTTTTCGCATAAAATATTATGTCATGTGAACTTTGATAATTTGGTCAAGATAAGCAAAAAAAAAAAAGAGTGAGAGGTATTCCTAGTTTGAGGAAATTTGATATGGGCCTATGCAAAAATTGTCAAATTGGTAAGATGGGCAAAACAAGTTTCAAAAAAAAAAACTATCATTTTAAAGAAGTCTTGGAGCTAGTTCATACAAACTTATGTGGACCTATTGGAATAGAGAGTTATAGTGGAGATAAGTAATTTTTTTTTTTAATGATTACTCTAGAATGATGACTGTAATATGTCTAAAAGAAAAGTCAGAAGCTTTTCAAAAGTTTAAGTGGTATCTGGTAAGTGTAGAAAAGGAAACTGTAAAGAAGTTAAAGTGTTTGAGATCAGATAGAGGTGGTGAATTCATCTCTAGTGAATTCAATGAATTCTACACTACAAAAGGAATTGAAAGACAAGTATTAGCCCCTGGTACACCACAACAAAATGGTATAGCTAAGAGAAGGAATAGATCCATCATGGATCATGCAAGAACTTTGATGATAGAAAACAATTTTGTAATCAAATACTAGAAGGAAGCAATCAGTACTGTAGTGCATACCTTGAACAAAGTATAGCTAAAGAAAGACTCAAATCAAACTCCTTATGAACTATGGTATGGCTACAAACCTTATGTAAGTTACTTGAAAGTATTTGGTAGTAAATGTTATATTCTAAAAGGTACTAAAGACTATATATTATGGTAAAAGAAAGGAGGCACTTTAGATTTAAAGGCCTTCATAGATGCTGATTGGGTAGGAAGTGTTGATGATAGAAAAAACACCAGTGGTGGAGCACTCTTTCTTGGTAAAAGACTAGTCCCTTGGACAACCAAGAAATGTAATTATATTTCTTATTCTACAGCAGAAGTAGAGTATGTCGCAGTAGCAGTTAATTGCTCCAATATTATTTGGTTCAAGCAACTATTGGCAGGTATGAAGGTAGAGATCAAGGATCTAGTAGTTATCTTTTGTGATAACACCAATGCAATTAATATATCAAAGAATCCTATGATGCATACCAAGACTAAGAACATTGATATAACATATCATTTTGTGAGAGAATTGGTGCAAGATAAAGAGGTAAAATTGGAATATGTGAATAATAAAGAACAAATTGCAGACATATTCACTAAGCCATTACTTAGGGGTTATTCCCCTATCTGAAACTCACTAAATGAAGCTTAGTGTTGCATCAACCAATGCATGTTGAAGTTTAGTTAGTTAATGCAGTATTGAAAAAGGTAGATTGCATATGAAATAGTACATTAGGTACATTGATATTTACTGAATATTATCTTTGGCATGAGATGTTAAGGAGGGAGAGTTTTCTATCATATTTATAGAAATTTTATAAAGCCCAAAGAGTTCTGTGATGAGGGAGAATTATTTGTAGAGATTTCAAAGAGGAAAAACTTGGTTTGATATCAAAGAAATAAGAGTTTTTTATCAGAAAAAGATGTTGAAGACAAAGTTTGCTGACAAAGGGAGAAACTGAAGGCATAGGGAGTTTACTTTGATAGAGAGAGTTCCCAAGGATGAGAATCAAAATGAAACTAAGGATATTTTCCTTAATTTATTTTTCTGTAAAATTATCATTGTATTATGACATGTTGTGTTGCCATCAATGGCAAAGAGGGAAATTGTTGAAAATAATTGGTTAATTGTGTATTGTCTTTGATGTTACACAAAATCTCATATCTTTGCTAGTTAGTGTTTTCTAATCTCACTCAGGTGATGAAGACAATTTCCTGTATCTACAAGAAATTCTAGAGTTTTCCAAGTTCAGAAGATAGTGTCAATTGAGTTCACTCAGGAGACAAAGAGAAGTTCCTTGAATTTGAGTGTTAACTAAGCTCACTTGGTTAATGAAGGAAAATTTGGATGAAACTAGTGTTAACCAAGATCACTTGGTTACCAAAGAAAGTAAAGTCCCAAAAGTCTTCCCCAAAAAAACAAGGGCCGAAACTGAATCTTTTGATGCTTCTGAGCTTTCTTTTAATGCTTTTGATAGCTATTATGATGCTTCTAAACTCTATTTTAATGCATTTAATTTTTCTGAAGCACTTTTAAATAGTTTTGTAATGCATTTAAAACTTCCTATAACATTTCTAAAGATTTTTGTAATGCATCTAATCATTTCTGAAGCGCATATAAAGTATTTTACAGTGCATTTGCTTTTATTATAGCACATTTTCTAGATTAAATAGTGCATAGAAAGCTTTCTATAATGGATATGAGTATTCCTGTAATGCATCTTGTAAAAATTACAGTTTCCTAAATCTAACTTCTAGATTCGAATATGGTTTTCTTATAGATCCCTTCCGAGTTAATGAAAGCTCTCTAATTGTAGATAGTGCACGATAGGAATGAAGACCCTCATAAATGCCCCTAGCCTTTGCTAGCTCCATATCAGGTAAGTGGACCTCAACTCTTGTTAATTTAAAGTGTGACATTTCTAAGTTCCAAACGTAGCTTAATAGAACTATTTAATCTCGATGATCTAAAAAAAAAGTATACCTATGCTCTCAACTCTTTCAAGTTGATCAGAATGCTCGACCTTTTGTAAAGATCAGTCACAATTGAACAAGGAAAGAATCCACACATAACTTAACTAGGAGCCCCTCTGTATTCAGTAATATAAGGGCTGGTGATTAAAACTTTGTGTCTATTGTGTTTGGGAAGTCAAGATAGTAGGGATATGCTCTCACTTTTCTTGAGCAATCAAACTCCCAAACCTATTTTTGATTTACATTTCCTACTTTCCACTAGGTAGATTATCCAACCATAGATAGGCTACCTCTTGAGTTGCTTTAGTAGGGCCAGTGAGAGGGATTGCCTCCCAATCTTGTATTCCCAATTGAATGCAAGCCACCTGTATTTAGAATATAGCCTTCCTCTAGTAGTCCCATAAGGGATTGTTCCAAACATCCTTAGCATTGGTGGGAAGTTCTCTATCACAAGAGAGGTAAATCCGAACATAGTTGGTTAAACACTAAACCCGCTAGTCACCAATTTTACATAACCTTGTTAGGGAGTTGTTTCCTTTTATTTTCTAGGTGTGTGCAGTTTTATGTTTTACTTTGGTTTCTATTACTATTTTTCTTGGATGTGTCTTAAAACTTAATAAGAAACACCAGTGTAGATCATTGTCCTTCCAAAAGAAGAAACTTCAAACTGGTATGGAGAAACCAAGTCCAAAACAAGAACATTGCTAAAAAGCCTAACGTAGCACATATACTGCATAAAACAACACTTTTGGATATTCTTGTGATTCTCTTGATCTCTATTATAACACATATTCCTATAGAACAACACATTTGAAAATTTAAACAATGCATTTTCTCATCTAAACAATGCATATGACAATTAAAATAGCACATTTGAGCATTTAAAAAACACATATGATTAATTAAACAATGCATTTGATCAATCCTATAATGCATCTGAGAAAAGACATAAAATAGAGGCCATTTGCATGCATGATAATTGTGAACAAATGACAAATTTGGTTGCCCTTATCCTTGCTAGTATTTTACAAGTCTGAGAGATTCCATAATTGAGCAAAAACATATTTTTGAAATAAGTAGAGCTACAAATGTCATTATCAACCCAATATTTATTATCGCTTCATTTCGCACATGAAGCCAAAAATTTTTGGAGACACACATCCATTCCCTACTCGACTTTGTGAAAGTGAAATCATATCATCAATATTGTCAAATACCTTTTCCAACCTAGCTTGTTACTCTAGACAAATTGCAGTCAACAGAAACCATCACATTTCAAAAATGCATAAGAACTAAAGGAATCCAACTCACATTTAATGCCACCACATAAAACTAGTATAGTTGCAAAACAAAAATGATCACCTATATGAGTGAGTGCTAGAATAGCTAGCAAAACCATCAAATACACAACCTCTAAATCTCCTTCAACCTACCTCACCAATAGATTGCTCACCAAATGCAGTTAATCATGAATCACCCTTGTTCAAACAAAATTCAAACTCCTTAGCCACAATGGGATCATCTTCCACATGTGATGACAAGAGTATTGAAACTAATATTGAAGATATTCAACAAAATTTTGAACTTGTTGACATCATGGACAAGATACTCGAGAAATATAAGGAGCATTATATATTAACATTAGCACAAGAAGGTGCAAAATTTCCATTTGATTTTGATGTGACCAACTTGAGATGAGATGAAGAAGAGTCACCTCTAGATGTTGTCACACAAAGATTACAGGACCTATAAATGGAAATGGAAAGGATGCAGCAAGGAAAAATGTAACCCGCAAAATTCAACCTTGAAAAGGTGTGTCCTCTCCCTTTCGATAAGAAGATTACCTTCACACCTTTCCCAAAAAATGTACAAATACCAAAATATGATAAATATTTTGGCACATCAGATTCACAAGATCATTATAGACAATTCTATACCTTGAGTATGGAATTTGTCCATGACACGACATACTTGATATGTATGTTTCCAAGGAGTCTTAAAGGGCAAGCCATGGAATGGTTCTCCAAGCTACCCTCCAATATCAAAACCTTTGAACAATTGGCTTCTATGTCTATCTCCCAATATTCCTACAATATCGAAAGGGAAGTTACAATGATTGACTTATGCAACACAAAACAACTTCCTGGTGAGTCATTCAAAAACTTCCTCTAATGGTGGAGACACACATTTGTCTAGTATCATAGAGACATACCATTCAAAGAGAAGACTGACATCTTCATTAATAGTCTCTCCAAATTGATGAATTACTAGCTCCAACTCCAAGGGCCTAAAGATTTCAAAACTACTTTAGAGAATGCCACTAAGGTAGAAGAGACCCTCCTAAATAATGACATTATTAAACTATCAAAAGATGTTAAAGGTTTTTCAAAAAACTCCATGTAGACTCATAATTCCTCTGATTGGTCCATCGATAAACAAAAGTCATAGTGGAGAAAAAACAACAAGAACACTATTAATGATAGGATGGTTGAAGCTAACCATGTTAAACCTCAAACCAATCTAAGTCCATTTTATCCCATTATCAACAACACCAACTCAAACACAACTCAGCAAGACAATGCCTATCCATTCTATCGATGTAATGTGGAAACTCCCTAAATATACAATCAACAAGTCACTTACAATCAAGCTCCCCCTCCCTACATATATCAATGTTCTGATATACCCAAGGAGTTCACTCCTATTGGGGTGTCTTATGAGAGTGATTTGCAAACCCTCTTAGCTGATGAACTCATTGTACTTCTTGAGGCCAAAACCTATGAACCCCAAGTAAAGAAAAAGTGGTGGAATGACAAGCACATTTGTGCCTACCATCAAAATAGGGGCACCTACCAAATAATTATTTTGTCCTTAATGAGGAAATGCAAAAATTAATCAATGATGAAACCATTGAAATAAATAATCTTACCAATAATGAAGACCATATGGCCTTCAAGAACCCTTTCATGAGACATGAAAAGGGGAAATCATCCAAAGAAAATTAGACTAAGGTTAATTATGCACATCATTATGACAACACCATCAACATGATCTCCAACTTTGATGATGTCGTGAATGTTATCATAGTTAAGGACAAAAATAAGAAACAATCATCAAATGTCGTCACCAGAGGCCATGCCTGTAAAGTTGTTCTACTAGGACTTGTGACAAATCATGATCTTGTAACTGTAAGTTCCTCATTTCCCAAGTACAACCTAGTCAACCAATTACTTAAGACTCCAGCCCATATCTCCATTTTTGAACTATTATAGATCTCCTCGAAGCATAAAGGAATACTCACCAAAGCCTTAGTGCAAAATGACATAGATGTGAGTAGATTTTAGAACATGGTCAACAATCTAGTTGCCCCTTAGTGTGTATCTTTTTCAGCCCAAGATGACATGTCTGTCACCTAGCCATAAAACTCTCCTTTGCATATTGAAGTCTTTATCCATAGAAATCGAGTTAAGAGAGCATTGGTTGATGGTGAGGCAAGCCTCAATATTTGCACACTCAATTTAGTAAAAGCCCTAGGGTATACAAAGGATGTTGTTGACCCAAGAAATAAAATCACAATCAAAGCCTACAATGATGAGGAAAGATCCTCCAAAGGCATGGTTATTCTACCAATCACAGTTGGACCAGTTGTAAAAGAAATTGTTTGTCAGGTCTTGGACCTGCAATTAACTTATAACATCATGTTAGGAAGACCATGGATTCATGACATGCATGCCATTACCTCCACTTACCATTAGTGTCTTAAAATTCCTTTCATGGGTCAAGAGGTGACCATACCCAAAGATCAACATTTTGCCCAATATTGTAATTCCCTTGTCCCTCATAATAGGGAAGAAACTAGCACACTAACAGATGACATCAACCAATCCACATCTACAAAAGCTTCATGCTCTACTAGTGAAAGTGAAAACCACTCATCAACATCAACCAAGGGTAAAGAGAAAGTGGGTTGTTTGAGCCCTTCCCTTCCATCACCATCATCATCCAAAGACCTTAAATAGTCACACTACGGAGAAATGGATAGATTGATGAAAGAATTTGATAGAAAGTATAAATTACAATGAAAAGGAGTTGGTGAGTACTCATTTTACTTATTTAATCCCCCACTTTCTCCAAAATCTCATGGGAAACCATCATCCACCACTAAGCCTTATCATGCACATTTTATCAAATCAAGTGGAGCACCTCCAAGTTTAGTAGAAGAAATTGGTCAAAGAAATGTTGACTTCTCCCCCCACCTACACAAAAAAGGTTTTGATCTAATGAAAAAGATGGGATATATGGGAGATGGTCCCTTAGAGAAAGAGATAGCCATCGTCGAACCTCTAATAGCACAATTCAGGTCCAATAGGTCCAAAATAAAGGTAGGGTATGGTGAACAAGACAAGACACAAACCTCTTCTGAGGCTTGTCCTAAGCATAGTGATTCCTCCTCTTCCATCTTTGTGTGGGTACCTAAAAAAAGGGATTGTAATATCTAAAAAACAACTGACATCATAAATGTAAATCTATCCCTCTCAAGTTCATATCCCATGGAAGAATCGCCTATAAATACCTGTAATAATGAAGATGATGATGATTCCACTAAATAGGAATTTGAATCAGTATCTGAGGAGTCTCTCTACGAGAAAGAATGTGATGTTCACATACCCACATTTGACAATTTGGCTATGAAAGGAACAACCTCTTGTCTAGGTCCGACTTCATCGAGAGTTAGGGTACAACAAAGCAGCTTAGAAGATGATGAACATGTTGAAGGGTTTTAGTTCCAAACCCTATTTCCTAACTTCTTTCCAATAGAAGTTGAAGATGACTACTATGAGCCTCTCACAAGCTCTACTTTTCTTGATTCTCTAGAAGAAGCTCATGTCATAGATCTAACAGATATAGTGTATAAGCCATCCAATTAAATCATGTCTTTAAACTCTACTAAACTGTTTCCATATTATGAATCACTATCCCTGGTCCATCTTGAACTCATTTACTGGGATACAAATAAGCCTAACTAAATTCCTCATTTTGACACTAACCATGATGTTTTCATCTACCTTAATGTAGTTGAACCATCATATCAACACACAATAGAAGAAAGGAATGTAGTTAGGTCTAGTATCAATTACTTCAATCAGACTAGAACAGGTCAAGCATTTCACAACCTTAATGATCACTACCAAGTTGTAGCTATTCTTGAGAAAAAAATAGAAACAAATAGAAGTGACACATCCCAAGGAAAAAACCCAACCATGGCACCCACAGATGGGGTGATTGATACCTTACTTGAACACTCCAAGGAAAGATCTTCTATCTTGATTGAACCAACAAAGCCAGTCAACATTGGCATAGAGCAAGAATTGAAGGTCATTTATTTGGCACAATCCTTAAGCACAAAGGAAATAAGTGCATTTATTCACTTCTTTGAAGAAAGATAGATAAACTTTGCATGGTCTTACGTAAACATGCCCAAATTAGACCCAACGTTAATACTCCATCATCTCAACATTTCTCCAACGGTCAAGCTAGTAAAAAAAAAAGATTAGAAAGATGCATCCCCAAATAGCTCTACTAGTCAAAGTGGAGTTAGAGAAGTTAATCAGCACCAATTTCATTTGGCTCTTGTTGTATGTGTCATGGATATCCAGCATTGTTCCCATATCGAAGAAGAATGGTAGCATACACATCTATATTGATTTTCAGGATTGAAGAAAAAGTATGTCCCAAGGATTATTTCCCTCTTCCCAACATTGACACAATTGTAGACTTGACAATAGGCCATTGAATGTTTTCACTCATGGAGAAATTTTCAAGGTATAATCAGATCAAGATAGCACCAAAAGATCAAGAGAAAATAACCTTTATTTGTGCATGGGGCACATTCTATTGGAATGTGATGCACTTTGGGCTAAAGAACATTGGGGCCACCTATCAATGGGCCATGACCACCATATTTCACGATATGATGCATATCTTTATGGAAGATTATGTGGATGACATCCTTCCCAAATCTCATAGTTGAGAAGAACATCTCCCCATACTAGCCAAGATATTCACCTACCTAGAAGTGTTCAAAGTTAGGCTCAATCCCAAGAAATGTGCTTTTTGCATCAAATCAGGCAAGCTTCTGGGATACATTGTCTTAGCTAAAGGGATAAAAGTTGACCCTGAAAAGCTACAAGCCATAATTAGTATGCAACCTCCGAAGAACTTGAACCAGTTATGGTCTCTTCAAGGGAGGCTTCAATCAGTTTGTTAGTTCATTTCTTAGTTTGCAGAAAAGTGTGTACCTTTCACCCACTTACTACACAAAGATATAAATTTTCAATGGGATGATCAGTGTTAGAAAGCTTTTGACTTACTCAAAACCTACTTGATGAATCCACCCATGTTGGTACCTCCAATATCACACAAACCTTTGTTATTATACATTTCTCTAACGGATAAATCAATTAGAGCCCTCCTAGCAAAAGAAACTAACCAAGGAAAAGAGTGAGCCATCTATTACATTAGTTGTACCTTGGTCAACTATAAGCTCAATTACTCTTTTATTGAAAAGGCTTGTCTAGCTATAGTTTTTTCTTCCCAAAAGCTATGTCATTATGTTCTAACATACAAGGTCAAGCTCATCTCCAAAATTGATCCCCTCAAATATCTTCTCAGCAAAATAACATTAATAGGAAGATTGGCCAAATGGGTGATGATCCTAAGTGAGTCTGACATTGGGTATGTTGATAGGAATGCAATAAAAGGATAGGCCATTGCCGATCAATTGGTAGATGCACCTATACAAAGTTCAAATCCTATCCTATTTAATTTCTTGGATATGCACATTCTTTAGACAGAGCAAGTAGTGTGGAAATTGTACTTTGATGGTTCCTACACACACCATGGATAAGGTGTCCGTATTTTGTTCATCACACCACTAGGTGTTACCATCCCTAAGTCTTACAAACTGCTTTTCCCCTACACCAACAACATGACAAAATATGAAGCTTTGGTCTTGGGTCTCAAACTAGCTTTAGAGTGGAAACTAACAACACTAGAGATTAATGGGTACTCCCCATTGATCATCAATCAAGTCACTAACACTTATCAGACCAAAGATGAAAAGGCATTGCCTTACAAAGTTGACATCCTCAAGGCATGTTTTTTTCATATTACTTTTGAACAAATTCCTAGAGATAAAAATAGAGCAACAGATGCTAGGGCTACCTTGGCCTCCTTACTCCAACTCCTGGAGCAACACAAATAGTATGAGTTCTTAGTAGAATAGGTGGTTCAACCCGTATTTATTCAACCTGATTCCCTTATCATTTGCCACTTAGATGTTCTTGATTCCCTTTGGTATAACCCCATCATCACTTACCTCCATGATAACACCATTCCTTCTAACCTCTCATTTAACCAAAAATGTGATTTCATTTGACAAACCTCAAGCTATACTTTTGTGGCCGATACACTATATAGGAAGGGTCTTGACAACACTTTGTTTAGATGTCTTGAAAATGACAAGTCTAGAGTCACTCCATAGGAAGTCCATGCAGGGATTTCTGGATCACACTCTAGTGGGTTCACACTAGCAAAAAAGATTCTTTGGCTGGGCTATTTTTGGCCAATCATGTGATATCCCCATTTTGACAAGTAATTTAAATAATAAATAAATATCTTATGTAAAGTAATATTAATAAATAATAATATTATACTATAAGTAATATTATATAATAATAATAATATTATATATGTTGTATTATAATAGTAATGAAAAATACGAATGAAATAATAAATAATGATAAATATATGTTAATAAAGTATTATAATATTATATATATATATATATATATACTATAATATAGATGATTAATGAATAAATAATATTTATAACACTAATATTATCACTATAGATATATATCTATATAATTTCATTTTCTAGAGATAGAAATAAGCTTGAATTGGTATATGTTCTGGCTGCAAAATATTCACAGTATGGAGTTGAGAATCTGCAAGTCTATTGAGACATCCAGCAATAGAAAAATAAAAGCAACGACATTGAATCCCATTCGCAAATAAATGCGCAGAATGAGTCAGGATCAGCAGCACGACATGTACAAGATCTTCATTAGCTTTAATAAGGTACTACAACAGCCTCAAGTAATGTGGACACCAGCACATATATGCCTTATAAAGTCTTGTCAAGCTATGATTGAGAAGGAAATTTGAAGGGTATAGGGAGAGTACGCCATTGCAAGGGAACTCAAACAAAAGAAAAAAAGAATTATATTTGGAGAAAAAAATATAGTTTTCTCACAAGCAACTATACTATAGTTGAAATAGAGTATTGGAAGTTAATAAATATTAATTGCAGTGAATAAAAAGATATAACATGCTTATCAAGAGAAGCATCGAATCAATAGTTTGAATGCTAAATGAGTTTTTATTATCATAGCAACAATAGTATATATAGAAATTCTGCTCTTTAGTTGCGAGTTTTTAAAAGGGCTTTACAAGATCAGTGACCTCCACAATGAGAAAATGAATAATAGTGTTTTGTTTTAGAATAATGATTCCATTTCTGTCAATACTATCGATCTCCATTTGAGAAGGGAGCATTTTCATTAATAATATTTGACTAATATAAGTTACATCTCATTCCCACATTACTGAAAGTGCCTGCTACAAACATTCTTGAGCAGATGCCTTCTCTACAATTGGTCTTGGATAATTTGCATTCAACTCAACCCCAACAACATTCAGTACAACTATTGGATCATTCCAGGGATGATGTATCCACTTCATTGGCATTCTTGCTGGTTTCCTGAGACATACTGCCAACCAAGAATATCACACTCTATATCTGCATCCAATAGTGTATCCCAAAAGTACTCCATTCCTCATGTCCAGGGAAGCTAAAGAAATTTCACCTAAAAACTAGATACAATCATTCTCAGTATGTTATGCAACCATCCTATTACCCACAATTGTCTCATTCCTGCATCTAAAAAATTGGGGAGAATAGTCAAATCAAGGAAAAGAGTAAATTAAAGTAAAAATAAGGTATGACTTTATTTTGATTTCTATTCATTTTATTTTTTATATTATGCCATTGTATAAAGATGAACAAATATATTTTTGCTAATGAATATAATCAAGAATTATGATTGTGATATTAAAAGAAGGAATATTTATTGTTTATTTTCATTATAATTATTATAAATATTATTTGTTTTTTTATATTATTAAAATTATATCAAGGAATGGAGTTTCAAGTGTAAACAAGAAGAGGCTTTAGTAAGATTCCACTTTCCACATGATTAAGACTTTAATGTATCACTTATTCAATATTATGAGATCTATTTATACATGCAATATATAAGGGAGATTTTGATTTGAAATGCCTAATCAAAGGATAAGTAGATTTCTTCTTCACGCTTTAATATAAACTGAAGGTTTCGTAAATTATAATGTTGTTAAGTAAAATTGATTAAATTATTTAAGATCATCATCTTCCAAGATAAGATAAGGCTTGTGGTGGAATGGACTGGGTGACACCACTCGAGGTATTGGGTAAAGCCTACAGGTACTAGGTAAGGCCTACGGTGGACTGAATATCCCAGGGTACATCATACAAAGGAACTATGTTGGAGATGATGATCAGAGAGAGATAACAATAATGAGGGAGAATGGTGAGGCCCATGATTGGGTAACAGGGCACCCTATTATAGTTTCTCCTCCCAAACTCAGAAAATGATGAGTTAATAAATAAACTATACTTTTGATAGACAAGTCACTAAAGGGAGACCATAAAATACCTTATCAAGGGATTGATATAAGGAAATCCTAAAAAGGAAAATTTATATATAAATGTGTACTAATGATTTTTTGTGGTTGCAGATTCATAATCAAGGAAAAGCATAACATATGTTTTCATCTATCTGCATCATGTTTGCTTTGTGTTTTCAACTATTTGCACCATGTTTACTTCATGTCTTCAACTGCTTGCATTGTGTATACTTCATGTCTTCATGCATTCAAGTGTTTACCTTGTGTCTACTATGTGTTTTCATTCATTAAGATGTACATCTCATAAATATTTTAGGCTTTGGCATGCAAACATGTTTTGTGTCTGTAAAGGACCTTGTGTATGAATAATTTGGCTTGAGGACAAGCAAATTCAAGAGGGGAGGACTATGATATCCCCATTTTGACAAGAGGATTACAGAGTGGCTTATCTAGAGCAGCTAGAGTTGTTAGAAGAACACCAACATGCAACATATGAGCACCTCAAAGTGTATCAGAATAGGTTATAGGGACATTACAAAAAAATGGTCAAACCCTATGTTTTTTAGATTGGTGACCTAGTGCTCCAAGAAAACTCTAAGAACCAAGTGACTGGGGAAAAGAAGGGAAAGTGGGAGGCCAATTGGATTGGTCCTTGCATTATCATAGATTCCGTTGGGACTGGTACTTATAGACTTTTAGATTGTGATGGTTCAGACCTAGCAAAACCCATCAATAGCATCCATCTCAAATAGTTTTATGTCTAGAGCTTTGATAAACACATCAAAAATAGCTAAAAAATAAAAAAAACTCAAAAAGACCAACAAAAAAAAATTGGTACAAAAGAAGTGAGAATGTCACCTTTGGTTTGAAAAGGAGTGAGAGATAGCACCTTTGGACTTTCCTAAACAACATAAGTCCTTCAATGCTGAAAAACAGTCAAGCCATGTCCTTTGTGACAATTTTTTCTTGTTTGAGGCTCATCTAGCATAGTCAAGTTAATTTCACACATACCCAATTGAGAAACACTTGTGAGTTACAGTTCAGCGGTTCTATGGCATCAGATGTAGTTCATCGCAACATAGATAGTTAGTATGACAACAACAAAGGGAAGAACAAAAAATTGGAAGAAATAGGGAGTCATATTATGTATTGAGATACCATAGACATGAATTGTAGGAAAGTCAATGCACATCTTAGCTATCCACCTTGATCAACGACCCCCAATATTTATTTTATCCCTTAATCGACCCATTTGATGTCCCAAGCTCCTTTCTTTGCCTCCCACATCCCAAATATAGCTATCCACACCCACTTTTTGCCTTGTTGCCCGCTATTGGTCTCCTTGCCTCTTTAGGTTCCTCACATGGTCCTGGTTACCCCCATATTCCAACAAATCTCACTCACATCCTCATTCCACTCCCAAAAATTCAAAAATTGTCAAAAACTATCAAAAGAATTCAAAAATTATAAATAATTATCAAAAAATTTCAAAAATTGTCCAAAAATTATCAAAACATTTAAAAACTCATCAAAAATTATCAAAAAAATTCAAAAATCATAAAAAATTATCAAAAAAATTCAAAAAATCATTAAAATTTATCAAAAAAAATTCAAAAATTGTCAAAAAATTATCAAAACCATTCCAAAGTTGTCAAAAATGGCCAAAAACATTCAAAACGAGGTAATAATTGCCAAACATAGCCACAAAATCTCAAAAAATTAACAACACCCCAAAATTCTTGTCACACGTGGCTCACTTTAGCTCAAATAGGCCTTATGACATGTCATAAAATATTTAAATATGAAGTGCCTCGATGGTATTAAGAAGCGACATAGTTATGTCCAGAAACATCTCGATGGACTTTTGAAAATCTGACACAACGTGAATAGCGCAAGAGGCATTGAAAGAGTCCCCTCTTCCTTCCTCTTGTTGAGAACAACAATTCCCAATGGATCATTTGTCTTATTTATGTTGTAGTGGTTACGATTGGTCTAGCCCCTTCAAAAAATATATCAATGCTATCTTGAAAGCCCAAATATCTGTCGGACTCTTTCATCCTCACCTGACCAGGGGCACAAAATAAGTAAGCATAAGGGTGAGAACTTGCCACCCCCCTTTGTGCCTTTTTAGACCCAAATGATTTTTTCAGGCCCCTCAAATGCCTTTTTAGGTCCAATCACCTTTTTTAGGCCCCTCAAATGCCTTTTTAGGCCAAAATGCCTTTTTTAGGCCCCTCAAGTGTCTTTTTAGGCCCAAAAGCCTTTTTTAGGCCCCTTAAGCACCTTTTAAGGCTCAAACGCCTTTTTCAAGCCCCCTCAAGCACCTTTTTTGGCCTAAGTACCTTTTTCAAGGCCCTTTTTCACCTTTCTTGAGGCTTGGGTGTCCTTTTCAGCCCCCAAACACCTTTTCATAGGCCTTAAGAGTGTCTATATCGACACACACTTAGAAAAACATCCCAATGTTGGCCTTGTAATCGTTTGCAAAGGTTATTAATATATGCAGAATTATGCCTTACACATCATAGTTCTCCAAACATTATGCAAATATGTACTCATCTTTCATTACGAGCCCACATAGACATTCAAGTCCCTGCATACAAGAAAATGTTTTCCTTACTCTATAGATCATATTGTTCCTACTTTTATGAAGATTAAAACATTTCCAACATTTTTCAAAAATCTCAAAAACATTCACATATTCCTCAAAATGCTAAAAACATCCAAATATATTCCAAATATACCAAAAGCAAACATGACAATATATTACAATCAACATCAATTGTCCATTTTCTTGCCACAACAACAAACACAAACTTTTTTCCTACTATGATGACAATGACAACTTTACATTCGATAAGCATTTGGTAGATTATTTATTTTGACCTCCCTAGAGGAGGTGGCAAGATAGGATGTCCAACCAATGGTGTTTCTTCCGACTCAGCTCCAAAAGAGGAAGCTCCTAGTGTTAGTCCTCTATGTACCCACACCACATCCATGTAAATTGGAAACCTCCCACCACATAATTGTGCATTTTATAGTTGTGTAAATTCCCTATAGATGAACTGCACCTCTCATCGGTCCTCATTTGAATATTCCTAATGATAACATCCCATATAATAAGTAGCTTCCTGGTGTACCTTTGTTGTCTGGTGCATTTCCACGAACACATTCTCTACTAGCTTGTTTACTCCTGGTGTAGTGATCACTCGTTGGGCCACATCCCACTCCTGCTACATTTTATTAGTCACCATTTGCTAGCACCCCATGTCTACTTTTGCCTTGCCCAAATGCTACTGCAACTGCCTCACCTTACCCTCATTTAATGCTAACCACTCCTACAACTTCAATGATAGGGAGTTTTCTTTTGCAATCACCTCCTTGAACGACTCAAACTGTGACTACAATAACACCAATTCACTCTGAGAACTCTCTAAACCCACTTGTGCCATCTTCAGAGATTCTTGCAACCTCTAAGCTTGCAACCACTTTGCCCACATTCTTGTGTCATTTCCCTTTCCCTGTGATTGCACTCATGCCCGCTGTACATCCACCACCGCTTGTATCCTTCTTGCCTCTATTTGCACTCCATCTTCCCGCACCTTCTCCATCAATCGCAAAAAAAATGTGACTTCCTATTCTGCATTCTCTGCTCAAACTCTTTTTGCTGCCAACATTCTTCATAATTCTTCCACATCACTTGATGCTTGATCTCCAACTCCTGCTTCTAGCCATGGCTCCTCTACATTTACACCACTTACTTCTCCTTCCATTGACCCTTGTGCTAAAATCCTGAGGCTAAGCAACTTACATGATCCACTCATCACCCCACTAAGGTCTCATGCATCCTTCAGGGCTTCTTCCATGGACTTTTTAGGAGATTTTATCTCCCCTACCTCCTCCTCCACTCTTAACGTACTCTTTGTCATCTCAAGCAGAGTATTCTCCACCTATGTCATTGGCTCAGCATCCAATACCACGTACAATGCATGTTGCACTCTAGTCCCTGACAACATCATTAACACCGAAAAGGGCGATTCTTCTACCCTAATCCCCAACTCTTTGGGTTGCATTGACCCTTTTCCCACATGACTTGATTCACCTTGCTCTGAAACTAACACTTGAAGTTCAAGCTGACACACCAGTTCCTCAGAGCTTCACCGAACTCGCTTCACTCTTCGCCCTTGCCTCATCCACCTTCCCTGGTTAGCATCACCCTCCTATTGTGACTGATGTAGTGAGTCTGACATACTTACACTTGTATGCTTTCTACAAATTCTCAATAAATCCAATAACCACATTCTACTCTTCACCTCGCCTTGTTGCATCCCCATGATATCCGCTTACTTATATCTATCATTCACCTAAGAGTTCTTCTTTACTAGTCTTACCATGTATCCATTCTCTACATCCTGCTACACTAGTACCAGGTACACTTGACCCTTAGCTCTGATGCTCAGACACCCTAATTTCCACTGAAAAAATTGCCAGATAGAATCTACTGCTAAATTGCCACTGACACATCTCATGCTTTATAATCTGACCTATACAATAGTTAGTCCCAGGTAGGACAAAAGAAACTCAACACTATTACACACAATTAGTAGCACGCCTAGTCCACAAATAATGGTTTTCTTTATTGTTATGTATTTCTAGTGCCTCGATGATGTGTTTGACTAGAGGTACTAGGATGAAGTCATGATATTTTATTGGTTTTTCATCTGACATGTGACTATTTTTGTGCCTATTTTTATTCTTCTATGGATATAATGTAGTTTTCTAATAATTGTCATATTTTTCATGTACATTGTTCATGTTTGTTGGTACTGCTTGGTGTGACATAGTATTCATATCACCATAGCTAAGCTAGTGGTGATTGTACTTAGTCACTTTTTATCAAACACTCTATGATAATTAATTTGCATCTCTTTACATAGTGATAGTTAGTTGCATTCATTTAATTTGCATTTTCATCTTGGGTTCCTTATAAACAAACAGTTGGCACATATATCCAGATTACACACGAAGGTCTTCACAACACTATTCAACACATTCACAACTGGTTATCCAATAATAGACAACAACATCAACATCAAGGTGAGCTTTTAGTAGTCAACTATCATGGAGTTTGTCTCCTCACAATATTGCCACCATGCTATCAAATTTCACCACATCATCTACTACATTATGTGGCTTTCGAATCTCAAACAATTCTAGGCACTATCACATTTCACCCCATTATCTACTACATTACATGGCTTTTGAATCTCAAAAAAAATCATTTCGTCACATCCCATTTTCATTTCCTTACATATCACAGTTTGTTTCATTTTATTATATTTCACTTTCCCTATTTTTCCTACATTTGTGACCTGCATTTCATGTTCTTCATCACATTACCTTTAATTCATGCATTTCATCTATTTCATTTTGTGGCTTTTGGATCTCAAAAGTTGACATCCCATCCCATAGCTTTCAAATCTCAAACCATTTCATTTCCTTCCATTTTTCACTTTCTTTCACATTCCATTTGTCACATTACATTTTATCACATTTTATTTCATTATGTTCCCATTACATGTCATCACATTACATTTTATCCCATTTTCATTTCTCATTCCATGTCATTGCATTCCATCTTCACATTTTCTTTTTTATTTTCATTTTATCATATTTCGTTCCATGACACTTTGTCACACATCCATTCATTTACATTTTTCTTTTCATTCACTCATCCTTTTCATTTCACATCACATCACATCAAAACAAATCCCATTTCACTACATATCACACATCATTGCATTACATTACATTGCATTGCATTAAATTTCATTCCATTACATTTAGTCCTATTTCGTTATACCACATATCATATTTCCTCTCATCACATCATATTAATTCCTTTTACATTTCATCACACTTTTGATTTGCATTTTATTTCATTGCATTACATCTTATAACATTGAAAAATTTCATTTCATGATATTTTATATTATTACCTCACATATCATTTCATTTTGTGCATCTCATTTTATCTATTTTCATTCCATTCCATTACATTTCATTTATCATAATCCATTTTTCACGATTCATTCCCTTACATCACATTTCATTAAAATTCATTTTACTACACCACATCACATCTCATATCATTACATTACACTCATTCTCATTTCATTACATTTCTTTTATCACATTGTAGTACATCAAATTCCATTTTTTACCACATTTCATTACATTCGCACCATCACATCACATTTTCATCCATTATATCATTATTCCAATTTCATTTATTTTCATTAATTATCCATATGTCATGCTAGATTAATCATTGACATATCTGTCTATCTATCTATCTATCTATACTCTTATCATATCCATCAAATCAAATCATCACATGCATCCATGAGTCTATGATATAAAAAATACACATGTCTAAAAATAAACCAGCTCAGATATCTCATAAAGCAAAATATCACACAATACATCAAGAGGATAAAACCAACATAGATATAAGATAGACTAAATCAACAAGAATATCCAAATGATTAAATAACATGAACATCAACAAATCACAACATCTATCCACATGACCATCCAAAGATCACCAAGTACATCAACATCAATATCAACTAACATCACAAGGATAATCATACATAATGATGAGTAATTCCATAACACATGATGTACACTCATCCCTATGTATTAGGCTAACCCGAAGGTCCCTGCTCATTGGAGGCACTCGTATCCCCTAGTGGTGCCTACTCCATCGCATCTATCATCAATGTAACTATTCGGTTATGGCCATGTGACTAGTTGATGCCCCATCTGTCCTTAGTGGTGGTGGTGGTGGTGGAAGCCTTGGTGTCATCATGACTATAAATGTCTATAGAGTACTCATCAACTCACCCACCCGAGCCTCCATGGCACTCATCCAAGCCTCTAAATCAGTAGATCCCCCTAGCCTCTTTGATGGTGGCTATGCACCTAGTAGCACTTGCTGTGACCCCTGTGGTTATACATCCTATGGATCTTTGGTAGGACCATGTACCCATGGCCTCTATTGCCAGACAAATTGAACATCCTCAGGCAACCTAGCCCTCACCTTCTCTACCCTACCCTACTCAATACCTTTTTCTCGCTGCCCAACTCCCACACCACCAACCAACCCTCCTCTCACCCTCATACCACCATAGCCTTATATCTGTCCAACCCTCCCTACACCTAGTAGTCCCTGGATTGGACCTTGTGCCACATCCCTCTATAGTAGTACCATGACTACTCGACCTTGCCTCCCCCATGCTCTAACCACACCTCTCACCCTAACTCTGGCCTATCATCTCCCTCTACCTCTCTCTAGACCACCCTCATAATCCTCATCCTCTCCCCCACTCGATGGCTCATCAATCCCAAGAATAGGCTCACTTTGATCTATATATCTTGAAATGGGATGCTCTCAAAACCATCATGCATAGTCCCTCTCCATCCCTACATCTACCACTCTGTCCTGTAATGCCCATGGATGTGCTGTATTTATCATCTATAGAAAGGCCTCCAAGAAAGCCTCATATTCCAAAGTCAGCCCCCACATGCTCTCTCTGACTGCACCCGAGTATAATGTGTTGATCCTTGTGGCATGCCTCACTACCAACCAAACTGTCTCACCATCCGCCTGAAACAAAACGTCTCTATCACTGCAAGTACCTGACCAAGAAAATACCTTAGACCAAAGAAATATACCATCTCATCATCATCATTGGCCCTTGGCTTTGCAAACCTATAAGGTCTCCACACAACCTCATCAATGTCATCTAATATACACAGCTAATACTTTGTCTTGCCCAAATGGGGTTGCATGATCACACCAAAGTAATTATACATGTAAGGCATACCCTACAACCACTGTCACACACACACAAAATGAGTAATGGGAAAATGCTCCCATGTCCATAGCTGTAACAAAATTACCCCTGCTAATAGTGACGAAGCTCTAGAATATACAACTTGATATAAGTCATTGTATAAGTGGGCCAAAATGCAACTGCCCCATGCAAATCTCTATGTTTGATCAATTATATATCTAGTATCAGTCAGCCCCATCCAACTGGGCACCCTCACCCTTAGTGGTTAGGCAAAAAAATTCCTCCTTTCAATCCAGCAAAACTACCGACAATGCCTCATACTGCAACATCTCAAACCATGATACACTGTCATCCCCAATACTATCATTCCCGAAAAAATATTAGAAAGTAGTGGTATCAATGATCTGATCATAGTACATCGAATCCCCTAATTTTGGGATCCAAAATATCTGATATACATCCTTGGGAGTCACTCTTATCTCCCCCATTGGCAAATGAAAGGTGTTGTGAACTGAGTGCCACTACTTGGGCACAACTTTCAATAGATCCTTTTTCACTCAGAACTCGGGCATCTATAGCAAATAAGTAAACCTACATCTATCAATAACCTACCACTCCTTTATTGATAATCTACCTACTGCCTCTAGGGGCCAAGGGTATAACCCTCGTACCATGATCTTTCACCCATGTACCTAATTTTAATCAAACAAACAAACAACAACATCAGCCTTCATCACAAGTGATCATCATACATTAGTCTACTATCTATATCTAGCTACTCAACTACTAGTTCTATCTTGGATCTATTTCTTATCCTTCTCTATCCTGCATCGAACCTATTTGTTTTCCCTACTTTGTATCCTAAGCTGGGGCATCATTCTTTACCAACCTTTCATCAGGCTAATCCTAGAACATCACTTCATGACTGCTTGACTACTATTGTTTACTCATTATGATGGATCCCTGACTGACAAAGCTAGAATCTAGCCTCTTGCATTATCTTTTGCTCAATTTAGGCTTTATAATCTATTTTTTCCCTTCAAAGTTCCATTGACACTATTTCCTAGGACAAATGTGCTATAAGATCATTCAAATGTGTTAAAATAGACCTATGCACTATTATAACATTCAGAAGCACTATTTCATACATTGAATGTGCTATAACATGGCTAAACACTATTAAAATGATCATATGTGCTATTGAGCATTGCAAAAGAGCTATTAAAAATAGAAGCATTAAAACCCTATACTTATGTGCTAAAAAGTGCAAATGCATTACTAAAGTAACTATATGCGCTACATTTTCACTATATCTACTAATTTGCCAAAAACCTAGGTTTTTGTATGCACTGTTGTGTCCTATGTATGTGCTAAAAGATTACTCATATGTGCTAAAAGAAATCAAAAGCACTAAAAGAAAACTTAAATGTGCTAAAACACCAAAAAAGCCAATTTCTCACAAAAAATCATGTGAAATTCACCAAAATCTAGGCACAAATGTAAAAATCTTAAAATGGAGGATCTCAATGATTTACCAAGGCATCATAGTCTGTTGGATGGTCATACTTGCAACCCCTCTCAAATCTATGCTCTCGTAAAGGGACCACCATCCTCACTAGCTCAGAGCACCAAAATGTCAAATGTCAAATGAGAAAGTGAAAATGACAAGGGTAAGAAGCCTTTTGACCTATTTAACCCTCCTTAGGGGCATTTATATCACTTTCACCCTGTTTACCCAACATTGGAATCTTTTGCTCACCTTCGTGAATTGGGTATTGAACTAAAGCAACTTGACCATTTTTATCTATCAATTATCCAACATTTCAAAAATAGAATTGGAAACTCCTTAATTTTCACAATTCCATTTTTTTTCCAATTTCATTTTTGAGGGGGCAGTATATCCATATCAATCTAGGGCATCAAAATTTTCTAAAAAATGAAAAACATTCTACCACAGTCAAAATTTTAAACATCAAATTAACCAAAACTAGGATATCCAAGTAAAAACATCACAACATCAATCAACAAAATTATCAACAATCAAGACATAAAATCATGAAAGATCAGACATCAAGCCATCAACAACCAAACATGATGACAATTGCAAAACATCAAGACATCATTAAATCATCATAATTTGACCTAAAATCAAAAAATTAAGATAGTCTTTGAACTAATATGCTTCGCATATTAGCTCAAAGAGGGGCATTTGTAGACACCAAAAAATTGGCAAAGACCCGAATTACACAATTCTGATCAGTCAATGCAAATTAAGGAGGAAATTAGAAGAAACACAATAGACTTTCAAATCAAAAATCACATCAGGTCATTAATTATCTATCAAATCGATAAGACGTAAATCATTTAAAAAGGCACTTGAGGGACCTAAAAAAGGCATTTGAGCCTAAAAAGGCACTTGAAGGGCCTAAAAAAGGTGTTTGCAGCTAAAAAGGCACTTGAGGGGCTTGGAAAAGGCATTTGGCCCTAAAAAGGTGTAGAGGGGGGTGGCAAGTTCTCACCCTTAGGCTTACTTATTCTGTGCCCCCAATCAAGTGAGGATGAAAGAGTTTGACAAATATTTGGGCTTTTAGGATAGCATTGATATATTTGTTGAAGGGAGCTAGACCAATTGTGGCCACTGCAAGATAAATAAGACTAATGATCCGTTGGGAATTGTTGTTCTCAACAAGAGGAAGGAAGAGGGGACTCTGTCAATGCCTCTTGTGCTATTCGCATTGTGCCAAATTTTCCAAAGTCTAGCAAGATGTTTTAGGACATAAATATGTTGCTTCTCAATACCATTGAGACACTTCGTATTTAAATATTTTATGACATGTTATAAGGCCAATTTGAGCTGAAGTGAGCCACGTATGATAGGAATTTTGGGGATGTTCTTAATTTTTGAGATTTTATGGCTATGTTTGGCAATTATTACCCCGTTTCGAATGTTGTTGGCCATTTTTGACAATTTTGGAATGGTTTTGATAATTTTTTGACAAATTTTGATTTCTTTTCATAATTTTGGACAATTTTTGAATTTTTTTGATAATTTTTTATGGTTTTTAAATTCTTTTGATAATTTTGGATGATTTTTTTTTTTTTTGATAATTTTTGATGATTTTTTATTTTTTTGATAATTTTTGATGATTTTTGAATTGTTTTGATAATTTTTTAATTTTTAAATAATTTTTAACATTTTTTGATAATTTTTTATGATTTCTGAATTTTTGGGAGTGGAATGAGGATGTGAGTGAGATTTGTTGGAATATGGGGGTAACCAGGACCATGTGAGGCACCTAAAGAGGCAAGGAGACCAGTAGCAGGAAACAAGGTGAAAAGTGGGTGTCGATAGCTATATTTGGGACCTGGGATGCAATGAAAGGAGTTTGGGACATCAAATGGGTCAACTGAGGGCTAAAATAAACATTGGGGATTGTTGATCAAGGTGGATAGCTAAGATGTGCATTGATTTTTTTGCTATTCATGTCTATGGTATCTCAATACATAATCTAACTCCTTGTTTCTCCCAATTTGTTGTTCTTCCCTTTGTTGCTAACATATTGACTATCTCTACTGCGGTTAACTACATCTGATGCCAAAGGACCACTGAAATATAACTCACAAGTGTTTCTTAATTGGTTATGTGTGAAATTAACTTGACTATGTTATATGAGCCTTAGACATGCAAAATTTGTCACAAAGGATGCAGCTTGAGTATTGTCTTGACAGTTTTTCAGCATTGAAGGACTTGTGTTGTTTAGGGAAGTCCAAAGGTGTCATCTCTCAATCTTTTTCAAACCAAAGGTGGCATTATCACTTCATTTGTACCAAGTTTTTATTTTTATTTATTTATTTATTTTTAATTATTATTTTTTATTTTTTAGGTATTTTTGATGTGTTTCTCAAAGCACTAGACATAAAACCATTTGAGATGGATGCTATTGATGGGTTCTACTAGGTTTGAACCATAACAATCTGAAAGTTGTTAAGTACTAGTCCCAAAGGATTCTGTAATAATGTAAGGACCAATCTAATTGGCCTCCCACTTTCCTTTCTTTTCCCTACCTACTTGGTTCTTAGGGTTTTCTCAGAGCACTAGGTCACCAATATGAAAAACATGGAGTTTGACCTTTTTTATTATAATGTCTTGATAACATATTCTGATACACTTTGAGGTGTGCATATGCTACATGCTGATGTTCTTCTAACAACTCTAGCTACTCTAGATGGGAAACTCTATAATCCTCATCTAATAGGATGTTCCAAAGAGTAACTCTCAAGGATGGGATCTAAAACTCTAAAGGAAGAATAGCTTCACAACCATAAACCAAGGAGAAGGGTGTCACACCTATAGGTGTCCTAACACCCATCCTATAGGCCTATAGGGTGGGGTTCAACTATAAATGCCAATCTCTACCAATATCAGTTATGGTTCTTTTGAGGATGTTGATAATGGTTTTGTTGGTGGCCTCTTCTTGGATATTTCCTTGGGGGTAATAAATTGATGAGGAGTGGTGTATAATATGAATTTTTTCACATAATTTGTCAATTATATGATTTTTAAAGTACAGGGCATTTTCCATGAGAATGGCATGAGGTATGCAAAATTGACCAATGATATTGTTTAGAATGAAGAGATTTGTTTTCCCATAGAATCGGCAAGTGGCATTGCTTCGACCCACTTAGTGAAGTATTCTGTGGTGGTGATAATCCATTTATGTCCATCAAAGGAAGGTTTATGGATGGATCTAATCAAATCAAAGCCCCATTGGTAAATAGGCCATGGTGTGGCCAATGGGTGGAGCTCTTGGGCTAGCGCATGAACAAGGTTACCATGGATTTCACATTGTTTGCAAGTGTTGACATAGTTGATAGAATCATTTTCCATGGTTGGCCAAAAATAGCCCATCCAAAGAATCTTCTTTGCTAGTGTGAACCTACTAGAGTGTGACACACAAATCCTTGCATGCACTTCTTGCAGAGTGACTCTAGAATTGTCCTTTTCAAGACATGTAAACAAACTATCGTCAAGACCCTTCTTATACAACATATCAGCCACCAAAGTATAGTGTGAGGTTTGTTGAATGAAATTACATTTTTGGTTGTGTGAGAGGTCAAAAGGAATGGTGTTATCATAGAGGTAAGTGATGATGGAGTTATACCAAAGGGAATCGAGAGTGTCTAAGAGGAAAATGATAAGGGAAGTGGGTTGAATAAATGCTGGTTAAACTACCTCTTCTACTAAGAACTCATATTGCTCATGCTTCTTTGGAAGCTAGAGTAAGGAGGCCAAGGTGGCCATAGCATCTACTACTCCACTTTTATCTCTAGAAATTTTTTCAAAAGTAATATGAACAAAACATGCCTTGAGGGTGTCAACCATATGTTTATAAAGCAATAAATTTTCATCTTTGGTCTGATAAGTGTTAGTGACTTGATTGATGATCAACTTGGAGTCTCCATAAACCTCTAGTGCTGTTAGTTTCCACTCTAAAGCTAGTTTGAGACCTAAGACCAAAGCTTTATATTTTGCCATGTTGTTGGTGTAGGGGAAATGCAATTTGTAAGACTTAGGGATGGTAACACCTAGTGGTGTGATGAAAAAAATACCATCGCCTGATCCATGGTGTGTGTAGGAACCATCCAAGTAGAATTTACACACTAATAGCTTTGTTTGAAGAATGTATATATCTGGGAAATTGGCTAGGATAGGATTTGAACTCTCTATAGCTGCATCTACCAATTGATTTGCAATGGCCTATCCTTTTATTTCCTTCCTATCAACATACTTAATGTCATACTCACTTAGGATCATCACCCATTTAGCCAATCTGCCTATTAATGCTATTTTACTAAGAATATATTTGAGGGGATCAATTTTGAGATGAGCTTGACCTTGTGTGTTAGAAGATAATGACATAGCTTTTGGGAAGCAAAAACTATGGCTAGACAAGCCTTTTTAATAAAAGAGTAATTGAGCTCATAGTTGACCAAGGTACGACTAATGTAATAAATGGCCCATTCTTTTTGTTGGTCATTTTCTTGTTCTAGGGGGCTCCAATTGATTTATCCATTAGAGAAATTTACAATAACAAATGTTTGTGTGATATTGGAGGTACCAACATGGGTGAATTCATCAAGTAGGTTTTGAGTACGTCAAAAGTCTCCTAATACTATCATCCCACTAAAAATTTATATCTTTGTGTAGTAAGTGGGTGAAAGGTACGCACTTTTTCACCAACTGAGAAATGAATTGACAAACTGATTGAACAATGCCTTGAAGAAACTATAACTAAATCAAGTTCTTTGGAGGTTACATATTGATTATGGCTTGTACCTTTTTAGGGTCAACTTCTATCCCTTTAGTTGAGACAATGTATCCCAAAAGCTTGCCTGATTTGATGCCAAAAGTACATTTCTTGGGATTGAGCCTAACTTTGAATGCTTCTAGGTGGGTGAATATCTTGGCCAGTATGGGGAGATGTTCTTCTTGACTATGGGATTTGGCAAGGATATCATCCACATAATCTTCCATAAAGATATGCATCATATCATGATAGATAGTGATCATGGCCAGTTGATAGGTGGCCCCAATGTTCTTTAGCCCAAAAGGCATCACATTCCAATAGAACATGCCCCAGGCACAATTAAAGGATATGTCCTCTTGATCTACTAGTGCTATCCTGATCTAATTATACCCTGAAAACTCATCCATAAGTGAAAACATGGAATGGCCTACTGCCAGGTCTACAATGGTGTCAATGTTGGGAAGAGGGAAATCATCTTTGGGACATGCTTTGTTTAAATCCTGAAAATTAATGCATATACGTATGCTACCATTCTTCTTCAATCTAGGAAAAAATGTTGGATATCCATGATGAATACACCAAGTGTTGAATGAAATTGGTGTTGATTAACTTCTCTAACTTCGCTTTGACAAGTAGAGCTATATGCAAATGCATCTTTCTAAGCTATTGTTTTACTATCTTGACCTTCAGAGAAATGTTAAGATGATGGAGTATTAACGTTTGGTCTAATTTGAGAATGTCTGCATAAGAGCATGTAAAGTTTATTTGTCTTTCTTTAAATAAGTGAATAAATGTAGTTCTTTCCTTTGTGCTTAAGGATTGTGCCAAATAAATGACCCTCAATTCTTTCTCTATGCCAATGTTGACTGGTTCTATTGGTTCAATCAAGATAGAAGATCTTTCCTTGAAGTGTTCAGGTAAGGTATAAATCACCTCATCCATGGGTACCATAGTTAGGTTTTCACCTTGTGATGTGTCACTTCTATTTGTTTCTTTTTTTTCTTGAGATCAGCTATAACTTGGTAGCGATCATTAAGGTTGTGAAATGCTTGACCTTTTCTAGTGTGACTAAGGTAATTGATACCTGACCTGACTACATGCCTTTCTTCTATTCTTTGTTGACGAGATGTTTCGACTATATTAAGGTAGATGAAACCATCATTGTCAGTGTCAAAATGAGGAATGTGGCAAAGCTTGGTTGTATCCCTATTAATGAGTTCAAGATGGACTAAGGAGAGTGATTCATAATATGGAAAGGGTTTAGTGGGTTTTAAAGACATGATTTCATTGGATGGCTTATATTTTGAATCTATTAGATCTATGACATGAGCTTCTTCTAGAGTATTTGGAAAAGTAGAGCTTGCAAGAGGCTTGTAGTAGTCATCTTCAACTTCTATTGAAAAGAAGTCAAAAAATAGGGTTTGAAACCAAAACCCTTCAACATGTTCATCATCTTCTAAGCCTCTTTGTTGTACCCTCACTCTTGATGAAGTGGGCCCTTGACAAGAGGTTGTTCCTTGTAAATCCAAACTGTTAGATGTGGGTATGTGAACAACATCATATTCTTTGTCATGAAGAGGCTCCTTGGATAATGATTCAAATTCCCATTTAGTGGAATCATCATTTTCTTTCTTATTAGAGGTATTTTATGGGTGATTCTTCTTTGGGATGTGAACCTGAGAGGGATAAATTTACATTTCTGATGTTAGTTATTTTCTTTCTATTACCATCCCTTTGTTTAGGTACCCACACCAAGGTAGAAGAGGAGGAATCACTATGCTTAGGACGAGAATCAGAAGAGGTTTATGTCTTATCTTGTTCACCATACCCTACTCCTATTTTGGACCTATTGAACCTAAATTGTACTATTAGAAGTTTGATGATGCCTGTCCCTTTCCCTAAGGGACCATCTCTTGTATATCCCATCTTTTTCATGAAATCAAAACCTTTTCTGTGTAGGTGGGGGGAGATGTAAATGTTTCATTGACTAATTTCTTCTATTGAACTTGGAGGTGCTCCACTTGCTTTGATAAAATGTGTGTGATAAGGCTTAGTGGTGGATGATGGTTTTCCATGAGATTTTAGAGAAAGTGGGGGGATCAAATAAGAAGTCTGAGTACTCACTCACTCCTTTGCATTGCAATTTACACTTTTTGTCAAATTCTTTCATCAATCTATCCATTTCTTCATAGTGTAACTGTATAGATGTCTTTGGATGATGCTGGTGACATAAGGGAAGGGCTCAAACAACCCACTTTATCTTTACCATTAGTTGATGTTGATGAGTGGTTTTTGTTTTGATGGTAGAGCGTGAAGCATCTATAGATGTGGACTAGCTAATGTCATCTGTTGGTTTGCCAGTTTCTTCCCTATTATGAGGGACAATGGAATTACAATATTGGGCAAAATGTTGATCTCCAAGTATGGTTACCTCTTGACCCATGTAAGGAAATTTAAGACATTGATGGTAAGTGGAGGGAATGACCTACATGTCATGAATCCATGGTCTTCCTAAGAAGATGTTATAAGTTAATTGCAAGTCTAAGACTTGACAAATAGTTTCTTTTACAACTAGTCCTACTCTGATTGGTAGAATAACCATGTCTTTGGAGGATCTTTCCTCATCATCGTAGGATTTGATGGTGATTTTATTTCTTGGGTTAACAACATCCTCTATATACCATAAATATTTTACTAAATTGTGTGTGCAAATATTGAGGCCTTCCCCACCATCAGCTAGTGCTCTCTTAACTTGATTTCTATGGATAAAGACTTCAATATGCAAAGGAAAGTTTTGTGGCTGAATGATGGACATGTCATCTTGGGCTACAAAAAAATACACAGTGAGCTACTAGATTGTTGACCATGTTCTAAAATCTACTCACATCTAGTTCATTTGGAACTAACGCTTGATTATTTCTTTATGCTTTGGGGAGATCTGTAAAAGTTCAAAAATGGAGATATGGGCTAGAGTCTTACGTAATTGGTTGACGAAGTTGTACTTGGCTAATGAGGAACTTATGGTTGCATGATTGGGATTTGTCACAAGTCTTGGTAGAACAAATTTAGAGGCCTGGCCTCAAGTGATGACATTCAATGACTATTTCTTATTTTTGTCCTTAACTATGATAACATTCATGGCATCATCAAAGCTAGATATCAATGTGGTGGTGTTGTCATAATGATGCACATAATTAACCTTAGTCTGATTAGCTTTGGAGGATTCCCCCTTTTCATGGCTCATGAAAGGGTTCTTGAAGGCCATATGGTCTTCATTATTGGTAAGATAATATACTTCAATGGTTCCATCATTGATTAATTTTTGTATTTCCCCCTTAAGAGAAAAAAAATTGTTTGTTAGGTGCCCCTTGTTTCGATGGTAGGCACAAATGTTCTTTTTATTCCACCACTTCAGCTTAACTTAGGGTTAATAGGGTTTGGCCTAAGGAAGTACAATGAGGTCATCAACTAAGAGGTTTGCAAAGCACTCTCATAAGACACCTCGATAGGAGTATACTCCTTGGGTATAACAAAAGATTGATATCTGCTGGGAGGAGGAGCTTTATTGTAAGTGACTTATTGATTGGACATTGAGGGAGTTTGTGCACTATGTCAATAGAATGGATGAGCATTGTCTTGCAAGGTGTGTTTGAGTTGGTGTTGTTGACAATAGGATAAGACTGACTTAGATTGGTTAAGGTTTAACATGATTAGCTTCGACCATCCTGTCATTAATGATGTTCTTGTTGTTGTTTCTCCACCATGACTTTTGTTTATTAGTGGCCTGATCAAAGGAATTATGAGTTTGCATGGAGTTGTTTGAAAAGCCAATACCATCTTTTGATAGTTTAATAATGTCATCATTTAGTAGGGTCTCCTCTACCTTAGTGGAATTCTCTATAGTAGTTTTAAAATCTTTAGGCCCTTAGAGTTGGAGCCAATAATTCATTAGTATAGAGAGACTATTAATGAAGATGTTATTCTTTTCTTTGTCTAGTATGTCTCTATGATACTTGTCGAACGTATGTCTCCACCATTATATGAAGGTTTTGAATGAATCATCTTGAAGCTGTTTCATGTTACATAAGTCGATCATTGTAACTTCCCTTTCAATATTGTAGGAATATTGAGAGATGAACACAAAAGCCAATTTGTCAAAGGTTTTGGTATTGGAGGGTAACTTGTAGAACCATTCCATGGCTTTCCCTCTAAGGCTCCTAGGAAACATACACATCAGGTATGGCGTGTCATGGACAAATTCCATACTTAGGGTATAGAATTATCTGAGGTGATCTTTTCGATCTGATGTGCCAAAATATTTATCATATTTTGGAATTTGTACATTTTCTGGGAAAGTTGTGAAGGTAATATTCTTATCGAAAGGGAGAGGGCACACATTTTTGAGGCTGAATTCTATGGGTTGCATTTTTTCTTGCTTCATCCTTTCCATCTCCATTTGTAAGTCTTGTAATTTTTGTGTGACAACATCTAGAGGTGACTCTTCTTCATCTTGTCTCAAGTTAGTCACATAAAAATTAGACAACAATTTCACACCTTATTGTGCTAATGTTAGTATATAACACTCCTTGTATTTCTCAATTACCTTGTCCATGATGTCAAAAAGTTCAGGATTTTGTTGAAAATATTCAATTTTAGTTTCAATACTCTTATCATCCCATGTGGTAGATGAACCCATTGTGGCTAAGCAATTTAAATTTTGGTTGAACAAGGGTGATTCATTAGTAACTGCATTTTTTGAGTGATCTGTTGGTGAGGTCGGTTGAAGGTGATTTAGAAGTTTTGTGTGTTTGATGGTTTTGCTAGCTATTCTAGCACTCACTCTTATAGGTGGTCATTTTGGTTTTGTAGCTATACTAGTTTTATGTGGTGGCATGAAATGTGAGTTGGATTCCTTTTAGTTCTTATGCATTTTTGAAATGTGAGGGTTTTTGTTGACTGCAATTTGTCTGGAGTAACAAGCTAAGTTGGACAAGGTGTTTGAAAATATTGATGAGATGAGTTCACTTTCACGAAGTCAGGTAGGGGACGGATGTGTGTCTCTGAATGTTTCTAGCCTGATGTGCAAAATCAAGCAATACTAATTGTTGGGTTGATAATGATGTTTTTAGCTTTGCTTATTTCAAAAAGATGTTTACGATCAATTATGAAATCTCTCAGACTTGTAAAATACCAATGAGGAAAAGGGTATCCAAATTTGTCATTTGTTCACAATTATCATGCATGCAAATGTCCTCTATTTTATGTCTTTTCTCAGATGCATCATAGGATTGATCAAATGCATTGTTTAACTAATCATATGTTCTTTTTAAATTCTTAGATGTGCTATTCTAATTGTCATATGCATTGTTTAATGACTCAAATGGTTTGTTTAGATGGGAAAATGAATTGTGTAAATTTTTAGATGCGCTATTCTATAGGAATATGTGTTATAATAGAGATCAAGAGCATCACAAGAATATTGAAAAGCATTGTTTTATGTAGCATATGTGGTACTTCAAGGTTTTTCAACAATGTTCTTATTTTGGACTTGGTTTCTCGATACCATTTTGAAGTTGCATCTTTCAGAAGGATAGTGATCCGCACTAGTCTTTCTTATTAAGTTTTAAGACACATCCAAGTAAAACAATAGTAGAAACCTAAGTAAAACATAAAACCACACACACCTAGAAAATAAAAGGAAACAACTTCCTAAAAAGGTTATCTAAAGTTGATAACTAGCAGGTTTTACTGTTTAACCAACTATGTTTGAATTTACCTCTCTGATGACATAGAGCTTCCCACCAATGCTAAGGAGGTTTGGTGCAATCCCTTATGGGAATACTAGAGGAAGGCTATATTTTGAACATAGGTGGCTTGCATTTGATTGGGAATGCAAGATTGGGAGGCAATCCCTCTCACTGGCCCTGCTAAGGCAACTTGGGAGGTAGTCTTTTTATGGTTGGATAATCCTACCTAGTAGACAGTAGGAAATGGAAATCAAAAATAGGTTTGGGAGTTTGATCACTTGAGAAGAGTGAGAGCATATCCCTACTCTCTTGACTTTCTAAAAATAATGGATACAAATTTTTAATCACCAACCCTTATACTACTTAAGATAGAGGGGCTCCTAGTTAAGTTATGTGTGGATTCTTTCCTTGTTCAATTGTGATCGATCTTTATAGAAGGTTAGGCATTCTAATCAACTCAAAGGAGTAGAGAGCAGAGGCCTACTTTTGTCTACTTAGAAACTTAGAAATGTCACACTTTAAATTAATAAGAGTTGAGGTCTACTTACCTGATTTGGAGTTGGCAAAGGTTAGGCACATTTATGAGGGTCTTCATTCTTGTTGGGCACTTTCTGCAATCTAAGAGCTTTTGTTAACTTGGAAGGGACCTATAAGAAAAAGTTATTCGAGTTTAGAAGTTAGATTCAGGAAATTGTAATTTTAACCAAATTACTATAGGAATATTGATGTGTATTACAGAAAGCTTTGTATGTGCTATTTAATCTAGCAAATGCACTATAAAATACTTTATATGCACTTTAAAAATGATCAGATGCATTATAGAACTTTGTAGAAGTTATACAAAAAGTTTTAAATGCATTACATAACTATTTAAAAGTGCTTTAGAAAGATTAAATGCATTAAATAGAATTTAGAAGAATTAGAGTAGTTATCAGAAGCATTAAAATAGAGCTCAAAAGTGTCAAAAGATTATGATCTAGACCTTGTCTGTTCAAGGAAGACTTTTGGGACTTTACTCTTGCTGATACAAAGCCTCAAGAATGCTGTAGAATGTGTAATCGATTAGATCTGCACAAGAAAATAGCGATAAAAATAGATCTATACTAAAAAAGAAAGATTAGAATGAAAGATTTTAAAATAGAGAGGCTTTGAGCTCAAGCCCCATGGTGGACACCAATTTGTACATGGTATAACTACATATTCATGAAACTTTAATGTAGAATGCAAATAGACTGACAATGAACTGGACTAAACCCAAGAAATTGTTATCAGAATGTAAATTCTACAAATGTCTCATGTTTTCCTAACTACAACCACTAAGAAAGCCCTTAGACCAGCATCTCAGTGACAGTTCTAGAATGGGAGTGTTCTTAGAAAGCAGATCTACAAGAATGCATGCAAGATCTATGACTATAATGCTAATTAATATGAGGATAAGAACTCTAAGAATGCTATGATGATGGACATACAATGAGCTAACATGTAATAAATGATGTTAAATAACATAAAAACAATGCTAAAATGATAACTTAGAGTGTGCCTATAGTGCTAATGCCTAGAACTTGGGTCTTTTGGCTCTTGGATTTCCCTCCTATTTATAGGATTTTAGAAGGGGTTGGGATAAGAATTAGGTTTTTCACCTTTGAATGGTGGATGAAAGTGAAACTAAAAATATCTCATAAGAGACTAGGAGGAAGAGTCCAATAGACTTGGTTTTGAGGATAAATGAGGACATTTCTAATTCTCTTAAATGAAAAAGGCAGATTTTCATTTTTGTGAGGATATAGATCTGATAAATGTCTTATTTATTTTCAACACTTTGTCTTTTTCTTCTTGCTATTTTGAATTTTATTTTATGGATTTTAATTATTTTTCTCCTCTTTTAAAGTTGATTTAGCTCTTGTTGATTTGATAGATAATTAATGACCTGATGTGATTTTTGATTTGAAAGTCTGTTGTGTTTCTTTTGATTTCCTCCTTGATTTGAATTGATTGATCAGAATTATGTAATTCAAGTTTTTGCCAATTTTTGGCTGTCTATAGTAGCATTAACTGAGTTCACTTGGTTAACATAGGAAAACCATTTTTGAGTTAGTGTCTACCGAGAAGGATCGACTAATGAAGGATTTTCTTATTTGGGGATATTGAGCTCAATAGATTTGTTTGTTGGTTCTAGCTGACTAAGGAGATAAATATTAATTATTCTAAGTTGCATTTAAGTCGACTTGACAATGTGTAAGGTAAAATATAAGATCAAGTTGAGGATTGAATGTGTGGAAGTGAATGGAAGAATAGAAGATTCTTAGAGGAAGTGAATTAGAATGATAAGCATAATATCCTTGTAAAGATGCAAAGATATATTTGATTGGAAAGAATCAAGTATTCAAGCTAGAATTGAGATTTGCAACCATCAATTCAGTTGCATTAGAAATTAGGTTATCTCATTGTTACTCTCTAATCATTGTAGCATTGATCTAAAGCTCTTAACAGAGTTGGCTTTACAACTATTTGTAAATCCTTTAATAAGGTGGAATTTCTAGATTGAAGTGTCTAAAGACCTATAAAAAGATAACTCCTAATAGGGTCACACCTAACAGTGTGCTTTGTAACCTTTAACAGGGTCGGTTCCTAACAAGGCTCACTTCAGAAGAGTCAAAATCAATAACTAGTTGCAATTGGTGTTTTTTTCCCAAATTGGGTTTCCAAGTCAAATCCTAGTGTCACTTATGTTTATGCTATTTATTTTATGTGTATGCAACTAAGTTAAGTAAGGTTAATCACAAATAATATTTTAACATTTGTATTTTCGAAGCTACAATTGTTATTTTAGTGTTTGCCAAGTTGCAACATTTACTAGTGTAAATTGAGTGCCTGTGTGTTTTCCGAGCATCAGTATTTTCAGTGAAGTTTATATTATGTGTTGACATCTAATGGATCTAGAATTTATTTTAGTGGTAAATGATTCAACCCTCTCCTCTTAGTTACTCCTCTTATATATCCAACAAAAGAAAACAAAGTCATATTTTTACTTATGTAAATCAAGTTTACATGGAGTCTTAATGTTTTTGATTTAGTAAAACAAGTTTTTATAGGGGTTCTTGAAACCCACTAGTTATCAACATTAAAAACTAATATTTCAGGTCTAGCTACCAAAAGGCCAAAAGCTAGGGAACACGAAAAAACCAGGAAATGTGATCAGGGGACAAGTTCTTTAGCTAGCTCCCATTTCCTTAACTCCATTTTTTCTTTGGCTTCAACCTCATCGGTCTTTGTGTAATTATCATCATGAGAAGCCTCCTCTTCCCTCTTTCTCTTTTCCACTCTCACTTTTTTTGCTTGGGCTCTCAACTTGTAAAGACACTTCCTCCTTTATCGCACTAGTTCCTTCTTTGTCCTTATCCTCGTTCCCATTTTTATTTTCCTCCATCATCCCATGCAATTGAATGATGTTATCATTTAGACCTTTTATTATGTTGAGGCACTGACTAGTTGAGCTGTGAAGCATAGTCTCTATCCTTTCCACCCTTTTTTCAATATCTGATACACTAGCCTCTAGATTGCCAATTTTGACATTCTCACCCACCCCTTTCAGCCTTTCTTGTGCCATATCACTAAGAACCATGAGGCCTAGATCAATAAGCTCTTCCAATTGAATTTTTACATCCCTTTCCTCAAGCACCTTTGGGTTAATATGTTCTCTAACAAGCCTCATCTTCACTGATCTAGCATGGAAATTCCTCCATATAGTTTTTATTCCCTTTTTTTCTAGAGAAACCATAGGTTTTACCAAGCCCTCTTCCTCCTTCCTCTCTTCTAGAGCTTCAGAAATTCTCTCCTTATTCTTTTTGTGAGCCATCTCAGCTTCCTTCTCCCCTCCTCTTTTCCTTTTGACCAAGCTCTCTATTAGGAATAAGGTGTCTCAACCTTGGATAATTCCTATTATTATTTTCTTTGTAAATGTATTTTTTGCAAATAATGTAATTAAGTGTGAGTGTACATGTCTAGTTGGCATGTTGATGTGTCACTCCACTTCCATGTGTCAACATCCAAAAAAGCATTTAAGGAGACCATGACTGAAATGATTATGATGGATTCCTATGATATGTAAGAGCTATCTTTGGAAGATATGATGATGGGTGAAGACATGAAGACATGTGGCAATTGATCATTGAGTACTGTACACTTGAGTAAAACCCCAATATGGTTCTTCTTTTGAAGTTGCCCTAAAATGGAAAGCACACGATATAAGAAACTTTAGGATTGTAGATAGCTGAGAGTGAAAGTTTATTGTTAGTAGTATTTTTTTGCAAATGGATTTGTATTCTATGTCCTAAAAGAACTTGCATTGAAAGTGTGTTGTAACCTTTGTGTTAAAGATAATACATTATGCAAGTTTTGGAGGGGTGGGGTTGTTTTACTGAAAGGTTTTTCCCTATTGACATATCTTTGTGTTTATGTTTTCTTTCTCTATCTATTTTTTGTATTCATGGTTGACTAAAATATTGTTGTTTACATAATATCAAATTAGAAATTGTAAGGATTTAAATAAAATTTACATAATACTTTCCTTAAGGGATTAGTGTAGGAAGTTGTTTTTGCACTTGAGTTTCCTTACGCTCTCCACCTTCCTGCTAGCCTATGCCTTACTAGATCCATCCTCTCTCACATTGTCTTCCCTATATGTGTCCATCCCCTCTTCCTCATCATTATACTCATCCTCTGATTCCTCTTCCTACTTTATCCTTTTCTCCAAACCTCTCCCTAGCTTCTTTTTGTTCTTCTTACCCATATCCTTCATTATTTTTGCCACCTCTTCTTCTTCTTTTGAGTGCATACTTACACTATCCCATATGTTTGATGGGAAGTAGGAGCTCTCTGTTTCCTCAAAAGAAACTAGCTTCTGGACAATAGTCCTTCCATGAGTCTGAGCTTTAAAATGCTCATATAAGAGTAATAACAAACCCTCATGGAAGGTTGGGTTAGAGTATACTTTCTTCTTATAATCCATTATAATCTTATTAGTAGAGAAAAATAGATAGTAGGGAATGGAAATATTAGTTCCATATCTAAAATGATTTAGAATAATGAAATGGTGGGTTCAAATCTTATTAAACCTGGTGTCAAGAATTATATAGGAAATACTTTCCCTTAAGATAAACCTCCACAACTTCTTTATAGAAGCAAGATCATAATAGACACCCTTCTTCATAAGATCCTTCATTTCCTTTGAGTCCTTAGCAAAATATTTCATTGCATTCAAGAAAATTTTCTTGTCCCTATAGAATTTAGTGCACTAGTTAGGGGAGTTTATCACCTTGGCAATAACCCCTCAATTGATATGAAATTCTACCCCATCAATCTTCACCTTCCCCTCTCAATGTCTTCACCATTAGGTTAATAATCTTTAGGTCCTAGCCATGAAGTTTTTCAATGAAGGACAAGATACCTCCTTCCCTCAATTTCTCCCGCGCCTTCAAATGCCTCTTCTACTTCTCAAACTTCCCTCTAGCTCCCTTCTATGCCTCTCCCCAACCATGTTGCAGCAAATAGAATAATAGAGACTCTAAGCTCTTCTGTCTCCTTGAGTCGAGACTTGGTTTTTCTCTCAAAACCTATACCTGATCCTGACCTCAAAAAAGAAAAAGATATAGTAATTACCATAAGCCCTTAAGATCTCCCTTAAAATGTGCCAATAAACTGCCCAATTATGATGCCTCTAAATTGGCTCATGCCAAAACATCATTACTTTACATGTGAAATTGACAACATTAACTGCAATAATTACACTTTATGTTGCCCATTTTCCCCTGAATCCTTTCTAGTTCAATACTACTTTTTGTGCCCATAGGAAAAACCTCTCCACTTGACCATCTTTTTGAGGTGTCCCTCCTTACTACCTCATTTGCCATCCAATCAACACCCATGTTACCTTCATGGTAAATATGTGACAGAAAGAACTTTTCGAAGGAAAGAAAAATATTCTTCGTTTCCTCTATCATATTCTTTGTACTCCAGTTTAGAGGGTGTTCTCCTCTTAGGTATTTAATAATGTTATTTGAGTCCCCCTCCAACCAAAGGCATTTGACCCCAACTTCTTATGCCAATTTCATAGTTTGAATAGCAGCACTAGCTTCTACATAATGGTTAGTTTGAAAACCTAGGGGGAAAGTAACAACCACAATCCCATACCCATGACTATTTCTATTCACACCTCCACATCCTACCTCAATTGGGTTGCCTTTGGCTGCACCATCAAAGTTGGTTTTGTGCCAACCTTTTGGGGGTAAAGACCAAAAATAGCCTTTTCTTCTTGTCTAAGAATCAATAGTTCTATCATTATCACCTACAAAAGGGTTAGCTCCTTTTACAAACATATAGTTTTCCAAAAGGGCAATTTTGAATTTTATCAGACACAATTCTAGCTATTAGGTTAGCATCCCCAAAAATTTGGTTATTACATTCCTTCCAAATACCCCAACCAAAATGAGGAAAAGGCCATTTACTAATAGGTTGGAGCCCATATCACCTCCAAGATTTTTCCCACTTCCTTAAAAAATTGATAGATGAGTTGGGAACACATCAACTCAACTTGAAATCTTGATTAAATAAAGACTAGACCTCTCTAGAGAAAGAGTAGTGTATAAAGAAATGATCCACTTTATTAGCCTAGTTTTTGCAAAGGACACACCAATTAGGAATAGGATGTCCCCTCTTGCACAAGTTGTCAATAGTAAAATCATGTTCTGGAGTAAAAGCCCAAAACAAATGTTGATTTTAGGGGTAAGACCAGGGTACCAGGCTTTATCCCATTTTGGTCTCAAATCTTGTTTCATAATAGCTTGGTACCCCGAGGCCACCAAATAGGTTCCATTCGAAGTATTCTCCCAAACAAGTTTATCTCTATCCTCATTCACAACCATAGTGAGAAGAATAATCATAAGGGGTTTAAGGTCCATAGAAATGGTAGATAGATCCCTCCAACCCTGGTCTCATCTTAATCCTACTTGTGCATTTATCTCTAGCTTTAAGCACAATTTGAGACATCTTTTTACTTGATTTTTCCTTACATGGTTTCTTTAGCCACGTGGGAGGTTGTGTTGAGTTAATTAATGCATAGCTTAGCTTGGAAGATTTATGAAACTCAAAGCCTCATCCTTACCTTTCTCTTATTTATTTTTCCTTTATATTAGTTTAGAAGTGGAAGTTTATTAATTTTATTGAATACTCATAAGAATTGGGCAAGTAAGTTTATTAGATTAAAATGTTGTGCCCATAGATATAAATATAAATAATAAGACAAAGCATATAGAAAGAAATTAAACATAAAAGTTGTATTATTTTGTAACTATATAAATACATTGAAGTATTAACATAAAATAAAGAAATAAACATATTGAAGGATGCAATTTTCACTATGAAATTAGTATATGTATGTTGATTAAATTTCATTTAAATGGTTTAGTTTAAACTATTTTAGCATTTCTTTTTTAATCATTGATTTACAAAATTTTAATTGTTTAAGTTGATATTTTTATTTATAAATAATTAATAAATATATTGGTTTGTATTAGATTTTTTGTATTATTCAATGTGTTAATAACTGAGGGATTTACTAATAAATAATAATCATTGCATTGCATTTTCATATAGTACTGACAATATAGAAAAGTAAACAAGTTAATATACAAACAAATCTAACAGTTTATAATATTTAATAATTATGAACGAAATTAATTTATAGATTTTGTCTTTCTAGTTTAAGGAAGATATCAACAAATAGATAGAACTTATTTTTCATAAGTAAAGTTTTATGTTTTGAGTATTAATGGCTCTATTTTTACAAATACTAAGTTCTCTTATAAATATTATAAAATCTTGTACACAGTAAGCTAAAATATTAAAATAACATATATCTTGCCATAGTAATCCATGAAATTAAAATCCATTATTAATTGGAGTATCACTCCATATAATGATGTGAGTTGTCAATTATTTGATCCCATGATATGTCTTTTATGTGGGTGACACATTTGGAAGCTTATTTAGCTAGACATTGTTTGAAATCACTATCAAGAAAATGACATATGTTAAATTATTTTTAGTTCAATTTTCTTTTATAGTGTTCATTTTCCATGAGTCGCCATATTTTAAAACTTTTTCCTTGGGTTTTCAAAGTCTTTCCTTCATCGCTCCACATATTTGTCATCATTTGAAGTGTTGCACAAATCTCGAAAGCTTCCTGTCATAGTCCCTTCTTTTGAACCACTTTGAACCACTTTGAACTAGAGTTCAAAGTAGTTCAAAGTAGTTCAACCAAAGTTTTTACACTAGTGAGTTTTCTTGTAGGAAGTGTGCGCTCATTCGACAAAGTGTTCTTCCAAATCACTTTGAACAAGTTTGAACCTCAGTTGAAAGTAGTTCAAATTCATTCGACGATAGAGTCATCTTGGTGAAATTTAATTATGGTGTATGATTTGCCATCATTTTGAAAGTCATTGATGGTTATGTTAGAGAGTGATGATTTATAGGACATTTTTATTCCTAATGCAAAAATCATCATTATCAGAAAAAGTGGAAAATCTACGGCCAGAAAAGAGATTGGATGTTGCAAAAAAGCTAATCATTATTGGTATAGCCAAAAAGGGGAATTATTAAATGAAATAGTCATATCACAAGGCTTTTGAATGTGTGATCTTTAACAAGTAGTGATTTGTCATTAATGCCATATAATGAGCCTGTACTTCCATACGTAAGTGCTTTTCCTTCTTAAAATGAGCTTGGTTTTCTTTTTTTGTTTATCATGTGAAGAGTTGAAAGTTTGGAGAAGAAAATATTAAGGAAGGAAGGGAAAATCATTTTTTTTTGGCAAATTATAGGTGAGAAACATAGAAATCCTTGTTTTTGTTCTACAATCTCTGTGTTTTTCAAGAAAATTAGTTTGAAGCCTTGCTATTTTGATTAAGGATGAAGTTTGTTTTGCATTTCTTTGGCAATGTTTGAATTCTGGAATGTAGAAAGCCTATCATAAGTGATACAAATTAAGAGGGTGTTAAGGTAGATAATTTACAAGAAAATTTCCTTGAGTATGCTGATAAATCGAAAGGGTGCATGGAGGTTCTAACTAGTGGACTACTTGAAGCTGTGGCTCTTCCCCCATCTCTTTTGAGTCCTAAGTTGCTCCAAATGTGTATTGACCACTATGATCTTAGGAGAAAATATATTGTAAGCAAAGATGGTAAAACAATGATTTCGATTTCGAGAGACATTATTGGTTTTGTATTGCGTTTGACCGAGGGCACTTTTGCTACATTCTCCTCTATTCAAGCCCAAGCTGAATATCAAGAAACTTCGAACCAATTTTGCAATACCCTGGGTAAGAAATGGATTGAGACCATGTATGGAAGAGGTTCTAGGCTACCCAAAGTTATCACTAAAGATCACCTTAAACCTCATATTCATGACCTTGTGGTGTTATTGCATAGAGTCAAATGTTCCATTGATTGTCTCCTTTTTGAGGAATCAATGCATAGATATATAGAAATTATTTTGAAGGGAGAACAATGGATGGACTGGGGGAATATTATCGCTAGTTCACTAAGGATGTAGCTTAAGCTACCAAAGAGTCCAGCGAAAATTTCTATATGGCTTCCTACTTGACTTATTTTATTGCTTGTGTTTGTGACTTTACCCCTCTTCCACATGGAGCCTAGAGTGAAGAAATAATGGTGTACCAATATTGCCCTCTGCTACAAAAGGATAAAGCATTGGAGAACTTTAGGAAAGTTCATGATGTGTTAATTGAAAATGTGCATACAACCTTGAAGAAAACACCAATGCCTAGTTTGTCTTCCGAAGCCCAAAGGTTGATTCAACAATACAAAATTTATTTCATACAATTTCCCAGGTTCACTTACTTGAGAATAGGTGGATATGAAGAGCAACCTGTAAAACTTTCGCGATATGCTTAGGATTGCTTTGTTTTAGCTGAGATTTATAGGCAATTATTCTCTATTGTTAAGGATAATTTACCACACTAGGATTAGGAGATAGCTTTCCCAATTAAGTTGGGTTCTTTGGTTTGGAATAGTATGACTAATGCTTCTGTTATTGCAAGCAATTTACTTGGATTCAATTTTGGTTCCTTTCATAGTAGAAGAAACTTTGATAGTAAGGGATATGTAGTTTAGATTCTTGGGCTTGTAGGCCACTCATTAGTAACTCCATAGTTAGAAGATCTATGGAAAGATTGTGAGGATGAGGAGGTGGTTTTGAGGAGAGATCATTCAAGGTTAACATTACAAAAAATTGATTCCCTAAGGTTGAAGTTCAAAATAGAGGGGGTGATTGAGGATGGCTCAGATATAATTGAACTAGGTTGGGAAGAATCTCATGAATCGAAGTCACTGGTAGTAGTTTGGAACCATGATGAGGAAGAGGATATAAATCTAAGAGGTAGATTTATATTTACTTACACAGAGGACTAGCTAAAGAAGCAGAACAAGAAAGTTGTCAATGAACTCTCTTCAGGGGTGGTTTCTTTTTCCGAACCATCATCTTCTGACATCCCACGTTCCTCTCTTGTTGTACGTATTGAATTGGTACAAGGTAAATAGAGGAGGATGCCCATCCATATACAAATCATGGCTCCTAGGACTAGGTCTCAGGCTAAGTCCTAGGCCCTAAAGCAACACAAGGTCCAAACAGAGAAGATGTCAACTCAGGGGTAGGATTCAACCAATGGTCTCAATTTCTTAGATGGTACTGATGGTGATGTACAGTTCATTGAGGCTCCTAAGGTGGATCAACCAAAGTTTATGACTCCCACTAGAGATCCTCGGGAAATTTCTATAGGTCTTGCCATCCTTTCTTAGTTATCCAACACAATCAACAAGAAAAGAAGTTTGCAACCAATTACATCACCTATAAAGGACATTGTAACTAAATATGCTACATGGGGTTCAAAGGTTAAGAAGTTGAAAATGGATGCCCACCTGACCAAGGACCTAGTGATTGGGAAGATCACTACTGAAATATCCACATAAAGATAGAAAATGGAGTCTAGAGATATTTATGATGAAGGTTTCAAAGTTACCTCAGTTGAATTAGGGACCATTAGTAGAAGCACTAGTAATAACTTTTTCAGATTCTCTGTTGACCACATGCTAACTCAATCTAAGAAGGATAGCAAAGAGAAAAAGGAACTAAAGGGCATAGTGTTGACTATGGCCATGCATATCAATTCCTTGATGAATCTTGGTGCATTGCCAGTTGTTCAAGTTCCCCAAGCTTTTGACTTGAATTTTGTAGGAAGTCAACAGTTGGTGAAGCCAATGCAAAGAGGAAAGTTGCTAGCTAATGCCATGAAGGATTGGGTGGAAGTCATCATTAAAGAAGGTAATAAATTTATTTCAGAATTCATAAATGTATATGTCGAACAAGAAACACTATTAGGAGAGACTCAAACTTTGATTCCTGGGTGGGAAGCAGAGCAAAGCTGGTGTAAGGCAATTTTTTTTTCAATTAACTGAAGTCGAGAGGTTTGGGTTACTTAAGTTTCTGATCAAGAATCACGTGAAGAATGTAGATCCTACATGTTGTTTATCATGAAAAACAACATGAGTTGGAAGGAGTCAGTTTATAAGGAGGTAATTAAAGAAGTATAGAGCATCGAGAACAAAGTCACTAGAATGCACAAAGAACTCCTTAAAGATATGAAAGTAGTAAATCCTATGGGAATTCTATAGTTCGATGATGGGAATATGGATTTTGAGAGACTAATTAAGAGTTCAATGAAGCTATTGAAAAAATTAGGGATAATGAATTGCCAAGTGCTGATGACTTCACCTCGTTGGCAAACATTGGGTCGATGTTACATCTCAAAAAGGACTGCATGCTACGTCCGAGCATGAAGATAAAGGAGTTCAAATGGTAGAAGGACACATGTAGGGCTAGGTTTCTGAGTCTAAAAAATCTAGATTCCCACACCCTATAGGAATTCATGAACACTTTTAGAAGCTAGAAGCTGGTGCGTCAAACCGTGGGCGAGGAAGAGAAGACTGGTGGTGAGGCTTGAATAAGATAGTTGTTTAGTTACATTTTGACACCTATTTTATAACTTCTTTCTTGTTCGTGACTGTATCTTTTTTTAATTGAAATAGCTAGGTTTTGATGGAGGCCTTTCAAATTCTATAATGGAACTATAAATGCTAGAGCATTGAACTGATTAAGGTTAGAAATAGATATTTAGAAACTCAGATAAGGAGATACTTTTATATAGCAGTCAATAGATAGTATATGGATTTTTTACTTTTTGAATGACTATGTGCATGAAGAAGGTTTAACATATATATGTATATATCATCTTGAATTCAGCTTGGAAACATGGTGTTTGAAGTGTTAGATCACTATTACTTTGTGAACTTTGATTTATTAGTTTGAGATATTTGATTGTTGTTCCAACTGTAAGTTCTTTTCAATTAAGGTGCTTGATTGATTAATATCAATTTATGGTGTTATTCATTCCTTTGAAGTAGATATTTTGTGGAAGTATGGTTAGATGAATGCTTATTTTGTTGTTTGAATTGGTTCTTACCTCACTACAGAGGAGTATGTGAGAGATCCTTATGCACTTTCTGGTAAAAGTGTGAAGATAATTTTGAATTCATTGCAAATCTCATAAGGGAGCTATACCTTTAAAATTCAGAGAGAATATCAAATAACATGATATTTCCTCAATTGTTGTGAACATTTTGTATTTTCTATACCTTGGGCATAGAGTGAGTTTGTTAAAAAGTCGAAAGGACAATCTGTTCACAAACAAATTTTTGGTGACTTTGCTAGGGAGAGTCCCTTTTTGAAGAGAACCTAGTCATTGAAATGCTATGAATAACAATGGTTCTCCCTCATAATGAGCTTTTCCTATATTACAACCTAATCTCAGATTTGAGGATTCCCAGGAAGATATAATCTCAGACTTGAATTCAATTCCCTCGGCATTACCCCGAAGTAACCAAAAGTATCATCAAGTAATGATTGTTTTATAAAGAGAAGAAGAAAGGGCTAAGTTATTAAGAGGGGTACCAGAAGTTCAAGAAGAAGTGGTTGTTAATAGACTTGTTGAAGCACCTACAAGACCTTGAACTTAAAACTAAGAAATAGAGCTGGCTACTCATAGATATACAAGGGGGGAAAGGGAAAAGGGAATCCTTGATGAGAACTTTGAGCCACTGAGAATCTGAAGTTCTTGCCAGATTTCAACGACCCTAAAAAGAAGAAGATCAAATCTCAAAGTAGACCTAGTTCACCCTAAAAAAAATCTCCTCTTTCACCATTAGTGCAATCATTACTTCCATTAAATACTCTTGTCCTAGCTTATATAACCATTCAACCTTTGCAAGTTGTACCACCTAACATGGTTTCCAATCAACCTTGGGGGCAAAACATAGGGCCATTGAGTTTAAGAGTTAACCCTGCAACATTACCCAAAGGAGCTATTGAAATTTTACCTAAGTTTAGTGGGGATGGTAAAGTTTCAATAGATGATCATTTAAGTGCCTTTCATTCAGCTTGTGCTATTATAAGCATTCATACCCAAGAAGTCGTTGTAAGATTGTTTATTTGGACATTAATTGATGTTGCTACTGATTGGTTCAATCACCTGCCTCATCATTCCATCACTAGCTGGGATGATATGAAAAATTCATTCAAAGGTAGATTCAAGACTCTTGAAAATGAATGTTCTTCATTTTCTCAATTTAGTTCGACGAAAAAGGATATGCATGAACCTATTAGAGAGTTCATTGCCAAATTTAATAGGTTGATTCAAATAATTCCCACAACATCTAGACCTAGTGCAGAAAACCAAAAATCATTCTTTATTAATGTTGTTCCCTCAGATATAAGTTTCCATCTCATTAAAGATGCCTATGCTGATTTGGTTGTTGCTCAAAGGTTAGCGATTCAATTAGAAGATGCATTTATCAATGTTGGTAAATGGAAAAGAGAAGTACAAACACTTGGAACTGCTTCATCTTCTACCCCTACAGACCCTATTTTGTAGAAATGTATGAATGGTGTAACAATGATGAAGAGGCAACAAAATAAAATACATGGCCCTTATCAGACTCCTTACCAGGACATTCACATGTGGCAACAACCTCAAAATTTTGGTAAAACTCCCCTATTGACTACCCCTCAAACAAGGTTACAAATTGAAGAAGCTCCTAAGGAAGTGATGTGTTCTTTTCATATGACTTCAGACCATGATGAATGAGATTGTCTTAATTGGCTCAATTGTGTTACAATTAGTGAAAAATGCTCTTGCAATAGAACAAATGCCTGAAAATGAGAATTTAGAAGGTGGAGATTTAGGTACTTATTTTCTTGAGTACGAATCTAATTCAAAAAGAGGGGGTAACATTTTTATGATACTTCAAGATCCCACTTGCATAGTGATGACTAGAGGTCAAAAAAATCAAAAGCCTTATCTAGTAGCTAGCCCAAGTATGTCAACTTCTAAAGGAAAGGAACATATACATGCTAACCCAAAAAAAACTACAGAGCCAAAAATTCTGTCCAAAAAGGAATCAACGACCAATACATTAGCATTTGATACTGTGGAATTTTGTAAATCCTCTTCTATATCAATTTCTCCAGCTGAGTATCTGAGACTTAATCCTAAGGAGTTAGACAAGCTAGTTTAAAATGTAAAGGGGGGCTCTACCACTAATGCACATTTTGTTGATGATACCCCTGAAAACCCAAAGGCTGTAAGTGAACCTATTTTTGGGTCTAAAAGGTGCACAAAAGATGCCTCTTACCATGAGGTGGCTGCTAACTCTATTTAGATGGAAACAGAAGAAAAAAATCACAATCTCTTTTATATGTCATTGCTATTAAATGAACAAAAACTCAATAATTGCATCATTTATTCTGGAGCATCAGATAATATTATGCCGTAGCCTGTTGCAAAGGCTCTTGGTTTGGATCTCACAAAAACCTTTGGATGTTGCTATTCTATGGATGGGAAACAAGTACCATTGGTTGGTCAAGTGAAAGATGTACAAGTTGTCCTTTATGCTTGTCCAAAAAAAAGATTGAAGCTTACCATTCTTGTTGCCAATATACCAGCCAGCTATGGAATGCTACTCAATAGAACTTTCTGTAAGGATATGAGTGGGGAAATTAAAATGGATTGGTCTAAAGCCTATATTCTAGTAGGGAAAAAGAAAATAAAGTTGGAGCCTGAGCTAAAGAATAAATATATAATAGTACCTTTAGAAAATCCCAAAGCACATATATTATATGAGGAATGTTAGTTTGGAAATTATATTATATTACCTGAAGAACCATGCAAAGGAGAAGAGATAGTAAGTTGCAAATAAACCCTATGGACTCTAGAGTTTGATAGAAACTATTCAAATTTAGGTTCAGGCACAGGCGTTGTTCTCATTTCACTTTCAGGGGACATTTTTCCATTCTCTTTTAAATTAGACTTTCATAATACCAATAACACTACGGAATACAAGGTATTGCTTCTAGGTTTGCAAGAAGCCAAAGCAAAAGGAGTGAAGAAGTTAAAAGTGAAGGGTGATGCTGAACTTATTGTGAAATAGGTAAGAAAGAAATTTTCTATAAAAAATGATAGGCTGAAGCATTATAGAAACTTGGTTTGGGATGAAATTGAGTCCTTTGAAGCATTTTCTATTGAATTCATACCTCACTTCCAAAATAATAAAGCTGATTCTTTAGCTATTTCAACATCATTATTCTTACCACATCTAGAATTAAAAAATGATACCTATAGGATTGAGATGATCTATAGGCCTATAGTTCTAGACAATGTTAATCAATGGCAGGTTTTTAATGATGATACACAATTGAGAGAAATCATTGAATGTGCTAGTAATTTTGTTGAAACCTTCTTTGAAGGATCTGATCATGAGGGTAAATCAATTGGAGAGGAATCAACCGAATCTGGGGAAGTTATTCAACTCAAGGGTAATTAGATTCCCAAGGGATTGATTTCTCTTGAACGACTGTTTGGAAGAAAGGATGATAGTGCCCTAAAAAGGATGTTGATTTTGATAAAAATGCAGAAGAACACGATAAAATTAATATCGAAACTGAGGAAAATCTAGATGGATTTCTATTGGTAAGACCTATTTCGAGAGGGAGAAAGATAGGCTGACTAAGCTTCTTATTCAGTATCAAGATGTCTTTGCTTGGGGTTATGAAAACTTAAAGAACTTCAGAAATGGTGAGTTTGTTCATCATATACCTTCGAAACCAGAGGCAACCACTTTCAAGCAGAAGTTTAGAAATTATAATACTAAAGTATCTGAAGCTATTTTTAGAGAGGTTGAGAAAATGTTAAAGGCTCACATAATATATGCAATTCATCATTCAACGTGGGTAGCGAACATTGTTCCTATGAGGAAGAAAAGTGGTGAAATAAGGATTTGTGTAGATTTCAGGACCCTGAACCAAGTGAGTCTCAAGGATAACTATGCAGTTCCCGGTATGGATCATATTTTATAGACAGTTGATTGATCCGAGGTCATGTCAATGCTAGACGGCTATTCAGGATACAACCAAATAAGTGTTACACCAAATGATCAGCATAAAATAATCTTCATTATTCCATGAGGCACTTTGCTTATAATAGGATGCCATTCGGTTTGATTAATGTAGGAGCAACTTTTCAAAGAGAAATGAATTCATCTTTAAGGATTTGAGGGACAAGATAATTGTGATACATCTTGATGATTTGACTATTCACTCTAAGAGAAGAAAACATCATTTTAGGAACCTAGAAAAGGTGCTTGATAGATATAGACAACATTATATATCTCTGAATCCTAAAAAATATGTGTTCTTTGTAGAGGAAGGAAAATTGCTTGGACATATTGTCTCAAGAGATGGCATAAAGATTGATCCAAAAAGAGTGAAGGCAATACAAAAGTTGGTTTTACCCACCAATAGGAGCAATTTGAAGTCCTTCTTTGGCCAAATCAACTTTTTAAGAAGTTTTGTTCCTAAATTTTTCGAAAAGGTGAGGCATGTGTTAGAAATGATGAGTGAGAAACATCCTTTTGGATGGCAAGAAGAAGGTAAGAAGGCTTTTGAAGATATTAAAATAGCCATTTCAAATGCTCCTATGCTAGTGAGCCCAAATTTTGGAAAAGATTTCATCATTTACTGATATACTTCAGAGCATTCCTTATTTGGCATTTTGACTCAGAACGATGATCAGGATAATGAGGCCCCAATTTCTTTCATGAGTCTCCCATTAAAGAAGCATGAGTTAAATTGTACTCAAACAAAGAAACATGCATTTTCTATGGTGAAAGTACTAAAGTAATTTAGATATTACATTCGGCACTCCCATTCAGTTGTATACGTGCCAGAGACAACTGTTAAAAGTATATTAACTCAGAAGGAAGTTGGAATGAATAAAAGAGTTGTATGGGTAACTAAAGTTTAAGTATATGACTTAACCATTAAGCCTACTTCCTTGGTGAGAGGGCATGGTTTATGCAAACTGATAGCTAAGAGTAAAGATTCATTTTCTAATAATGCTGGAAAAACACCTATTGTTTTATTGGTCAGCCTTACAGACCCTTGGTTCTCCAATATCACATATCTTCTAATGTATGGTGAATGTCCCCCAAATATGAGTTACAAAGAAAGGTGAAACCTTAGATTGAAGGCTACTAAATATGTGATTTTGAATAGTATTCTATATAAAAGGGGAATTGATGGAACCTTTCTAAGGTGTGTAGATGCAAAATAGTAGAAGAAGTTGGTAAAGGCATATCATTCAAATGTCTGTGGGGGACACTTCTCATCTACAGTAACTGCTTCTACTAGCCTGGTATGTTCAAGGATGCTTACAAATTTGTTAAGAATTGTGAGAAATGTCAACTTTTCACTAGTTGTCCTCAATTAGTAGCCTTCCGTCTTAGGCAGTTAGTCATTGATGAACCTTTCCACTAGTGGGTTATTGATTTTATTGGCCCCTTAAATACTCCATCAAGTGTTGGACATATATATTAATGGCTATTGATTACTTCACCAAATGGGTGGAAGCTATCCCAACCAAAAAGGCCAATTCTTAGGTCATGTGTGGTTTCTTAATGGAACATATATTTGTCAGGTTTGGAATTCCCCAAAAGATAGTCTTAGATAATGCAACTTAATTTTCATCTAAGGAAATCTCTCTTTTCTACTATGAACATGGCGTATCACTAGCTCATTGCTCATATTATTTCCCACAAGGGAAGAAATAGGCAGAGTCCAATAATAAGAATTTGGTAGCTATTATTAAAAAATTGGTGTTTGATAATTCTCGAGACTGGCATAAGAAACTATATGAAGCATTATGGGTTGATCAAATTACCCCTAAGAGATCTATAGGTATGGCTCCATTTGAATTAGTGTAGGAATTGGAGCTCAAGTGTCATTGCCTTTGGAACTATCTACTGCTAAATTATAATTAATAATTGAAGATGGATACTTTAAAGATTATTTGGAGAAGAGGATAATGTACCTACACAAACTAGAAGATGAAAGGAACAAGTTGGTTGATCATATCATTGAGCATCAAATGAGGGTAAAGCAAATATTTGATAGGAAAGCTAGAACATGCAGTATCCTTAAATATGATGAAGTACTTCTCTGGGACAAAAGGAGAGAACCAAAGGGCGAACGTGGAAAATTCGAGTCTCTTTGGAAAGGTTCATTTACCATTTTAGAAGTCATTGGCCCCAATACCTTTCACCTGAGTTATCCAAATGGAATAGTTCTGCCTTTCACCTACAATGGGTAGGACTTTAAGTTAATCAAGTTCTAAGTCTTGTGAAGTCCCTAGTCATGTACATATCTTTTTGGTTTTGTTTTTGTCTCTTGTCTTTCTTTTCCTATTATTTTTCTCTATGTTAGGTTAGGTTAGTTCTTGTTTTTAAGTTTTCTAAGTTCTTTGTGTACTGTGTGTACCTAGTCCCTAGTTAGAGCCCCTGTTAGTTGTCCATGAGTCGCCATATTTCAAAACCTTTTCCTTGGGTTTTCAAAGTCTTTCCTTCATCACTCCATGTACTAGCCATCATTCGAAGTGTTGTGAAAATCCTGAAAGCTTCTAGTCATGGTCCCTTCTTTTGAACAACTTTGAACCACTTTGAACTCTGGTTCAAAGTAGTTGAAAGTAGTTCAACCACAGGTTTTACACTAATGAGTTTTCTTGTAGGAAGTGTGCGCTCATCTGGCAGAGTGTTCTTCCAAATCACTTTGAACCACTTTGAACCTCAGTTCAAAGTAGTTCAAAGCCATTGAACGACAGAGTCATCTTAGTGAAATTGGATTATGATGTACGATGCGTCGTCATTTTGCAAGGCATTGATGGTTATGTCAGAGAGTGATGATTTAAAGGATATTTTTATTCCCAATGCAAAAATCATCATTATGAGAAAAAAGTGGAAAATCTATGGCTAGAAAAGAGATTGGATGTTGCAATAAAGCTAATCAGTATTGGTATAGCTAAAAAGGGGAATTATCAAATAAAATGGTCACATCACAAGGCTTTCAAATGCATGATCTTTAACAAGGAGTGATTTGTCATTAATGCCCTATAATGAGCCTGTACTTCCACACATAAGTGCTTTTTCTTCTTAAAATGAGCTTGGCTTTCTTTTTTTTTTTATGATGTGAAGAGTTGAAAGTTTGGAGAAGAAATTATTAAGTAATGAAGGGAAAATCATTATTTTTTGGAAAATTATAGGTAAGAAACATAGAAATCCTTGTTTTTGTTCTGCAATCTCTATGTTTTTCAAGAAAATCAGTTTGAAGCCTTGCTGTTTTGATTAAGGATGAAGTTTTTTTTGAATTTCTTTGGCAATTTTTCAAGTCTTGAATGTAGAAAGCTTGTTCTAACCAGTGGACTACTTGAAGTTGCGACTTTTTGCCCATCTCTTTTGAGTCCTGAGTTGCTCCAAATGTGTATTGACCACTATGATGTTAGGAGCAAATGTATTGTAATAAAAGATGGTAAAACAATGATTTCAATTTCAAGAGACGCTATCACTTCTATATTGCATCTACCAAGGGCACTTTTGTTGCATTCTCCCCTGTTCAAGCCTAGGCCGAATATCAAGAAACTCAAAACCAATTTCGCAATACCCTGGCTAGGAAATAGACTTAGACCATGTATGGCAGAGGTTCTAGGCTACCCAAAGTTATTCAAGCCTCCCAAGCTTTTGACACAAATTCTACAGGAAGTCAACAGCTAGTGAAGCAAATGCAAAGAGGAAAGTTGTTGGCTAATGCCATGAAGGATTGGGTGGAAGTCATCATTAAAGAAGGCAATAAATTTATGTAAAAATTCATAAATGTATATGCCGAAGGGGAATCACTACTAGGAGAGATTCAAACTTTGATTCTCAGATGGGAAGCACAGCAAAGCCGGTGTCAGGCGATTATTTTTCAAGTAACTAAAGTTGAGAGGTTTAGGGTACTTAAGTTTCTGAACGAGAATCCCATGAAGAATGTAGATCCCTACATATTTATCATGAAAAATAACATGAGTTAGAAGGAGTCAATTTATAAGGAGGCAATTAAAGAAGTGCAGAGCATCAGGAACAAAGTCACTAGAATGCATGAAGAACTCCTTAAAGATATGAAAGTAGTAAATCCTATGTGAATTCTATAGTTTGATGATGGGAATATGGATTTCGAGACATTATTTAAGAGCTTCAATAAAGCTATTGAAAAAATTAGGGATAATGAATCACCAAGCACTAATGAATTTACCTTGTTCGAAAACATTGAGTCGATGTTACGGCTCAATAAGGACCTCATGCCACATCAAAGCTTTAAGATAAAGGATTTCAAATGGTAGAAGAACGCATGTAGGGCCAGGTTGCTGAGTCTAAAAAATCCACATTCCCTTGCCCTACAAGAATTCATGAACACTTTCAGAAGTTGGAAGCTTGTGCGTCAGACCATGGGTGAGAAAGAGAAGACTAGTGGCAAGGCTTGGATAAGATAGTTGTTTAGTTACATTTTGACACCTATTTTATAACTGCTTTCTTGTTTGTAATTTTTTCTTCTTTTAACCGAAATGGTTGGGTTTTGATGGAGGCCTTTTGGATTCTATAATGGAACTATAAATGTTGGGGCATTGAACTAATTAAGGTTAGAAATGGATACTTAGAAACTCAGATAAGGAGATACTTTTATACAGTAGTCAAAAGATAGTATATGGATGTTTTACGTTTTGAGTGACTGTGTGCATGAAAAAGGTTTTATATATATATATATATATATATATATATATATATATATATATATATATCATGTTGAATTCAGCTTGAAAACTTGGTGTTTCAAGTGTTAGATCACTGTTACTTTATGAACTCTAGTTTATTAGTTCAAGATATTTGATTGCTATTCTTACCGTAAGTTCTTTTCAATTATTTGAATTTGTTCTTACCTCACTACCAAGGATTATATCAGAGATCCTTATGCACTTTTTGGTAAAAGTGTGAAGATAATTTTGAATTCATTATGAATCTCATAAGGGAGCTGTACCTTAAAAATTCAAAGAGAAAATCAAATAACATGAGATTTTCTCAAGTATCGTGAACATTTTGTATTTTCTATACCTTGGGCATAGAGTGAGTTTGATAAAAAGTTGAAAGGACAACCTGTTCACCATCAAATAGAGAAACAAATTCTATGACATAAGCTAGTATTTTGATATGTACTATGAAAATGTGTAAGTTGTTCTTTCTTGTTTTAGCTTCATGAATGTAGATGCTAACTGAATATGGGGAAGTGCCTTGGGTGACCAAATTGTCCAAAAAACTTTTGAATGTGTTCTCTCCCTACAATTACTCTTGTGACCATTTGTTATCTTTCTTTTTAAATATTGCATAATGATGAACACTTCATAAATGGGATCTAAAGAGTCCTCTTTTGTTTAGGCTTAATTTTTCTTGGATTAATGTGTAGTAATAGAAATGCCTCCTCACTTTGCATCTATAAGTGGCTTGTGAGAGTTTTAAGTAGAAGGAAAATTATTGAAATAATAATTTTAAAATATTTTCCTATGCAAGTTCTTATAGTATTTCTTTAAGAAAGAGTAATAATTTGGTTTAATCTAAATCATTGTAGTTGGACAATGTTTATGTTTCTACTATTTGGTTATTTTAGATTATTATTTTGTTTTGTAGTGGTTTTTTCTTTAATTAGTGTAATATAATGAAAGTGGTTGTATTATTTTTGTACATAGTTAAGATTTAGAATCTTCATTGATGGAGGATGACTATTTGATGACATTTGTCATTTTCATGGTTAGGGTTCCAAAACATCTTGTTTTACATGGGCAACTAAGAATGTATAATTGATGTACCATAATTTAAATGATATTGTTAAAATATTTAGAATAAATCAGATGGGGCTGGGGGGGGCGGGGGGGGGGGGTGAATCAATTATCCAAGGTCCAAATGTACCAATTGACAAACAAGCACTTAAACAATTTTAGATCTTATCATTCCATTGCTTGGTCTCTACTGTAAACTATTTGCAACATTGGCTAACTATCCACTATTCTTGAAATAAAAAACTTTTAGAATGTAAACTTAAATAAATAAAGCATCATAATAACACTCAAACAAGTTTGACACTAGGATTTAATGTGGAAACCCAATTTGGGAAAAACCACCAGCAACATGTCACTAATTTTCACTCTTTTGAACTGAGCCCTCTTAAGAGGCAACTTTGTTAAAGGTTACAATAAACACTATTAAATGTGACCTTGTTAAATGATTTAATCATCCTATTAGGTGTTGGTGTTTGAAAATATTGGAAGGTTTTCAATTACCCCAATGATAATATGACGCATCTAGGGGTAGCTAACTCCCATTTTCAACATGCCCTTTCAAAAACCGGGCCAACTATAAGGCATGACCCTTCTTCTACTTCAGGCTTTGCAAGACCTAGGCGGGTAGACCTCAAATTCAATTGATATCTTACCAATGCAAAACATATCCCTGAATCTATTTACTATAGATGAAAACCCCTTATATTTCCTAATAACTCATGAAATGACATAGATCTATAGTAGCTAAATGCAAATCTATGAATCTCATAAGCTGAGTGAGGGCATTACATTTAGGTCCTTCAACATGTGAGGGGAAAATAAGTTTGATTAAGAATGTTGATTTCAACAAAACCTCAAATAAGACCTAATAATCATGTAACTGATTAGTGCCTTAATCATTGGGCAAGCCCATGAATCACAAACGTACATATGGATATTTGAGACATATGTGTATCTCCAGATACTTAATCTATCTATTTAACTTGTAAATAGACATCAATGCTCAATTTAAATCCCATTCTTACATGATATCCCCATCAGTAAACTTTCAACCCTGTTGATTCCTTGAAGCATTTACATAACCTCTTGGGTTATAAGCAATAATGAAATAACATACAGCCTTAAGGGACTGCAACTACAACCTAAGCTCAATGTGAAAGATTGTAAAACATTGAAAATTAATTGATAAAGGAGACAAGATTCAAGTTGAAACTCAATCATCTGCTACTGTTTGCATTTATTTCCTTGAAATTAATATAGTCATATGCATGAAAATGAAAAGATGGAAATACTTAATAGATCTGAACTATTTGTATTAACCTTGCTAATGTTGTTCGTACAAGAGAGAATATGCTGAAGAAAAATGGTTTCACAGTAAACCACTGGAACCCTGCTAGTATTACCCAAACCAAACTGCCAACCCTTAAAAAAGAGAAGAAGAAAGCATAAATAGAAAGGAAACAAATCTCAAATTGAATCTACAATTGACATGTGTACCCTCATAATTCCTTCCCAAGAAGATGAAAATGCCTGTCTCTACCTTCTCTCTGTAACTGCTTATCAAATCCCCATGATTCTAGCTTTCAAGTGCATCAAATCTCTCAAAAATTTGATTCGCCATCATAACTGATTTTTTATGTCATAGTAAATTCACAGTAAAAGTGAAAAATTAGTTGAATATGGCCTTCATAATGCAATATAGTCTTTTCCAGCTTATTTTTACCACATTCAGGCTTCAATAAGTCTTCAAATCTGCCTTGTAACCAAATTTGATGCTCAATGATCAAACTTGCTTGTTCTGCTGCCAATGCCCCGAGAAACATAAACTGGCCTATAGGACGAACCGGTGAATAGTTGTGCACAAACTAACTTCAAAAATGGAAAATTCGGATTCTCTCAGTTTGGTGGTATAATGGAATGCCTATTTTGGATAAAAAATATCCCTATTATGGCCCTCTAAATTTCAACCTCTATCTCAGCTTTGCACATAATATTTTGCAAAAATGTAAACTTTTATATAGTTTGAACTATATAAAGTTTCAGACTTTATTTAAAACCTAACTACAAGTGATTCAGGAAAGATATTCAAAAATATCACTTAAACAAAACATTTAATTTTTTACCCTTATCTTCCATTTTGGGTCAACTCTATTTGACCGAGTTGCCACATGTCATTACATGATGGGCTTATTGCTACTTCATCATCACCACCTCATTTCTAGCTGGCCCCGCCACCTAGGCACTTGCTATGTCACTATACTAAATTTTGTGCATCTTTCGTTTGGTGATGTAGCAACGACCACATAATCAGGACATGTGGAAAAATCTCCTCCTTCTTAGCTCTTTTATCTTTTGTTAGATTTTTGAGTTTTTTCGGCAACTCGCTATGTCACTAGCCAAAAAATCTCTCATTTTTCGGTGGTGATATAGTGACCCGCAGATTCTAGCCATCTTTTTTCAAAAACTCCTCTACTCTTCCACATGATGCCACTTGTCATCACATGGTTGGCTCTCAAATCCACCTCAGCATCTAATCACTGCACATTGTTCTCATTGGATCTTGAGATTTTTTGGGCTGAATTTATGATCTTCTGGCATGTCGCTATGTTGCTTGCAAGAAAACCTTGGCTTTTTTTGGTGGCGACATAGAGACCACTGAAAATCTCCACTTTCCATGTGACTTTTTTTCTAACTTTTCTGACACTCCATTTTGTGTGCACATTTAAAATTTTGTCTAGCTTCCTTCAATTGGCTGACCACGGGCCCCACTTATGCAAGCCTGGCTCCAAAAGGCACATGTCTTATTGACATTAAGCCTTATGAGTGCAAAAGTATTTAAGGAGGCTAGAAGTTCATTTCGGGAGCAATGTGGGATAAAGGGTTTAAAATGGCTCCTCCAACTCTCTTTTATTCACGCCATGCTCTACTCTATATACTATTGCTTCCTCTAAACATGGTGTCTCCATATGATTGCAATTTTTTTAGTGGATGGATTTCATTCAAAGAATGAATGGTGTGAAGATTCCTTGCTATTTTTGACTATGTGGAGGGTGCTGCTTAAAACCATGGCATCTTTTCCTTTTGAAGCGGCTTGTTTTTAATGTGTGTTCCTCCATGCTCTAGCGTCTTTGACCACAAATTTATGACTTTTCTTGCATTAATTGATCTATGCCATGGCCTAGCTTTATGTGGGGTTTGCTATGCTATTGAGTCTCTCTTCTCAACATTGCATGTGTGTGCTTCTTCATTGCCTCCAATCTGCCCTCAAATGGCATAAGCATGAATTGTTTATGAACTGCAATGGGAGACCCCTTTTATCCACTTGCGTGGACCTGCTCCCTCCTTGAATTGCTGCTCTCTAAAGTGCTAAATTCTCCATTTGACTATATGTTCTTTTAGTATAGTGTGGGCATATTTATTTGTTGTGAGCCCTCTTCTTCATTAGCCTAGGCTTCTTGCTTCCTTTTGATACGTTCTCTGTTGTTTTGGCATGTTCTATTTTTAACATGGCTTTGGCTCTCTTTTGTCCCACGTGGTCTTCTTCTCTGCATGGTGGGAGCTCCCCTTTTGATGCTCTGGCTTATTCAAGAAAGCCAGCTCTTCACCCTTCAATGGGTGATTTTTTATGTTATTGTGGATGCTCTATTTTTACATGCTATGGAGTTGCCTTGTTTGATTGACTTGAATTCCTTCTTTTTTCAAAAAGGCATGAGCTACCCTTGTTACATGATAGCGGCTTGATCTCTCTTTGGCATGATTTCATTTCCTTTTATTGACTATGCTGACCTCCCTTGCTATTAATGTCGAGTTTCTTTGAACAATGCATGTACTCTTCTTTTTAAGTTTGATGTGATATCCCTTATATTGTGTGAGCTGACTGTTTAAAATTGCCTGCTGCCTACTCTTAGCCGCGGGTTTGCAGTACTTCAATTGCCAGTCAGTTTGCTCTATTCTACTATGCATGAGGCTCTAAAAAAAGAAATGTGTATGAAATGCATTTTAAAATGTTGATTGCTACAAAAACTAGTGGCTTTCATTTCAAAATGTGTGGTGATTCTGTTCATACAAGAGAGAATATGCTGAAGAAAAATGGTTTCACAGTAAAACATTGGAACCCTGTTGGTATTACCTAGAGAAAACTGCCAACCCTTACAAAAGAGAAGAAGAAAACATAAATAGAAAGGAAACAAATCTCAGATTGAATCTACAATCAGCATGTGTACCCTCATAATTCCTTCCCAAGAAAATGAAAATGCCTCTCTCTACCTTCTCTTTGTAACTGCTTATCAAATCCCCATGATTTTGGCTTTCAAGTGCATCAAATATCTTAGAAATTTGATTCACCATCATAATTGATTTCTGATGTCAAAGTAAATTGATGGTAAAAGTGAAAAATCATTTGAATATGGCCTTCAGAATGCAATATAGCCTTTTCTAGCTTATTTTTACCATATTTAGGCTTCAATAAGTCTTCAAATCCACCTTGTAACCAACTCTAATGCTCAATGATCAAGCTTGATTGTTTTGCCACCAATGCCCTAGGATACACAAACTAGCCTATAGCATGAACCGATGAATACCTGTGCACAATCTAACTTCAAAAATGGAAAATTTGCATTCTCCTAGTTTTCTGGTGGTATATTGGAATGCCTATTTCGGATAAAAAATGTCCCTGTTATGGCCCTCTAAATTTCAGGCCTCTGTCTTAGGTTTGCACATAATATTTTGTAAAAATGTAAACTTTTATATAGTTTGAACTATATAAAGTTTCAAACTTTATTTAAAACCTAACTGCACGTGATTGAGGGAAGATATTCAAAAATATAATTTAAACAAAACATTTAATTTTTTACCCTTATCTTCCATTTTGAGTAACCTCTATTTGACCAAGTTGCCATATGTCATTACATGATTGGCTCATTGCTGCTTTGTCATCAGATCCTATCACTTGGGTGCCACATCATCACCACCGCATTTCCAGCTAGCCCTGCCACCTTGGCACTCGCTATGTCACTATACTAACTTTCATGCATCTTTTGTTTGGCGATGTAGCGATGACCACACAATCAGGACATGTGGAAAAATCTCCTCCTTCTTAGCTCTTTTATCTTTCACCAGATTGTTGATTTTTTTTGACGACTTGCTATATTGCTAGCCAAAAAATCTCTCATTTTCTAGTAGCGACATAGCGACCCCCAGATTCTGGCCATCTTTTTCCAACAACTCCTCTACTCTTCCACATGATGCCACTTGTCATCACATCTTTGGCTCTCAAATCTACCTCAACATCCAATCACTGCACATTGTTCTCATCGGATCTTCAAATTTTTCGGGCTGGATTTATGATTTTCTTCGAAGTCGCTATGTTGCTTGCTAGAAAACCTTGTCTTTTTCCAATGGCCACATAGTGACCATCGAAAATCTCCACTTTTCATGCGACTTAATTTCTAACTTTTTTGGCACTCTGTTTTGCATGCACGTTTAAAATTTTGTGTAGCTTCCTTCAATTGGCTGACTACGGGCCCCACCTATGCAAGCCTAGCTCCAAAAGGCACACGTCTTATTGACATTAAGCCTTATGAGACGAAAAGTATTTAAGGAGGCTAGAAGTTCATTTCGGAAGCAATGTGCGATAAAGGGTTTAAAAAACCTCCTCCAACTCTCTTTTATTTAGGCCATGCTCTGCTCTATATACTGCTAATTCCTCTAAACATGGTGTCTCCCTATGATTGCAATTTTTTTAGTGGATGACATTCATTCAAAGAATGAATGGTGCGAAGATTCCTTGCTATTTTTGACTGCGTGGAGTGATGAAATGTAGAAATAGAAGTCTTATTAGCCCTTTTTGAACTTTTCACAATCGAAATTTGAAGTATGGACATAGGGCATAAAAATGACAATCAGAATTATATCTAAAAAGGGGATCATTTTGTGGTAAAAATATTTCTTCATCAATATTTGATATGGGTAGATCTTCCTATAGCTGAAGAGATTGCAAAAACTGTTAGTTGAATAATTAATGCCTTTTCTTTATAAACTAATATATGAAAATAAATGTTTGCAGGAAGTCTTGTGTGTATTAAACGTTAATCGTAGGGATACGAGCTGAGTAGGAGTTAAACAAAATGCAAAGGAATAGTGCTAAGGCATAAATGATATTAAGGAGAAGCGTTATGACATCGTTCCAGCTAGAAGACTTGGCAGCAAAGCTAGAAGGGACCTATTTTAATGAATAACAAAGTGGGACTTGATAAAGTGGTTGAGCAAGGAAGCAAGCATCAATGCAATCAGTTAAACATGCAACACACGATACCTGGATTCCTGGAACCTATTTAAAATTAGATAAAAGAGTAGATCTAGCATTTGCTATGATCTCTATATTTGTGGGCAATTTAAGGGATAATTAATGTCTTTCCAATTGCATGTTTGCAGTCTTAAGTTGTAAATGAATTTCCTTCATGAGAAAGTCGTAGTTTTATGAGTTTGTTGTTCTTCCTTCCTTTTAAATAAGACCTCGTCTATATCTATGAGGTTAAGTAGTGACTAGACAGACAGAGCTGAAAGAAATCTTATTATTTTTCAAAATTATTGTAATACTACATATTTGATGAATACATGTCTTTACTGAGTTTCTACACTTTTATCTGAGCTTATCCTTCCTTCATTCTTTCATGGGGGCCCATGCAGAAGGTGGAGTTTACTTTAGTAAGTAGTAGTTAGACTCAGTTTTCTAAGTTAAGATAGAACTGCTATTCCTGCAGCCACTGGAAACAGAACCAGTCACTATTCCTGCAGTAGTAGGTGCATAGATGTATGGCTAAATAATTAGAATTTCCTTCCAAGTATTTGATAGTTATCTTTCCTTTGGATAAATTAGATTTCCTTAATGGTTACTGCATTCAAGGTAGTAATGAATTTTAATGAAAACTAGAGAATATACGTTGCAGGCATCATCTCAAGTTCACACTCCCGGATTGACATTTAATGAAAATCAGCATAGTACTTTGGTAGTAAGGGATGTCCAATCCTGTAACTAAAAAGGTGTTATATTGATTAGACATGGAGGGTGCTACTTAAAACCATGTCATCTTTTCCTTCTGAAGTGGCTTGTTTTTAATGTGTGTTCCTCCATGCTTCAGTGTCTTTAACCACAACTTATGACTTTTCTTGTTTTAATATCTCTATGCCATGGCCTAGCTTTATGTGGGGTCTTCTATGCTATTCAGTCTCTCTTCTCAACATTGCGTGTGTGTGCTTCTTCATTGCCTCCAATCCACCCTCAAATTTTGTAAGCATGAATTGTTTATGGGATAGAGTGGCAGATCCCTTTTATCCACTTGCATGGACTTGCTCCCTCCTTGAATCGCTACTCTCTAAAGTGCTAAATTCTCCATTTGACTATGTGTTCTTTCAGTATGGTGTGGGCATATTTATCTATTGTTAGCCTCTTCTTCATTAGTGCAAGCTTCCTGCTTCCTTTTGATGCATTCTCTATTGTTTTGGTGTATTCTATATTTTTCATGGTTCTGCCTCTCTTTTGCCCCATGTGGTCTTCTTCTCTGCATGGTGGGAGCTCCCCTTTTGATGCTTTGGCTTATTTATACAAGCCAACTCTTCACCTTTCAATACGTGATTTTTTATGTTACTATGGATGCTCTATTTTTAAATGTCATGGAGTTGCCTTGTTTGATTGACTTGAATTCCTTTTTTTTTCAAAAAGGCGTGAGCTACCCTTGTTACTTGATAGTGTCTTGATCTATCTTTGGAGTGATTTCATTGCCTTTTATTGACTATGCCAACCTCCCCTACTATTAATGTCAGCTTGCTTTGAACAATGTGTGGACCCTTCTTTTTAAGTTTGATGTGATCTCCCTTATATTGCGTAAGCTGACTGTTTAAAACTTCCTGCTGCCTACTCTTAGCCATGGGTTTTCACTGCTTCAATTGCCAGCCGGTTTGCTTTGTTCTACTATGCATGAGGCTCTAAAAAAAGAAATGCATGTGAAATGGCTTTTAAAATGTTGACTGCTACAAAAACTAGTGGCTTTCATTTCAAAATGTGTGGGGATTTTGTCTTTAACATTGATTCCTTGCCTTCAAAACATTGGCTTTACTTGCAAATGGAATATAGTGTGCTCCTTTGAAGCTGTGGACTCCACATAAAAATTGTTCTAGCTATTCCGCATATTACAACCTCTTATTAAAACCATGGTTTCATTTTGAATATATGGAATTTCAAATATTAGTATTCCCCCTTTGCAATATTTATCAAGGAACCTTTGCCCTAATTCCTTTTAAAACAATACTCACATCAATAATTGGATATGATACGACACTGGAAGAAGTTCAAAAGGAAACACATGAATTCATCACTCATCATTATTTAACTATGATATTTGAATCCCCTTTATGTTATCTTGCTAATCTAACCATGCCTTACTAATTTGATAGTAACAGTCGGGCCCCAAAATGGGTCCGGCTAAATTTTTTTTGTTTCTGAACAATTGAATCCCGAAATTGATCTACTGAATGTCTAATACTAATTGGAATCCACTTCAAGCACTAACTGATCTTTAAAAACTCAATTTTCATTAGTTTGCAACCTGTCAATTTTGCACTAGGAGGTCCCTTGACTGGCCTTAAAAATTGACCCAAACCTTTGACTGGGCTCTGAAAATTGGCACACTGACTCTTTGTTCCGCACACTTTTACCCTATCGAATCTTGTCTCATGATGAATTTAGGGTCAAAAGATATTGACCATCAAATTTGACCTCTCAGAATTGCCTACAAGAAAACATGTCAGAAAGCAATAAACTGGGTTTGAATTTGGCTTGGAAAACTAGGTAAACTGACACTCGGAGAGATGAAGACTGGGATGTTGGTTCTCTATCACGAGGTGAGTATGAATCTACAATTTGGGCTCATGAAAAATAATAGGACGCATTTGGCAAGCAGTCAAAGTGAGCTACTCAGATTTGCTGACTGGAAAGAATGACAAGAAATCAATTTTTACAAATTAAATTGACCTGGAAAAGTGGGCAAATGGATTTTTGATTACTTTAGAATTGGCATACTTGAAGGATTTTTAGGACACGAAACAATGGTATAATCAGTTTAGTCTTACCAATCACGAGATCAAAGTTATAATATGCCGAACAGGGTTATAGATCAATCTAGATACCTTAGCCATAACAAAACAATGCAAATTGGGTTTTTAATCATGTTAGAAAATTGATCAAATGGATTCATCATGATCTCAAAATTGGAACATATGAAGTTTTTGACCCCTAGAACACAATGCAAAAATAATTTCTTCATTTGGGTCAACTGGGTCAAAGATATCATTGGTCGAAAAGGGCTTCCTAGAATTGTGAATAACTACACAAATGCACAAAATAGTAAATGACAAAGTTTGAGGGGTTCAAAACATAGTCAAACAGATTCAAAATGGGCTAAAAATTAGAACACATGTTCTTTGATATGCATACTAAACATCCCCAAAGCAGCAGGTCATGAAACATTATTGGGTAAAAGATATTCAAAGACAAACTGGGCTTCCTGTCGCTATTTGACACTTTGGCAGAATTGCGAGTTTTAACACTAGCTCAGAATGGGACTTCACTGAATGATTCAGGATGACAAAAACACATTTTGGATCACATGCATATGTCAAATGAAAGGTGTTAAGCCACTCAAACACCATCTAGGCTTCAAAGTAATAGCTAACTACATATGCATAAAAATCTTTTATGGGGCTTGATTTTCTCAATAGTACTCAAAATCGGGAAGGCAATTTTGAGTCCCAACAGTGGCTCTATCTGGGGATGCATGTCCCTTGTAGGCATGGCAAGATTTCAAATCTCTAGAAGATCCAGACCATTCCCAAAAAATTCAAACACTCTCTCGAACAACTTTATTGAAAATAGGAAACTACCATTAAGATTATGTACAAACGGTGGCCCCTGGCCACAAAACTTCAACAAAATTGTTTACCTCTGTCGTATACCTGATTTTCATCTACATTTCCCTAAGGTAAACTGAAATTCTCATTTTCATTTGTTTCACCCAACATATCAACATTTGTAATCAGCTCATTAAGCAAAACAAAACGATCATCATCTTCATAGTGTGTATAAAAATCAGACATATTTTCCTCATCTTTCTCACTATGAAAAAATGATTCAGCATGATCATAATGATTGACATCAAACTGAAATTTATCACCATTAACTAAACCATGAATTCCTTCAACCAAAAACACAAAAGCTTGGTATTTTACTTCATTGAATGAGTTACATGAATTAGATGGTGACTCACCTTGTGCTCCCGGATATGAAGAAAATGTAAAATCTGACTTCTCCTCATTTGCAATATCAGTACTCCATAAATCAGATTGAACATACGCTACATCTTCTTCACATTTCAACAAATGATTAGATACCAAGTCACAAGAATCATCATGAAATTTCCTTCTAACAATATACTGATCCATTTCAAATTTTTCCTCAAATAACTCACTAGGATAAACCACTTCATTAGTATTACTTTTCTCATCATATGAGCAATCTGAATATATCTCATCTTCATGAAAATAAGAAAACCATGAACCAACAACATACCTTATCTCTACATTTTCATTCTCAACATAGAAGTCATCATGTGCATTGATATACAAATTATTATCACATGCACCTCCCAAACTCAACATAGCATATTCTGAAACTACATCCTCTTCAACATCAAATTTAGGAGAAATGACTTCATTATATGGAATTGAAAAATGTGGCAAAGCACAAGCATCCTTGGATAGATTAGCATACCTTTCAAAATTGTGAGCCAACAAATCAAAAATATCGTCAACACTTAACAAGACTTCATCCCTAGTTTCTTCTCCTTGGCTATGATTATTATTCGGATGGCTTAGCACATTTACAATAGCAGACTTATTAGATATACATTGTGAAAAATTAGAATTCTGATCATACCATAGATCTTCTTCCTTAGACAACACCTCAACAGCCGGTATCTTAGAACATTTACTTTCATCACTAGAAGAAGCATTGTTACTACTGTTATACTTTCCATCTTCCTTATACTCATCATTATAAAAAGATGAATCCACATTATGCATATTATCAGACTGCTGAATACTATCCTCTGATTCATAAAACTGAGAATCTTCATATTCAATATCACTTTCAATGGATTCATTACATTTTTTAACATTAAACTCATTAGCCTTCAAAACACTTTCAACCTCCATGATAAAATCTTGGATTTCATAAATCTTATCTAATCTTATCTTGGTTGGCCAATCAACCGAATTTGGCATAAAAAATTCCAAGAGTATCACTGGCCATGAAGATTTCTCCAGTCTATAGGACTCGTCAAGATTCATGACTATGGATTTAAACTTCATGTAGGTTTGGAATCCATCAAGATCCTTAACATCACAAATTTTACTTCTTAATGTTAAGACAGTATTATTATGAATTTCTCTTTTCAACCTAGCAATATTCGCACAAACCTTTTCATGAGTTAGCACGTCATATTGATATCTAGACTCAGAATCCATCTCTTGAGATTTTAAACTTCTACCTCTATTTCTTAGTGCTGAAACCACTAGATGGAGGCAACCATTTCTACCATTCGACATTCATGAATGACAAAGACATGAAAAATGAAAATACCTTTATGTGCTGATGTCTAAAACTGCTAATTGGCACAGGTGCAAACATGAAAACCTTCACACCATAGATAATGTCCTTTGTAGAGTTGCCACCTCCTTGAAGAGGAAAATAAACCACAATAATGATTCACCTTTTGAAATGAATTACATAAGCAGATACAAACAGCCACATAAACCCTTAATCAAGAAACTGATAATTTCTCTTTCCCAACAAACTAGATCTACTCACAAATATTAAAAGCCTCTGATATTAAGACAAAACATGCACTGGTACAGAGACTTACTTCAGAGGTGCCACTCAAACTTGTGAGAAAAGATATAAAACAATTTTACGAGTTATACACTCTAAATCAGACTTTCAATATGGAAAACTTATAGATCACTAACACATTGGAAAGAGGGTACACTTCATTTTTAGATTCTTGACTCTAACTTTTACAACAGCAACTCACAAACCTAAACTGATTGAAGGTATACTCGTTTCTCAACACAAATTACAACCAATTCAAGAACTATTGTTGTAAGAGAATAAAGCATACTGGGGAACATGAAAATTTAGTAAGGAAATAGATTGAACACATCAACTTACTGCTGTAAAAAAACTTTCTCCATGTCATTCCTTCTATTGTGTTGAATTCCTTTAAATTCTCAAGATTTGTCTATCATGAATCTCAACACAATTCTCTAGTAGAGTTGACATTTTATTGGTGTTTGAAAACGTTGGAAGGTTTTCAATTACCCTGATGAGAATATGACGCATCTAGGGGAAGCTAACTCTCATTTTTAACATGCCATTTTAGACACCAGGCCAACTATAAGGCATGACCCTTCTTCTACTTCAAGCTCTGCAAGACCTAGGTGGGTAGACCTCAGAATCAATTGATATCATACCAGTGCAAAACATATCCCTGAATCTATTTACTGCAGATCAAAACCCCTTATATTTCCTAATAACTCATGAAATGACATAGATCTACAGTAGTTAAATGCAAATCTATGAATCTCATAAGCTGAGTGAGGGCATTACATTTAGGTCCTTCAACATGTGAGGGGAAAATATGTTTGAGTAATAATGTTAATTTCAACAAAACCTCATATATGCAACAATAAGACCTAATGATCATGTAACTTATCAGTGCCTTAACCATTGGGCAAATCCATGAATCACAAACATACATATGGATATTTGAGACATATGTGTATCTTCAGATATCTGATCTATCTATTTAACTTGTAAATAGACATCAATGCTCAATTTAAATCCCATTCTTACATGATATCCCCATTAGTAAACTTGCAACCCTGTTGATTCCCTGAAGCATTTACATAACCTCTTGGGTTATAAGCAACAATGAAATAACATATAGCCTTAAGGTACTGCAACGACAACCTAAGCTCTATGTCAAAGATTGTAAAACATTGAAAATTAACTGATAAAGGAGACAAGATTCAAGCTAAAACTCAATCATTTTCTACTCTTTGCATTTATTTCCTTGAAATTAATACACTCATATGCATGAAAATGAAAACATGGAAATACTTAACAGATCTAAACTATCTATATTAACCTTCCTAATGTTGCTCATACAAGAGAGAATATGTTGAAGAAAAATGGTTTCACAGTAAAACACTGGAACCCTGCTAGTATTACCCAGAGCAAACTGCCAACCCTTACAAAAGAGAAGAAGAAAGCATAAATAGAAAGGAAACAAATCTTAGATTGAATATACAATTGACATGTGTACCCTCATAATTCCTTCCCAAGTAGATGAAAATGCCTCTCTTTACCTTCTCTCTGTAACTGCTTATCAAATCCCCATGATTTTGGCTTTCAAGTGCATCAAATATCTCAGAAATTTGATTCACCATCATAATTGATTTCTGATGTCAAAGTAAATTCATGATAAAAGTGAAAAATCATTTGAATATGGACTTCAAAACATAATATAGTCTTTTCCAGCTTATTTTTACCACATTTAGGCTTCAATAAGTCTTCAAATCTAGCTTGTAACCAACTCTGATGCTCAATGATAAAACTTGATTGTTCTGCCACCAATGCCCCGAGATACACAAACTGGCCTATAGCACAAACTGACTTCAAAAATGGAAAATTTAGATTCTCCTAGTTCTGGTGGTATATTGGAATACCTATTTTGGATAAAAAAAATGTCTTGTTATGGCCCTCTGAAGTTCAGGCCTTGGTTTCAAGTTTGCACATAATATTTTGCAAAAATGTAATCTTTTATATAGTTTGAACTATATAAAGTTTCAGACTTTATTTAAAGCCTGACTGCATGTGATTGAGGGAAGATATTAATAAATATCATTTAAAAAAAACATTTAATTTTTAACCCTTATCTTCCATTTTGAGTCAACTCTATTTGACTAAGTTGCCACATGTCATTACATGATTAGCTCATTGCTACTTCATCATCAGATGCTGTCACGTGGGTGTCACATCATCACCACCTCATTTCTAGCTAGCCCTGCCACCTAGGCACTCGCTATGTCACTATACTAACTTTCATGCATCTTCCGTTTGGTGACATAGCGACGACCACACAATCAAGAGACGTGAAAAAATCTCCTCCTTCTTAGCTCTTTTATCTTTCGCCAGTTTTTTGAGTTTTTTTGACGAATTGCTATGTTGCTAGCCAGAAAATCTCTCATTTTCTGGTGGCGACATAGTGACCCCCAAATTTTGGCCATCTTTTTCCAACAAATCCTCTACTCTTCCACATGATGCCACTTGTGATCACATGGTTGGCTCTCAAATCCACCTCAGCATCCAATCACTGCACATTGTTCTCATCAGATCTTCAAAATTTTTAGGCCAAATTTATGATTTTTCGGCAAGTCGCTATGTTGCTTGCTAGAAAACCTTGCCTTTTTTCAATGGCGACGTAGCGACCACCGAAAATCTTCACTTTTCATGTGACTTAATTTCTAACTTTTATGGCACTTTGTTTTGCATGCACATTTAAAATTTTGTCTAGCTTCCTTCAACTAGTTGACCACAGGCCCCATCTGTGCAACCTTGGCTCCAAAAGGCACACGTCTTATTGACATTAAGCCTTATAGAAAAAAAGTATTTAAGGAGGCTAGAATTTCATTTTGGGAGCAATGTGGGATAAAGGGTTTAAAATGACTCCTCCAACTTTCTTTTATTCATGCCACGCTCTGCTATATATACTGCTACTTCCTCTAAACATGTTGTCTCCCTATGATTGCAATTTTTTTAGTGGACGACTTTCGTTCAAAGAATGAATGGTGTGAAGATTCCTTGCTATTTTTGACTGCGTAGAGGGTGCTGCTTAAAACCATGGCATCTTTTCCTTCTGAAGAAGCTTGTTTTTAATGTGGTTCTTCCATGCTTCAACATCTTTGACCACAGCTTATGACTTTTCTTGCATTAATTGTTCTATGTCATGGCTTACCTTTATGTGGGGTCTTCTGTGCTATTGAGTCTCCCTTCTCAACATTGTGTATGTGCGCTTCTTCATTGCCTCCAATCCACCCTCAAATGTCATAAGCATGAATTGTTTATGGGCTAGAGTGGGAGATCCCTTTTATCCACTTACATGGACCTTCTCCCTCCTTGAATCACTGCTCTCTAAAGTGCTAAATTCTCCATTTGACTATGTGTTCTTTTAGTATGGTGTGGGCATATTTATCTATTGTGTGCCCTCTTCTTCATTAGTGCAAGCTTCCTGCTTCCTTTTGATGCATTCTCTGTTGTTCTGGCGTATTCTATTTTTTTCATGGTTTTGCCTCTCTTTTGCCCCATGTGGTCTTCTTCTTTGCATGGTGGGAGCTCCCCTTTTCATGCTTTGGCTTATTTATACAAGCCGACTCTTTACCCTTCAATGTGTGATTTTTTATGTTACTGTGGATGCTCTATTTTTACATGTCATGGAGTTGCCTTATTTGATTGACTTGAATTCCTTTTTTTTTTCAAAAGGTGTGAGCTAACCTTATTACTTGATAGCGTCTTGACCTATCTTTGGCATGATTTCATTGCCTTTTATTGACTATGCCGACCTCCCCTGCTATTAATGTCAGCTTTCTTTGAACAATGTGTGGACCCTTCTTTTTATGTTTGATGTGATCTCCCTTATATTGCATGAGCTGACTATTTAGAACTGCCTGCTACCTACTCTTAGCCGCAGGTTTTCACTGCTTCAATTGCTAGTCGGTTTGCTCTGTTCTACTATGCACGAGGCTCTATAAAAAGAAATGTGTGTGAAATGCATTTTAAAATGTTGACTGCTACAAAAACTAGTGGCCTTCATTTCAAAACGTGTGGTGATTTTTTCTTTAACATTAATTCCTTGCTTTCAAAATGTTGGCTTTACTTGCAAATGGAATATAGTGTGCTCCTTTGAAGCTGTGGACTCCACATAAAAGCTGTTTTAGCTATTCTGCATATTGCAACCTCTAATTAAAACCATGGTTTCATTTTGAATATATGGATTTTCAAACATTAGTATTCCCCCTTTGCAATATTTATCAAGGAATCTTTGTCCTAATTCCTTTTAAAACAATACTCACATCAATTTTTACAAATGGAATTGACCTGGAAAAGTGTGCAAATGGATTTGTCATTACTTTAGAATTGGCATACTTGAATAATTTTTAGGACACAACACTATGGTATAATCATTTTAAGCTTACCAGTCACGGGATCAAAGTTATAACATGTTGAACAAGGGTATAGATAAATTTGGATACCTTAGCCATAACAAAACAATGTGAACTGGGTTTTTAATCATGTTAGCAAATTAATCAAATGGATTAATCGTGATCTCAAAATTGTAACATATGAATTTTTTGACCCCTATAACACAATTCAAAAATAATTTCTTCATTTGGGTCAACTGGTTCAAAGATATCATTAGGCGAACAGGGCTTCCTAGAATTGTGAATAACTACAGAAATGCACAAAATAGTAAATGACAAAGTTTGAGGGGTTCGAAACCTAGGCAAACAGATTCAAAATGGGCTAAAAATTGGAACACATGTTACTTGATGTGCATACTAAACATCCCCAAAGTATTAGGTCATGAAACATTATTGGGTAAAAGATATTCAAAGACAAACTGGGCCTCTGTTCGCTATTTGACACTTACACAAAATTGTGAGTTTTGACACTAGCTCAAAATGAGACTTCACCGAATGATTCAGGATGACAAAATAACATTGTGGATCACATGCATATGTCAAATGAAAGGTGTTAAGCCACTCAAACACCATCTAGGCTTCAAGCTCACAGCTGACTACATATGCATAAAAAGCTTTTAGGGGCTTGATTTTCTCAATGGTACTCAAAATCAAGAAGGCAATTTTGAGTCCCAACATTAGGATTGGCCTTGTTAGAGGACTTTTAAAAATTCCATTAGAATGTCACCTAGTTAAATGATTTACATAAACTATTAAGTCCTTATGACTATTAGGTCAACCTTGATCAAAGGATTTCAAAGATTTTATACAATGGTTAGAAAGTAACAATATGTTTGATCTATTAAGTACAACTCACTTTGCATGTTCAGATCTCTATTCATCTCTTAATACTAATTCACTATCTAGCCTCCATTTTTATCTCAATCTCACATTCTCTTGGCAACCCATCAAGCAATCACTCTTCTCTTCTCCTCAAACCAATTAAGTCTTCTGCCTAGATTTTCAATTTGACAACATCAGTAACAACTTTTTTGTACTCTACACTTTCTCTTCTATTCTATATAGAAAGTTCACCTTTGTACCTCTTTAAATAGGCAGTTATGACCTTTTGTCACTTAATCAACACCATATATCTTAGAGTTCATGATTCGATCCATCATATACAATGCATCTAATCCCCATTGTTTTTATTTCTCCTTTTCTAAAAACTTCTCCTTGAATTCACCTCTTAGATCAATTACCTAATCCTCTCTTTTGGAATTAAATGATCCAACTCATCAATCCTTATTTTCAAAATGATTTCCATATCACAAGAAATCAACTTAGTCAGCTGGAAATCACAATTCCTTGCAAATAGCTAAAATGTTGTTCCTTGGCCAATACTAAGTTTTGACAATTGATTATCATTGAATTACTCCTTCACTATAAAAATTCTTGCTCAACATCAACACTATACTTAGGTTATACTAATGTTTGATCAACACTAAATTTCCTTGACACCTACTATGGCTACGTTGACACTAACATCACTCGACATGTTCATAAAAATTCCTTAGTGTTTTACTCTATTACTCGGTCAAGCCAACAAAAGTGATCTATCTTTTCTTGTACTTTCAAGACTTGAAAATTACTGTCTTCTCCTCTATCAACATGATTTAAACAATCAACATCTCCCTCAACAAAAAAAAAGATGGATGGAGCGGGCAGGAACTGCAATTCGAATCACGTTGTTTTGAATCTGGAGAAAAGCGGGAGACAGGAGACCACGTCTGCAGGAGGGCATGCAGCAAGGCATGCAGCAAGCGCAGGGCAGGAAATGGAGGGGAAAGATGAGGATGCCTCAAAGGATGGGGACCCATAGGTTTTGATGCCCCATCCAGGTGAGAAGATTCCCCCTCCCCCCCATGTGGGCAGTGGGCCATCTGGGGCATGGGGATGCTGGTCGAATCTATTTGGGATAAAACCATTAGGTAAATCGTCTTTCCCAAAGGTCATTGACAAATCTGATAAGGAGAAAGGCATTTTTGCTCTGGAAATCCCTAGGGAAATTATTGACCACAATATCCTAAGCATGGCGAACACTCTGGTAGGAAAATTTGTAGGGCCAACACCTAATATTGATGTAGTGAGGACTTTTACCAGGAGAAAATGGGACCTTAAAGGGCATGTAGATGTGACTGCTATGGCCAAAGGCTTCATGTCTTTCGAGTTCTCTTGCTCGGAAGATTTTTCTCGTATTTTATGTGTTGGGAACTGGTCTTTGGGCAGATCCAACCTAATATTGCAAAAATGGACATCCAACTTGGATTTGAACAATGATTTCCAATCTCAGGTTCCAATTTGGTTAAGACTTCCGAAACTTCCTTTGGAATATTGGCATGAGGATGTCTTTGAAGGCATAGCCAGGACCTTTGGAGAGCTCCTCTCCATTGACCCTGTCACAGCAGCTAAGAAAAGATTAAACTACGCAAGAATCTGTGTAGGAGTCATCGAAGGCCAGGACATGCCTCAAGCTTTAGAACTACAATCTCATCTGGGAAACCGATCTCAAAAGATTGACTATGAAAGTGTGCCTTTTGCTTGTTTCCATTCTAAGAACGCTGGCCACAAGGCTGGATCATGCCCTCTTTTCAAAGGGAAGAGTACGGTCGGAAAGGCTCGTCCACAAGGGGGGTTAAAAGATTCTCTAGATCCCAAAAAAGAATGGAGGAAAAAAGCATCGCAAGTCAAGACAAATGGAGAGGCAGAAGGAAAATCAAATACTGATCCTAATGCGCCCCAAGAGGAATCAGGGCCTCCTCGGGCGACTGGAAACGTAGGAGGGGGAGAAGAGAAAGGAGTGAAAGACGATTCAACACCTCTCCCCAATGCGAAGGAATCTGAGAAGAAACCTAAGGAGACAGGTGAAAATATGACTCTTCCCCCTCTGGATTTTCAGGAGGATGACTTGAAACTATCCTTTGTCCCGAACTCCATGGAAGAACTAAAGGAGGGGGAACCCATGTACCAGGACCCTAACCCGGTGTGTTGTCCCCCCCCTTCAATAGTAAACAGAATCATAGAGAGGCTGTCTGCATCGACAATGGAAAATTTGGCGAGAATTGATGCTTGGCTGGACAAAGGACTAGAGGGAGAAGAGAATCCCTGGACGGAAGTCAGGAGTAGAAAGAAGAAGAATAGCAGGGACCCTTCTCCGGTATCTCCCCCTTCTACTAGAAGCATGGCCAAGGCTGATCTCGGCCACAAATCTAACCTAGTGGGAAGGAAAAAAAAGAATGAAATCAGGAAAGAGGAAGCCAGAAGAAACATTAAGGATAGTACGCAGCGCACCATCCAGGAAGCATGTTCAGTAGTTAAATCATGAAGATCTTATCTTGGAATATTCGTGGACTCAATGGAATCCACAAGCAAGAAGTTATTAGAAATATGATAAGGGACCAAAGGCCTGATGTATTTCTAATCCAGGAAACTAAAATGAAGAAGGAAAGGATGGAAAATATTAAGTTCAACAATATCATGAAGGGCATAGCCTCTAACTCTGAAGGAGCATCTGGAGGACTGCTGTTACTTTTCAATGATAAGTATTTCAATATAGTAGCTGAGTATGATGAAGATAACATTCTTTTCTGCAGAGTTCAACATTTGCACACCAATGATTCCTGGTTTTTACTGAATATTTATGCCCCCAATAATAAGATAGATAGAAAAAACTTCTGGACCAAAGTTGGTAATATGGTGCAAGATTGTGACATTAAGAAAGGTATAATCATGGGAGACTTTAACACACCGCTAGAAGATAAAGAGAAAAAGGGAGGTATGCCCCTGGATTGGGAAAGTAAACAGGATCTTTCTAACTTCATTAATAATTTGGCCCTCATGGACGTAGAGCTTAAGGGCGGATCCTTTACCTGGTCAAACAAGAGAAAAGGCCATGATTGCATTCAGGTTAGGCTGGATAGAGCTCTTATATCTTCGGTCTGGCTTCAATCCTTCAGCTGCAGACTATCTCTGCTTCCCAGAATTGGTTCGGATCACTCTTCCATTTCTCTTTTAGTTTCCCCTCTGGTACACAGGAGATACCATCCTTTCAGGTTTGAGAAAATGTGGACCTCTCACCCTGCCCTCCTGGATAATATAAAGATATGGTGGGGGATAGAGGTGGAGGGCTCAGCCATGTTCAGAGTCACCAGAAAACTTAGCAATGTGAAGAGGATGATTAAAATTTGGAACAAGTCTGATTTTGGTCACATCTTCCATGAAAAGAAAGAGTTATTTGATAATCTAACTATTATCCAAGATTGCATTCAGAAGGAAGGTTACACTGAGACCAACAGGGTTTCGGAGCTCAAGACCCTGTCTGAAATTCATAACATTATTAATAAGGAAGAAAAATTTTGGAGGCAAAGATCGAGGATCACCTGGCTAAAGGAAGGAGATCAGAACACTAAGTTTTTTCACCTAACCACCCTCAAGCACCGTGCTAGTAACAGGATCTATGGTATCAGAAAGGGGCAGGAGCTGTTAACTGAAGAATCTGCCATCTCGGAAGAAGTTGTTTCCTTTTTCTCTAGCCTTCTCTCTGAGGACCCATTGCTTTCCAATTTGGACCAGGAGGATTTGTTGCACTGTATCCCTCAACTCATTCAACCTATCCATAATAAATAGCTCTGTGCTATTCCTAATGCTTCGAAAGTTAGAGAGGCTCTCTTTTCTCTGCCTGCTGACAAGGCTCCAGGCCCGGACGGTTTTCCCACTTTTTTCTTCCAAAGGTTCTGGCCGGTGATCATGGGAGAGGTTGTTCAGGCTGTCCAGGAATTCTTTGGAGCCAAATCTATTCTCAAGGAGCTAAACTCGACTTTTGTGGTTCTCATTCCTAAATCCCCTGGGGCGAACTCATTGGACAACTTTAGACCTATTAGTCTGTGCAACTCTCTCTACAAGATCATCTCTAAAGTTCTCACTTTAAGAATGCTCAAGATTTTGCCCATGATAATCTCGCAGCATCAATCAATTTTTGTTCCAGGGAGACAAATTTTGGATTCTGTCCAGATGGTGCACGAAGTCATCCACTCTCTTGAGGCATCCAAACGGGAAGGTATGTTTCTCAAACTAGATCTCTCTAAAGCTTATGACAGGGTGGACTGGTCTCTCCTTGGGAAGGTCCTCTCGACTTTTGGCTTTGACAGTAAAGTTTGCAAAATTATCTCTCAATTGGTGTCCACCTCCTCCTTGGCTGTTCTGGTTAATGGAGTCCCTTCTAATTTTTTCAAACCTTCCAGAGGCCTCAGACAAGGAGACCCCCTTTCACCCATTTTGTTCATCATTTTAGCTGAATGCTTAGGAAGGATTATAGACTGTAGAAAGCGTGAGGCTTGTATCAAAGGGATCCTTCCCTCCTCTAATTGCGTTCCCTTCACTCATCAGCAATTTGTTGACGATACTATCTTGGGGGGGGAAGCTTCTATCAAAGAGGCCAGAGCCCTGAAGAAGATTCTTGATACTTACTCCAGTGGGACGGGTCAGCTGATTAATTGGAACAAAAGCTCGCTCTTTTTCATCAACACCTTTGAGTTTAGACAAAGAAAAATCGCCAGGATTCTGGGTTGTGGGGTAGGCTCTTTCCCCTCTACCTATCTTGGTCTTCCTTTGGGATCCTCACCCCTGGAGTCTTTTTGGAATGGTATTTTGGACAGATTCAACAGGAAGATGGCTAGTTGGAAAGGGGTCTCTCTTAGTCAAGCGGGGAAATGCCTCTTAGTCAAATCTTCTCTTCAAAATCTGCCAATCTATGCCCTGAGCCTCTTTGGAATTTCGGGGAAAATAGCTGAGAGAATGGAGAAAATTCAGAGAGACTTCCTTTGGAATGGTAATGAAGGGAAGAAAAGATATCCTCTTGTTGCTTGGGAGAAGGTTTGCCTCCCTATGAGGTACGGAGGTCTGGGCATTAGAAAGATCACTCACCTCAATAAGGCTCTCCTAGCTAAACAAATATGGTGGATCTTTAGTAGCACCGGTGAATGGAGGGACACCCTGGTAAAAAAGTACCTTAGAAGACCCACTCTTCTTTTCACCCTTTTTAATGAAGATATCCCAAAAGGATCGAACATTTGGAATGGGATCATGAAAGCCAGGGACCTGGCTAAGGCCAGGATATCATGGAAATTGGGAAATGGGAAGGACATCCAGTTCTGGTCGGATAGATGGCTTTCCCAAGATCCACTTATCAATAACCCTATTTTTGAGAGATGGATGCAAGCTTGTACTAATCAAATTGGGTCCAAAGTTTGTGATTACTGGAATGGCCAGGAATGGAGTGACCTATCCCTCATCTCTGAGGACTTGACTCCTATAATGCTAATGCTCAATTCCATGATTCCTATCAATTTGGGGGATGAGCTGGTCTGGAGGGATAATCCCAATGGAAGATACTCTATTGCCTCAGGCTATAATTCCCTTTGGAGCTTAAAAGAGAAGGCCCCTTGGGCGGAGGCTTGGATTCCGGGTCTCACTCCAAAGATCAACATTTTTTACTGGCTGGCTCTTCAGAACAAAATCCTTACTCATGACAATCTCATGAAGCGAGGACATGTTATGCCCAGTAGATGTCCCTTGTGTAAGAATCAGCCTGAGACCAGAAATCACATTTTCATCTTATGTGACTATGCCAGGGAGGTGTGGAATGTCATCACACATGATAATGAAACCCTCTGGTGCAAATCGGATAATCTCATGGATTTTTTCCATCAGTGGAAAGGTCTTTGTAAGATTGCTGGTCGGCAGAATCACTCGGACAGGATTTTACCCCATTTTTGTTGGGGAATTTGGAAGGAAAGGAATAATAGAATATTTAGAGACAGAGAGGAGCCGGATATAATCCTTGGCAGGAAGGTCTCGAAGAATATCAAGGAAAATCTCCAAGTGCTGAAGGAGGAAGAAGAAGAAGAAGGGGACAGAAAGATAGCTAAAGAAAAAGACAGGAACCTCAAAAGGCAGGATGCTAGCTGGCTTCTCCCCCCAGATGGTTGGTCAAAAGCCAACTTTGATGGGGCTTCTAAGGCTAACCCAGGCCCTTTAGGTTGTGGTGGAATCATAAGAAATAGCTATGGGGAGGGAATAACTGCCTTTGCTTCCCCGCTGGGAATCCAGACTATTCATCTGGCTGAAGCAAGAGCTGCGAGTAAGGTGGTCAAGTTGGCTTTTGAAGCCGAGATTACTAAACTCTGGCTTGAGGGGGACTCCAAAAACATTATTAATACCATTAATGGTATTTCCCCTCCCTCGTGGACGATTGCGAACATAATTGCTGAGACTTGCGCCACTCTCACAAAGTTCAATAAGGTCCACGTCACTCATGTTTATAGAGAGGCAAACCCAGTCGCTGATTGGTTTGCTAATAAAGGGGTTAACGCCACCAATAATCTGTCCTGGCTTGCCGAAAAAGATTTTTTGGCAGAGGCAAAGTTGCTCATCGACCAAGATAAAATCTTGGGAAGGACGGCTCAAATCCAATGCAATTATGGATAATAAAGATTGCTTAATAAATGGTAAGTGCCATTATTGGCATTGTGATTTGCACCAGCAAAAGGGGTTTCCTCTGACTTTCTGACACGTTCGAAAGGATGATACCATTATTTTCAGAAAGGGGTATACTCACGGGTATCATAAAAGAAACATCACCATTTTTTTGAATGCAAATAACTTGCACAGATTAGAGTTCATGAGAATTGTGGAAGTTGATCAGGTAAACATGACGGGTGAGAGGAGCAGAAAGGAGCCGGTGGGGGAAGTTCAAAAGTGGAAGAACAAGGCCAAAGTTTGGAGAGAGCTAGAAAAGGGTGGGGTTACTAATTTCTTCGAGAAACTTCATGGCTCGGATCCTGAGATCACTAACAGCATGGTGAATTCGTGGAATAATGGTAAGGTTAAGGTGAACGGGGTCTACTTTCAAATTACTGAGGATGTGGTTGCTGAAGTCACGGGGATTCTGATGGAGGGGCATAAATTCTTCAGAGACAAGAAGATGTCTTCTAATGCTATCAAGGATTTTGTGAAAAACACTGAAGAGCTAAACAAGCTGGGCAAGAAAGAGACATTTTTTGTAACGGATACCATAAAGAAGCTCTGGAGGTATGTTCTCTATGCTGTCATTTAATATATAACCCTAGATCCCAGGTTTGATAGGGTTAGGACTCACCATTTTGTGATTCTGAATCATTTTCGCCATGGTAGTAAGATCTCCTTCCCATATTATCTTTTTAACTCGATGAACAAGGCCATTTCTAGTTTTAAAAAGAAAGCTACCGTCAACCCGGCACTGCATGAGGGTCTTCTGCTTCTGATTCATGAGCATTTCCACACTCAAACCATTAGCAAAAACCCTATCCAGGGGGTGGATGTTGACAAGAGCAGCTCCAGTTTTTCCTCAGATTCTGACGATGTCGAGAGCATCAGCTCTGATGAGGTTTTTGAGCATTCAGGTAAGAAGACTAAAAGCCATAAGAAGGATTACCCCTCTATCAAATTACCCAGCAGAAAGAGCCCTAGAGGTCATACCCCAGCTAAAACTGGCTCTGCTGAGGTGGAGGAGGAAATGGATACTGATGATTCTGACAAGGTTTCGAAGGAGGAGCTGGATGAGGAGAAACTGAGAAAAAGACAGAAGAGGGAGGGAGAGAGCATGGAGCGCTCCAGTAGTCAGGGAAAGGATTCTCTGCCCATTCCCCTCTCCCCTATACATCCTCAGCCTCCTTTGGAGGAAAATGATAACTCTGGACAGATTGAGGGGGAAGTGCAAGTTAAAAATAGAAGGAAGGCTTGGAAGAACTTCAATGTGAGAACAGCCACTATGGGAATCTACAGAGAGGCGATGAACCCCCAACTCCTGGTGGACGACCTCAAGAAGCCTAGACTCAATGAGCTAATTGACCCGGCTATGGTGGCTATTTCTGATAATGCAAGAGAAACGGGCATGAATCTCTTGAACAATGCCCGCAATAGCATGATCGACAACTTCAGATCAATTAAATGGCTTTTCCATGAGCTTGAGGATGTCAGAGATAGGGTTTCCCAAATGGAAAAAATCAAGAGCAAGACAGGTGCAGAAAGCCAAGGCGACCGGAACAGCTGGGAGACTCTGATGGAGAGGAGAGTAAAAAATATTGAGAACTACAATCACAACCTGGCAAGTCAAATGATCTTCCTCCTCGTTTCGATCAACGACAACATCCTCTCTCTCTTGGAAAATCTCAAAGACAGGAACCAGATGGAGGAAGATGATAAATAGAACAGAGACAAAGATAGGCTGGATGTGGATAAAGCCAAGGACAACACTATGGAGCAGGATTTGACGAACACCCAGGATCATAAGGAAGAAGAGCAACAAGAGTGCGCCGAAGCTGCCCAGACCATGCTCGAGATGGAGAAGTAGTCTGCTAGGTTGGGTCTTTGTCCTTTGGTTTTTGTTTCTCCTGGCTTTGGCTTTTTGTCTGGTCTCTATTTTTCTGGTTGGTTCTTTGGCCTTTTCTGTGGGCAGTTGTTTCGGGCTGGGCCTTTGGGCTTATTTTCAGCCGTAAGGATTATGTTTTGGCTGGGCGTTTTTTCGCTTATTTTCAGCCTTTCTTGTTGTTAAACTTATGGGTTTCAGGACCCCTTAAAACCTGTTTACCTTATCAAAAACATGATTTAAACAATCACTTTGTCTTGTTAAATTATAACTAATCAAATGTCCATATGTAGTTTCCTCTTCATAACTCAACCCTTCCTCTAGATGATTTTTTTATGAGCAACTTCTCAAATCTTCTTCATCAATTAGATACATATGACATTTAGATCATATAGAAAATTGCCTCAGCAATAGATTTAACATCAATGAGAACACAAAAATTGTTCCAATTATAGTTTCTAATAGATATTACATGCTCATTTTAAATTTGAAATCTAGGCTAGAAAAACCTTATTTGATCAGGAGAAGATATTTTATGAAATTGATTAAAAATAATAATAATTGTATATTGTAAAAGTATTTACCATATATTATTCTTGATTGTTCATGATAATGTGAATTTTAGTTCTAGTTTGTAAGCTATTTCACTTAAATTTTAGATTTTGATAATTTTGGCATTTGGTGACTAGCTGAGCTCTAAAAATGTCTTTCTTAGCATAACACATATAATTTTTCTTTTCAAGAATTTAATTTTTTTTAAAGATAATTTTAAAAGAAAGAATAGTTGTTTCCCCCCTTCAATATACACAATTACAAATCCATTTATATGCATTATAGGAGGCATTTGCTACAATGTCCTTTAAGATTTCTCAATATGCACTATGAAAAATTTATAGAATGATTTTATAGTACAAGAGCAATTAGTTCATGACAAAAATGAGAAACACTACTCCAAACTTTCTCAGCATAATAAATCTCATATGTTGTCACAATTTGATCATTTGAAAAATGAGTATCTTTTTCCTTTCTTCCAATTCCCATATGTGTCACCTACTATATCTAAAACATTGGTTCTAAAATGTGAAGCATGTTGGAAATATGGCTAAGTAGGATAAGTTGGTATAGTGATTGGTTTGTTATTTATGGAAACATATATCTAAGTATCAAATAGTTATCCAATATAGTAGAGACAATTTTTATACGTACAGATGAAAAATTGATTATTTTCACATGGACATTTAGGGACATATAGTACACTATGCTAGGATGACATGAATATGTGCACAAATATGTTTGGACAATACGTTAGGAGTTATGCAATAAACACCAGTAAAGGCAGTGTACAGAGAAAAATATATCATATCAATAATTGGGTAATTACAACTTAAAGCATTATTTTTTTTACAAAATAATTATTTAAATAATTACAGATGACATCCTAGATGTTAACCCTAAGTTAGCAATAACCAATTTTGTATTATACCAAGTGTGTGAAAGCTTGAAGGCCGACTAGGCAGATTTTGTAAATTGTAAAGATATAATGAAAAGATTGTATTATGTGGAGAAGTGGAAGTGATATGTGATATATGCAAAATAATATGAAAATTTTGATGTATGATTAGAGGTATGTGAAGTGCAAAGAAAGAAAGATCAGATATTGAAGATATAAGCAGTGAAAGAGGATTTTGTATCTATCTCTTTTTGTATCATAAAACTATATTGTATACTTTCATGTTTGGGTAGTGGGCTCATCTTGCATACATTGTAATTGTAATACCAACTCCGAACAAGGTTCAACTATATGTACTTAATAGACTCCTTATAGGGTCAACATCCTTAACATAATACTTTTTTTAGTGGATCATTTAGTGGGTACCATCCCCATCAAGGTTTTCCCCTAGCCAGGATTTCCCTAGTTAACAAAATATAGTATTATGAGTTCTCTTTATGTATGGTTATTATTAAAGTTCAACATTCTTAGTTTACTTTCATATGCATGTTATAAAGTAATTAAGAATATTAAGTTTTGGTAAAAAGTTTGTAGAATACTGATTCATGCCCACACCCCACCTTTAGTATTATCTATTTCTAACAAAGAACTTGACTCTAAAGTAAGGACATAAACAACTTCCCCTAGATCACAAATTTAGCATAGGTGAAAATCTTTATTTAGTTAAAGAGAATTGATCATAGAAAATCATTTACTATGCCCTTACAAACTAGGGAAATAGTAATTGTGCTATGCATTGGATGTCATATTTCAGTGACTCAACAACTTTGAGATCATATTCCCAAGGATCCACTGAACTCAAAAAAAACTATCTCTCTAGACAAAGACCATAATGTTGATCTATAAGTAAAATTGACAAATGAGTTTCAACACACTTAATCATCTTCACTATACATGTCGAGTATACAATGGAAGCTGAGCTAGAATTTCCTTATGTGCTGAGTCACAGATAGTGCTGAGAAAACTATAGTTTCTGCTGAGCACAACACATTACAGTAGATGCCGAGTGACTCAGGATCCAATAGGAGCCAAACAAAGCAGGAATTCAATAGGTGTCGAGTGACATAGTAATCCTATATGAGTCGAGCAATTTAGGAATTAGTAGGAGCTAAGCAATAAAAAAAACTAACAGGTCTCAAGTAATACAAAAACTAAAGTAGATGCCGAGCAATCCAGAATAGATGGTGTCGAGCATCAGTATTACTTCATGTGCTGAGCAATGCAAGATCAGCATAAAAGTTTGTGCAATCACAAACCATGATGAAAATGGTTATGCATGACTCATTGATAGGATAAAAGGATAAGATCAAATCCTCACAATCACCTATGTGATCCTCATGCAACCAATCATAAAATTGGAGATTGCATGCAACCAATGGGTGAATTTCAAGGGTTTGAGTAGGAACATTTTAATCAAGGATGCATGATGGACCACTAATCTTTATATGGGAGTCTTGACACCATTGAATAGTGTGAGAGTAAGAGAGAGGAAAGGAATCATGAGAAGAAGGAAAAGAAAAGTCTATTAAGGTCACTGCACAACATTTGTGTCAAAGATTAAGAGGAAAGGAAAACATTTACACATTCAGTTGATCAAAACGGAACAAGGAACACAATTAGCAAATCAGATCTAGTAGAGATTAGTTAATAGTAGAGTAGATCAAGTACCTGAGATCAGCATCAGAGATTGCATTAGATCAGGTGTATTATTCTAATACTCTCTCACAATTGTATTAGGAATTTGGAAATCCTATTGAGTTAGGTAGGTTTAACAACCTTATGTAAATCCTTTAATAGAGTGACATTCTAAGTTGAATGTTCTTAAGTCCTCTAACAAGGCACACTCCTAACAAGGTGTAGAAATCCTTTAACAGGGTCACATTTAACAGTGTGTTGTAGCCTTTAACAGGGCAGGCCTTTAACAGGGAAAACCATCAGAAGTGGTTGAAATCAATTGCTGCAGTAATTTTGTAGTTATCATCCCCACCCCAGTCTTACCTTCTTATTCCTGGAGGGTTTCTAGGTTACCAAAATCTCAAGTGTTATGTGGTGATGCATGTTTTTTTCTCATGATTTTTTAATGTTTATATGCATGCATGTTAATTTCAGTTATATGCTATTAAGGGTTTAAAAGTGGTTAAAAGGCCAGTAGTTCTGATTCACCCCCCCTCTCAGAAGAATTCTTCCCATTAAGACATTCCAACAATAGGTATCAGAGCCAAGTTCTCTTAAGAAGAAGCCTAATAGCTTGGAGGAAAAGATCTAAAGATAAAAGTTTTCAAACTTGAAAAAATCATTAAGAACTAGGTGATAGATGTGCATCTCACTCTACACAAGGTAGAGGAAGCTAGAGAGGAATTAAGAAAACCCTTAAAAAGAAGGAAGGAAATAGATATAGCCAAAAATGATATTCACTACAAGGAGATTGCACCACACAAGTATTTGCAAAAGGAGATTCCAAAGAATTTGATGCAACAATAGCAGAACTGATGGAGAAAAATAGAATTCAAGCAAAAGAGATAAGAACTCTTAAGATAGAGCATGAATCATAGGCCATGATGCAATGTCAAATCACTGAACAAAAGAAAAGAGCAGTTGAGGATAGAGTCATGATGGAAGATGATAGAAGAAATCTTGCAAAAAAACTTGAAGAAAAATGTATTGAATTAACAAGGATCTCAAACATGCAAATGGATACACTTGCCCAACTGATGAATCTTCATCATGAACTCAATATGAAAGATATTGAGATCTCTACTTTGAGGATGCAGAATGAACAACTATAGAATGAATTGAATAGAGAAAAAGAAATAGTAGAGAATCTCAACAAGTCAAGTGAAGCTATCAAGTACTTTGAATAGTTTCTGAAATCCCCAAGATCAGCCCATGATACATCAAGACTTGGATACAATAGCACTGAAGTTGGGGAATCATCAAAGGGTGATGAGTAGAGAAGTGACAAAGGTAAGGATTCTAAACCCACTTTTCATTACTATAATAAAAAGGGGCATACTTCTAATGTTTGTAGGAGTAGAAGGATCAATAAGCCAAACACACCCAAAAGCAAGGGTTACTGTCACAAGTGCAACATGCAAGGACATATGACACAAGACTATAGGTGTAAAGTTACAAGGACACAAAGATTTGATGGACATTATCATAATTGCAAGAAGTATGGACACAAAGCCTTTGAATGTAGATCAAAGCCTATGTGGACACCAAATCAGCATGTAAGGAGGGACAACCATGTGCACCATTACAATTAGGATTACAATACAAGGCAAAGCTGTCACTTTTGTCAAGAGTATGGACATATACCTCAGAATTGCATAAGAACACACTTCAAGGGGAACTATAAAAGATGGTTGAACCAAACTACTTGCTTCAGTTGCTTGAAAATTGGATATGTCAATAGGAATTGTCCAACAAAGGCCAAGGTACCTAAGACTAAAGTAAATAAGGGAAAAGAAAAGGTTGATGCGGAACAAATCAGAATAGACATGAAGAAAACATGGCAGAAAAAGGATGGACCAAGTACATCCGATGGAAGGGTCACTTCACCGATGAGGTCAAGTGATCATATCTCATCCAACTAATCACAAGATGAGTCTATGGGGCTGATACATATAAGGATGTATCATACATCAGCCCTAAACCATGATGAAGCACTACTATCGAGTGGATGCCGAGTTGAAAAACCTTTGGAATCTGAGTGATAGGTGAAGGTACAAAAGTGCATTAAATGCAAGGTTTTTGAGATGTTTAAAGGTGAAAATTGATTCATTTTGAGTCATTCAAATGAAGAGCGATCACTAGGAGCACAATTGAGCGATTTCTCCAGCATTCAACTAGTGATTTACAACAATTCAACATCTACCCAAGTGATTTTAATCATCTAACTAGGTATTTCCTTCAAGTGCCGAGTTGTACAATTTGTGAAGTTTATTTTAAACATCAAACCCTAGTTTAGTCAAAATGGCATCTAGTTCAATGTCAACCCAAAGGAAAGAAAGCCATGAAATTCAACTTGTTAGTAATGAGGTTAAACAACCTAAGTTTAGGCCCATACCAGAAGTTGCATATAAAAACGATCCCGCTGGTGCCCTATTCACCATCCCTAAAAAAAAATTTATGGTTCAATATGTGTGAAAGTGTTACAACTACAAAATAGAAGCCATAGGAGACGTAGAAATCTTTAATGCCTTTGACAAACACTATGATAATGGTATACTGAAAGATGAGTTTTCTATCATAGAGAAGAAGGGTTTAACCAAAGCCCTAGTTTTTCCAATCGTATTTAAAACTGAATAGAAACGCATAATACTTAGTAGAATCCATGATGGAGCATTCTGGTTAGAGCAAGGACCAGTCAAGATTACCAAGAAAATGGTTCATAGGGTCATAGGTTTTCCAACCCTAGATCGGCCAAAGGCATTGAGAAGTGACAAAAAGGAATCAATTAAAAAGAACACATGAGCAAAGTGGAATAATAGAGGCATGACCATAGACAGTATAACTGTCACACAAATTTTATCAATCCAGTAGGTTGAATAATGTACCCTGCATAGCAGTGGATGTGGCATATAAGCTTGTAAAGAAAGACTACACCTATGACCTTGTAGAGCTCATGTTGCAACAAATTAATGAAAATCTTGGAGCTATTAGAAAGTACAAGGGAATACAATGTAAATTTGGGTCAGTACTAGTTTGCATGTTCTTTTACATGATGAAGGAATTCCCTTCATTTGGAAAAGTCAACTAGAGTGTTAGTGAACAAATTTTCCTTTGAAGAAATGCATGCAAATCTGACCCTGAATGCCCAAGTGAGAGGACAAACTAACACCAATAGTTGGATAGGTTATCATGGATTGATAACCTTCCTTTGAATTTTTATTGAGTACAGCTCCCCGTATAAGATATCCAATGAATCAAATGTGGATTCTTTTACCAGAAAGCATAAAAGGATATCAAACATCTACCTGTAAATATAATGTAGATGTGAAAACCTATGCTATTGCATCAAAAGAGAATAAAGAATAGCAAATGATGAAAAGTTCATTTGTTGAATGTTGCATTATGTAACAAGGATAAAAATTTGTCTTTCACCTTCTTGGGAGAATTAAAATGAGAGCCTCGTAAGATATTTAGAAATGACAACATAATAAAGGAACAATGACATTGGTCTATAACTTTTTAGAGAAAATTGAAAATGACTCAAAGATCAAATTCAGTGGAAGGAAAAGCACATTATAGCCAAAGTTAAATATATTTAAACTCTAGCCTCCCTTCCCTAATTGTAAAGGTTACAAAGCCTCTTTCACACATTACAATCCAACCATCATTCAAAGAAAATAAAAATTCTTTCCACCATATTACATCAAACATAAAAAATTTAACCCTATTTCAAACACACAGTTCTGAAAAGAAAGGAACTATGCCCATACTCTGCTTCTCTTTGACCCTCAAGAAGATGAAACTATTCTGTCAAAATTTCCTCCTTCCTTGCCTGAAGCCCAAAGTCTGCACTTTGGAAGCTAGAAGAATTGGAACCCTCTTCTAGGTAATGTGAAAACCTTAAATAAATAAGCCCCCCTCTTTTCTAATTCTCCTGAGTTTTTAGTTATAATAATTGAATCTTTATTACTCGTGGAAGTCATTCCCTTTTATGACTTTATATGAGCTTGATGTTTATTTAAAATCATCTTCATAAAGATAAAATGATTAAGTTTAATTATTTCCAAATTTTGGATGTCCACGTGTCTTTTGGTGCTAATCACATTACATAACTGGGACAAAAATGCTTTGAGAAATAGAAAAACCTCTGGGATCTATTTCTTTATCAGAATCTTATGTACCCTTTGTGCCATTTGTATCCTTCTCAACATCAATATAATTTGTATTAGTCTTGGTGGTCTTCCCATTGATAGAAGAAACATTTGATTTGGAAGATTTTTTGCTTTCATGTGGATTAAAATTTGAAGACTGTTGATTAACAACTCTATTGGGTGCAACAGTTTTAGGTGCTCTGGGAAAATAATTTGCCACTCTTATACCATGCGAGTATGAAACTATCAGAATCTCCATTGCATTAGCAATCAAAGAAAGTGCTCTCTGCTCCAAAATGATAGAATGCATAACTGCCAAAAATAATTCCTTCACCTTGTCTACTTCCAGTTTGCACCTTTGCTAAAATGCTAACAAAGAAGTTACTTCTGAACTGCTAGCTGCAATAGCCTCTAGAATTGAATGAATTCTCCACAAAACTCCATGAATATTATCACACATTGTATCATGATTGAGGAAAACCCATCAATTTTTGCACACTATCTTGCAATATATCATACATATATCATACAGAAAAACTTGGTATTTGATTAAGCAATATATTCATACATGAGTCCTTTATGAATTGAAAGTGATGAAAGTTTATTTGTTTCATGTTCACCCACAACTTTCATACTACCATTTACAAATGAATTTTGACAAACCCAATATGTATGGGCATCGCTGCTGACCTCTACGTTCAGACCGTTGGCAATCATTAAACATATATCTCCCTCATCTTCCATCAAAAAACTTCTTATTTATATTATTACCATGCATGGATTCTTTTTTGATGAGGTCAACTTGATCCTCAATTCAAGTGTGGTCTCAGCGTGGGCATTCTATCAAAATAGATACCCATCCACTGGATGCACATCCATACATTTGGAGGCTAGCTTTTCTTTATGTTTACATATATGCAGAGTTGGTATATGCATTTTGTCAAGAAAATGTGGGAGGGCTGCCAAAATTTTCAATCACTGAGCATGATATGAGGCAGTTGCTTTTTATAATAACCATATAAATTGTATTCCATGATGACAACTTCCCCAAGTTGCCACGGTGCCCACAAGCTCTATGATCAAAACTTTTGTCTTATTGCACAACTCTCATGGAGCCTGTTGATTATATTATTACCCACCATGCCTTTTCATTCAAGCTTCTTCTATCATGGCTTTCCATGGGAATCTAATGGCTTCAATATTAGTGCATGGGTTACATCATTGCAGGTGTTGATGTTGTCAATGACTTCAGCTACTATGAGACCACAAGGATGATGGCAATACATTTACTGTTGGATGTCTAACCTTAGGAATACTTGTAGAAGATTAATATACATAGAAACGATATTTTGGCTTTGCAAGTTTCACAAGCTATAGTCAGTGGCAGCCATAACTTTTAACATTTCCTTTGATCTCTATAACATCGCTTGTATTAGCATGACATTTTTAAGAATCATTCGATGTCGCCAACTATTTGAAATAAAGTTCAATCTCTATATATGTAGAGCCTTCATATATTGGGTTCAAGCTACAATGCTATGAAAAATATTATAAATTTAAATTACAACTCACAACCCTAAACCTAAAAATTTCTCGGCACTAACTATTTTTCGAGTGCCAATTTTGTTCGGCACATGAAGGTGCCGAGTGGCAATTTGCTGGTAACACACACTATTGCCGAGTGATAGGTTGCTTGGCACATGAAGGTGCTGAGTGCCATGCAACAGGTACCGAGTGAGCTCGGTACTCAATAGAAAATTCATGGAAATAAATGCTCGGCACCAATAGATGTCAAGTGAGCTCAGCTCATAAAGGAAATGCTCAGAACCCACAACAAGGTGAAGAGGATGCCGAGTGTTCTATTCCAAACTAAAAAATTATAACTTAGAGAAATTCAATGTGAATACTTTCACCATTAAAACTAGAAAGTCAAAGTGTTAACCTTTCAAACAAACTTGTCAAATGCAATGAATAGAAGAGGAAGATGGATTCAAGTATGCTTGCTTGCTTTCTATTCAATTTTTCATTAAACTATTACAAAGTCTGGGAGCATTCGGCTTCAACCAAAAAAACCCTAAAATAACCCTAAAGTGTTAAAACTTCAAACAACTTCAATACTCCAAAAGCTTTAAACTTGCAACTCTAACAACTACATACAATGGTGCCTAGAGCAATCACTGCTTCAACAGGACAAGTTCAACGATAACAAACTTATAGAGAGAATAGAGGAAACATGTGCAACTATAGGCAAAAACTTCTTTTCTTCTTCCTTCTTCTGCTATGGTCTACAACTACTGATCTGCTTGATCTCTGTGAATGAATGAATAAACATTCCTTTTGTCACATTTCATTTTACCCCTCTATTCTGATTTCAAAAAATCTCACCCACCCTATTTATGTTTCTATCTGTTCTGGGTGTCAAAGTTGGTAGGTGAGCATTTGGCTCAAGGGCCAAAGGTAAGCTTCATTTAATATTCCAACACTCCCCCATTGTCCCGAGCCAAATAAACAAGGATCAGTGCTGATCCAAATCAATTACACCAAGACACTCTCTTAGGTGTACAAAAGGTCCAATGCCTAAAGGCTTAGTAAAGATGTCTGCTAACTACTGCTAAGACTTGCAAAAATCCATCTTGATATCCCCATTCTCCACCAACTCTCTGATGAAGTGATATCTGATCTCAATATGCTTGCTTCTCCCATGGAAGACTGGATTCTTGGACAATGCAATTGATGAGATGTTGTCACAATAAATTTTGTTTCCATCCTCTTGCCTTTCATTCAAATCTGTCAAGATCCTCCTTAACCAAATAGCCTGACATGCTGCTATGTTTGCTTCTATGTATTCAGCCTCTGCTATAGATTGAGCAACAATAGGTTGCTTCTTAGATGCCCTTGAAGTTGTACCTGATCCCATATGAAACATGTATCTGGAAGTGCTCTTCCTATCATCTATACTTCCAGCCCAATCACTATTAGTGTAACCAACCAACTTGAAATCATCATTTGTAGTATACAAAATTTCAAATCACTTGGTACCTTTCACATACCTTAGGATCTTCTTTCCCACTTGCCGATGGGAATCCTTTGGTGTTTCCATAAATCTAGAAATCAAACTTATTGCATGCATTAGGTCTAGCTGAGTTGCAGTAAATACATTAAACTTCCAACCATACTCTTGTATAGTGTTGGATCCACTCTCTTGTTAGAGACTTCCTTACTCAATTTTAGACCTACTGTTGTTGGTGTGGGGGCTGCCTTACTATTCTGCATTTTAAATCTCTCCAAGATCTGCCCTGCATACTTTTCTTGAGAGATGAAGATGCCATTATGCATTTGTTTTACTTCTATGCCTAGAAAGTATTTCAAGAGACCTAGGTCTGTCATTTCAAATTCACTTTTCATGGCCTCTTTAAACTCACCAATTAGAGCCTTGTCATTTCTAGTAAAAATTAAGTCATCTACATACAAGACAACAATCAATACATAACCATCTGCTGCCTTGATGTAAAGAGTGGGCTCACCATTACTTTTGCTAAAGCCATTGCTCATCAAATATGAATCAATCCTACTGTACCATGCCCATGGAGCTTTCTTGAGCCCATAAAGAGCTCTCTTCAATCTATATACTTTGTGTTCTTCACCTACAACTCCATAACCAGGTGGCTGCTCCACATATACTTCTTCCTTCAATACACCATTTAGGAAAACAGACTTCACATCCATTTGATATACCTTCCATTTTTACTAAGCTCCAATTGCTATGACAGCACACACGGTTTCCATTCTTGCAAAAGGGGCATAGGTCTCATCATAATCTCTGCCATACTGTTATTTGTAGCCCTTGACTACTAGCCTTGCCTTATGTCTATCAATCTTCCCTTCAGCATTGCATTTTGTCTTGTAGACCAATTTAACTCCAATCACATGCTTCTTGGGAGGCAATTCAGTTAGCTCTCATGTCTCATTCCTTTCTATAGAATCTATCTCCTCATCCATGGCTTTACACCATTTCTTCTCTTTGATTGCTTCTTCAAAATATATTGGATCACTATGAGAAAATAATGCAAAATTAACACTCTCATCATAATCTTCATACCTTTCATCTTGGTATAACTCCCTAGGACTCTTAGTCTTTCTTGGTAATAGGGAGGAGAGTGTGGGATCAGAATCTTCACAGCTGCTACATTGTCGACTAGCTCAGTCTTCACTGGTACTCAACACTAACACTCGATCATGCCTAAAGGAGCTCAGCAATGATTGAACCTGCTTTCCTGTTCTTCTATTTGCTCCTTGTTCTTGTTGTTCATCAGTGTCTTCTTCACTCATAATTGGCACTTTACCTGAAGTGCTCGATGACTCATCAATTGGACCATACCAAGACTGATTTTCAAGAAATTCTACATCTCTTGAAAGAGTCATCTTGTTGTTTAATGGGTCATACAATCTGTATGCCTTTAATTCTGAGATGTACCTTGTGAAGATGCACTTCACACCTTTTTCATCCAATTTCTATATTTTTTCTTTAGGCACATGTGCATATGTAACACATCCAAACACCCTTAGGTGTTTAACTATGCATCTTCCTCGTGACCATGCTTCAATTGGAATCCTATCACTAACTGCCTTTGTAGCACACCTATTAATTAGGTAAACTACTGTTGCCACAACCTCTCACCAAAATTCAGTTGGGAGACCTTTCTCATTCATCATGCTCCTTGCCATTTCAACAATGTTTTTATATTTTTCTTTTAGCCACTCCATTCTACTGTGGTGTATAGCTGGCTGTAAGCTTTTTCTTTATGCCATGTTTCCTACAAAAGTTTACAAAAGAATTGGAGGTATACTCCCCTCCTCTATATGATCTTAGAAACTTGATATAGTGTCCACATTCTCTTTTAGCCTAGGCTTTAAATTCTACAAATTTATCAAATGCTTCAAATTTATTCTTTAAGAAATACACCCATGTCCTATGACTGAAATCATCTATAAATGTCATGAAATAAGTACTCCCCCCAATAGAAGTAACTTGTATAGGACCAACTAGGTCAGTATGCACTAATTCTAATGGATATCTAGCCCTCCTAGAATTTCCAAAATTAAAGGGAAGCCTATGTTGCTTACCCAAAATACAAGCCTCACACTTGTCACATGAATTTCCTATGCATGGCAAACCTTCTACCATTCTTTTATTTGACAATAAATTTAAATTAGCATAGCCAAGATGACCATATTATGAGGTGCTATAGCCATGAGGGGTCTTCAATCACACTCCTTAGAGCTGATTGTGTGGGAGGTGCAACACCAACTTGAGATGAGAAACATGTCTCTATCTTCAAGGTAAAAATTCTGTTCTTTGTCATTTGAACTGCTACAAGTAAGTTCTTGCTCCCATCCTTTTCATGAATGACACACATGTCATTCTCCATCAGGACTTTGTATCCATTTTGAATGAGCTAACCAATGCTCATCAAATTGTGCTTCATACCAACGGTGAAATACACATTTTGTATTTCCTTCTTCTCACCTTTCTTGGTGTGGACCATAATTGGTCCTTTGCTCACTACTGGTAGGGTTCCATTGTTACCCATTTTAATCTTAGATTTGAAACTCTTGTCAATGAATGAAAACAAGGTTTCATTACCACTCATGTGGTTGCTACATCCAGTGTCGAGGTACCAAACCTTAGGGCTTCCTTCTTCACTAACATTACACATGATGAAGGTAGTGGCATTGTTTCCACTTTCCATGTTCACATCAGCCACATTCGCTTGTCCTGACTGATCATTTTCCTTCTTCTAGAATTTATTTGCATAATGCCCATATTTATGATAGTAGTAGCATTCTACATTACTCTTATTTGAGTTGTAGTTTTTCTTACCTCCTCTTAAAGTATTTTGTGAGCTACTTGCTCCATCTGCTCTTCCTAAGCTTTCTGTTGTAACATTTCTTTGTCCTCTATTACCTTGGCCTCTACCTCTAGAGTTTTTGCCTGAGCCATTTCTTCCTCTCCCCCTTCCTCTTTGATTTATTTGAGCCTTGAATTATTTCTCTTGGGAAGATGAAGAAGTAGATCTGTTGATCCTATGCTCATGGGTTTGAAGTGTACCCATCAACTCATCCATATTCAAAACAATGAAGTCTTTTTCCTCTTCTATGGTCATGACCAAATTGTCATACTTATGAGGTAAACTCCTCAATATATTTTCCACTATCCTCTACTCTTTATAGTCTTCTCCATTTGACTTTAGCTAGTTAATCACATTGGAGGTACTTGAACTAAAGTTTGCAACTAATTCATTTTCCTTCATCTGAAGGTTCTCAAACTCTCTCCTTATGTTATGTAGCTTTACAGTATGGACTTTATCAGTCCCCTTGAAGTTGGTCTCAAGGATATTCCATGCTTCCTTTGCATAATTTTTTGCTGCAATCTTTGGGAATACTGTCTCTGTCATTGCTGCTTAAATTAGACTAGGTTGGATTAGTCACATCATTGAATCCATTAACTACAAACCCCCACAAGTCATTTGCAACCATTATGGTCTTCATCTTCTTTGCCCATGTATCATAATTTTCCCCATTAAAGGATGGTGGCTGCTGCCATATCTTTCTTGCATCTCTTGCCATGTCAAATATCTCAAGAAAATGTTTTTCCCTGACTCACTGTGGATGTGGGGCCTCATAGCTCTGATACCATGTGAGAAATATTATGAATTTAAATTACAACTACAACCCTAAACTTAAAAATTTGCTCGGCACTAGCTATTTACCAAGTGCATATTTTACTTGACACATGAAGGTGCCGAGGGACAATTTTCTTAGCACACACACTATTGCTGAGTGATAGGTTGCTTGGCACATGAAGGTGTCGAGTGTCAGGAAACAGGTGCTGAGTGAACTTGGCACACAATAGAAAATTCACGGCAACAAATGCTCGGCACCAATCGATGCCGAGTGAGCTTGGCTCACAAAGGAAATGCTTGGCACCCACAATAAGGTGAAGAGGATGCTGAGTGTTTTGTTCCAAATTAAAAAATAATAACTTAGAGAAATTCAATGTGAATGCTTTCACCATTAAAATCAGAAAGCCAAAGCTTTAACCTTTCAAACAAACTTGGCAAATGCAATGAATAGAAGAGGAAGATGGATTCAAGTATGCCTTCTTACTTTCTATTCAATCTTTCATTAAACTATTACAAAGTTTGGGAGCATTCAGCTTCAACTAGAAAAACCCTAAAATAACTCTAAACTGGTAAAACTTCAAACAACTTCAATACTCCAAAAACTTTAAACTTGCAACTCTAATGGCTGCATACAATGGTGCTTGGAGAAATCACTGCTTCAACAGGACAAGTTCAATGATAACAAACTTATAGAGAGAATAGAGGAAACACGTGCAACTGCAGGCACAAACTTCTTTTCTTCTTCCTTCTTCTGCTTTGCTCTGCTCTACAAATACTGATCTGCTTGATCTCTGGGAATGAATGAATAAACATTCTTTTTGTTACATTTCATTTTCCCCCTCTATTTTGATTTCAAAAAATCTCACCCACCATATTTATGTTTCTATCTGTTCTGGGCATCAGAGGTGGTAGGTGAACATTCGGCTCAAGGGGCAAACGTATGCTTCATTTAATATTCCAACCACACTACATGTTTGAGTTGCTATGGCTAACTTTGATTTATGTTTTGCGGGTTTAGACTTTGTATCATATTTACTGAAATACCATGGACACACGTGCTTCTATACTGCCATTTTAGGGATAGAATTCTTACCCAATACCAAAGCCACTTTGTAACTTTTTCCTTTCATCATATGCTATCGATAATTCATTTAAACAATTGGAACCCACACAAGTTTTAGACATCTTCATGAATTATTTTAACAAAGACATAATAATATTGCAATCTAACAATGATATCACCAAACATCTGAACTGAATTTTGAACTTGTAAAGCCTCTTGTGAAGTCATCTGAACCTGAATTAAATGGTCCTTACATCTCTACACTAGATCATCGATCTTGAAGACATTGAATCTGAAACCTATCTCTGAATTTAGATATTAAAATTTCTAAACCACTTTGCATCTTTAAACCACTGAACTGATCTCCATCTTGACCTATACCTTTGCACTTTCTTGAAACTGTTAAATTGGCAGAACTTGTGATTAAGTGACAAAATTCTGAAATTGTTGAACTGAACCTGCAGGATGGGTCAACTGAACCATTGAATCTGACAATTTGAGCTTGGACTTGAATCTCCATGAATTAACCCTTCTGCATTTTGAACCCATTTGAACTGCTTTGAACCATTTTCAACTACTTCAAACTTCATTTTGAAGTGGTTCAAACTCTACACTTGAAGTTTTAAAATCGTATACATATCAAGTGCTATCATGGAGTCAGAACAAAACAATTGTTGATCAAATAAATGATTTCATTGCACAAATAGGAGAGAGATTTGATGATCAAATGTCTATCTATTTTGATGATTTCAAGAATGCAATGAAGAAAAGAATGAGGATACCAGTTTCACTGGTAGAAAAGCATGTAAATGACATATGCTTTCTAGTTGTCATTGATTTTACTTACATCCAAGCAGTCCTTCAAAGAGCAAGATGGCTTAGACCATTGGGATATGAGCTTGATGTTGACCAAGCTTCTGCAGCCATCAGATAATTACTTGAAGAGGAAATTGACAAAATTGCAAAGGCATTTGGGACATATGACACTGTCAAATCAAGAGTGGTTACCAAACTCAAGATAGCCACAACAGTAAAAAAAAAGGAAAAGTTAGTAAAGAAAATAAAGAAGAAGTTTGGTGTTGGAGAAACAAGTGCAGCAAGAGAAGCAGAGGAGATTAGTGATGATGAAGAGAAAGATGAAGACGAGCTAGAATAAGAAGACAAAGATAAGAGTGCCAAGGAAGAAGAAGCCAAGGAAGCAGCTATCAAAAGCAAAGTCATCAAAAGGAAGGCAAAGATACCTCTTGCTCCTTAGCCTAAACCAAAGATAGTTTCCACACCAACATCCAATAAGCCAACAACTAGAGCTACAACAAGGGCCTCCACACAAAAAGCCAAAGAGGAAGCCAAAAAGAAGAAACCAACCAAGAAGGCACAGGAAGAGCCAAGGAAAAGAAAAAGATATGTGGCTCAACCTAATACTAATGAAGAAGATTAGTATGAAAAAGTAAGTCATCCTCCTAAGTCTTCCGTTGATATATTATGTAAAAATATTAGGAATGGAGACTTAAGTGATATGAAAAAGATTGGTTTTAATAAGTTCAATAAAGAGGAAAAAAATAGCATAGAGGGATCAATCTATGCACTAATGGCACAGTTCAAGTATACACCTCTTGAACTTGATGGAAAATTGCCAAAGGAATTGTCTAAAATTGTAGAGGACAGATGGCATTTTTGTCTAATGATGGAAAAGGAGATGAGAGAATCAACCCTAGCAAGTATACTGCCTAATTTGACAAAGGAACAAATAAGTAAAGCAGTCAAGAGGCATAATAAAAGGTTTACACTTAAATATAGGGTATTCTCCATTTTATAGAATAAAATTGAAGAAGTTGTACAAAAGACAACAAGATCATGGAGAACTCTATACAAAAGGGCTGAAGATGTATTTGAAGAAGAATACAAAGAAGAGGCCACTACTCAGCCAAAAGAAAGAAGGAAGAGGAGAGAAGAGAAGACAAATGTAGAGAAAAAGGTTGAAGAGGAGGAAAGCAAAGATATTGATGAGCAGCAAAGTGTACAAGACACAAAACTTCCACTTCCTAGCCCTCCTTACTCTACTACCACACCTACAGAAATCATAAAGATTAAGGATGTTGTTGACACCTCAAGTCAAAACATAAACCCATTAACTGTAGAGGATCTCACTAAGATCCTTAACAAAACAACTCTTCAAGCACAATTGTGTACAACACTAGTACATTAGGCCCCCATTTTCGACCAAAATTTTTGACCAAAGGCCTATTTGGGTATTTAAATTCATTTTTTTTAAAACAATGGGCTTGACATGGTCAAAATTTTGACCAAATTTTTACTATGGTAAAAAATTTTAAATTTTGACCTTTAGAACATAAGAAAAAAGGTCACGGCAGTGTTAATTTATTTTGGGGTGCACCGTGATTGCAATGGGTGGGAGTTTGGTGCAGGGTCAATAGGAGAGGAGAAAGGAGGTAAGAATCTAGTCATTAGATATCATTCCAAGTTTGTTATCTATCAAAAAGTTGTAGAGGCAGATTCCAAAGCTATTCAATGCTTTTACATTTTCTCATTCTCTTCTACTCATCACAATTTAAAAAATAGAGCCACTGTTAATTCTTTCAGGTCACAAAGTTGTTTTATAGATGATGCTTAGGTTCAGGGTTAGCATATATTTAAGTGCAAGGATAAAGATGTGGAAAATTTATATTTCTAATACAATGCACTATTCATTTTTTGTATTTCTTTTGCATGCATGGAATCTTTAGATGTCTTGGTGTTGGAAAACTTTGGATCGGAAAAAAAGAATGTAATATGCCATAGTTGCTCCCATTTTCTTTTTCACTCAAATTAGCAACATTACCTCTGATAGAATTTGATCTAGACCCATTCACACAGGTTTGTGGCCATTTTATTATAGATTTATTTGCAAGACATTAAACAAGAACTCAATCTTTGGGAGGATTGATATATTGTAGAACATCTATATCTGCATTCCTTTCCTCTTCATTCTAGTAGTTTATTTTCATCTTTCTATATGGCTTGCATCCACAACATGACCTTGTTGAGTTAGTAGTCTTTTTAACTACTTTATTTAAAGAAGAAAGGAAGCTTAGCTTGCAAGTTTTCTAAAGAACGTCATTATAGAGTTTGGAGCACCAACAATGTAAATACTATGAGGAAGCTATACGAGATGCATTGTTATAAGTTATAAAAGCTTTCCTAGTGCAATCCAGAAGTACCATTTTAAGGAATTGTTTCTCTAAAATAGAAAATGTAATTTAGTGATTCTAGTAGATGACATGCAGATGGGTATGCTTGTGTGGGAGAAAAAAGAAGAAGAAAAGAAGCAATTTTCTTTATCATCTCTGGCTAAAGACGCAGATCATACTCTTGAAGCTGTGTTATATTCTCTCATAGATAGTCCTTCTATAAATAATTATTCATTTATTCCCTCATACTTGTGCTTTGAATGATTAGGAGTAGCATGTATCTTGTTGATGTTTCAAAATGCTGAAACTATCAAGCAACAAAATGCTTAATATCACAGTGAAATGACTCACACAATCTAGGGATTAGCCAATTCCCAATATCAACTATATGAATGAATTACTATAACCCAGCTTCAACAACACCAAATGATGGTTTCCTACTCTTTTGGCTCTGCTAAACCAAGGCAGGTATACCTAGGGATAATTATAATGCAACTGTTATCTTCTAGATCTGGTCTTAGTTTCATTCTTATTCTCATCTGTTATCTTCACATACATACACAACTCACTTCAATTCTTCAATGCTCTCAAACTTATACATATCCCTTATCGACAGATCTGGTCATAATTCTCCCAAAATTTACAAATATTTCTAGAAATAATAGCTACCTAAGACTCGGGAATTAGATATAAATGAGTTGAGACCAACATTTAAAATTCTTGAACAAGATTGAAATAATTTTGATTTTATAAGATTACTTAATATGTAGTAGCAGAATTCATCCTTGTTTACTTCTGATTTATAGGATCTGATGCAGGAGCATCCAGAGGTATAAGGGCAATCCTGTGTCACCCAAAAAATGTACTTAGACTTAGTTTCTGTTTTATGTCTTTACATTTTTGGATACCCATTTGGCTCAAATAAAGGTTCCAACTCTCATAGTTCAACTATCAGTGCATTTGAAAATCCCGAAAAAATAGGAGCATGCAATTTGGCCATCATTTTGGTGACCTAGAAGGTGTGACTTGGCCAGATGAAGGTAATTGAGATTTAGAGAATTCTAGAAAAAGAATCAGGTCAAAAGGCCCCACGGTTTGAAAGTTATTGCAGTTTTTCGAGTTTTGGAGACCTCCTAAGAATGCTTCAAAGTCAGGTTTGGGGCATTAAATGACCTCAAAAAGGGTCAAAAAATGGGGGACAAGCGAAGCTCTTTGAGAGCTTTCCAAAAATGTAAACGGTTCATCAATCGGAGCTACGGTTCAAAAGTTATGCCTCCCGAAAGTTCGGCTACCGTTTCTGGATTCTTCTAGATTTGCACCGACTTCTAACGCGGCTTTTGGAACCTTCTATTTTGTCGGTGGATGCCTACTAGCACTTTCTAGAATGTACTCCTAGTCCTTAACCCTCCGGGGTCTATTTAAGGAGATTTTTGGCATTGTAAAAGGCAGTTCGGATTGGAGCTTGAGAGGAGGTGCTAAAAGAAGAAATATTCTCCAGATTTATGCTATTGTAAGCCCGCAGGGCATGTTTTGAGTTTATTTTCTCTGCACTGTTTGTACCAGCTTATTTTCTTAGTTAATATAATTCCCCCCTTTCTATTGTGTCTATTCTGGTTGTTGGGTTGTGTCCCCATCAGGATCAGTGCCTTATCCATTGAGCAAGAAATTGACTATTGGCAGGAGATCTAATTCAAATAACTCGTATAAGAATTAATCAATTGCAATCACCCATCTCCATTCTTATGCAATATCCCTTTTATGAACTCATAAACCTTACTGATTTACCAAAGCATTTATATAATTGCTTGAATTAAAAGCAACAATAAAACAAACATACAACCCATACAAACTACATTTAGCCAAATAAACCTTATTTAAATGACTTCAAAGTAAACAAACCCATAAACTAGAGATAGAAATTGATGACACAGATATAGTGTAAATACCCTGTTGTATTATCCTTTTCATATGACTAATACAATAACCAATAGAAAATCAATTGAATGCCCAGAATAGATTTCCATTTCTGTTATTTCAATTTGCTTATCAGAAAGTACAATGGAAGCAAACTCAAAACCCCTACATACTATTGGAATGACTATATATGTACTCTTCTTGAAAGAATACAATAAATTACACAAATCTCGGACAATCACAATGCCCTGAAAAATCATTTATATAGATATGGGTTGCAACAAGCAAAGCGAAAATGTGATTGACACAAAAAATTACACAAAAGACAAAAAGGTCACAATAGAATGCCAGGTGTATCAAATATTCTCTTAGGTAGGCCCATTCTAGTTACTGTTGTACTTATCGACTTTTGATTTGTCTCTCATTATTCTAGATCCTCAGAATACGTGGCTGCCAGGCTAGCCATGAGGGGTGATCTTGTGATGCCTTCAGATCAGTTTATTCGGATGGGTTTTCACTGCTTTCACCTTGAGCAGGCACTATTTCCTTTTCACTTTCTTCTTCCTTCAATTTTGGTGCTGATGTGTCAATAAGCTTCACTGCATCTTCCTGTTCCCTATCATTATCTGAATTGCCTTCCTCCAACTTCTAGTCTGAAGGAATATCTGCCATCCATGTGTTAAACTGTATGTCATCCGGCTAGATGAACCATAAGATATCATCTTGTTTCTTTAATATATAATTAGCCTCCTTTTCAAAACCAAAAAATTCTTGCTTCAAAGAATCAAAAAATAACTGGACTTTAACCAATTCCTCTGTCGTGGTGGCCCACCAGGCATGCCCCTTTTCATTAACAACTTTATTTATCCTTATGCAGAAAAGGTCATCCAGTTGTTTACTCCATTCATCCCTTTTTTTTAATTGGTTCTTTCTATCCAAAGCACAAGGAAACAGATCAAATTTTTGATTCTTGTATTTATTCAAATAAGAAACAATTTTCAGTTGCAAAGCAACTCTCCTATTATCAAAATCTGTCAAGTCATTAGCAATATCATATAATTTTTCAATATGGTCATTTGAAGACATTATAACTTAATAACATAAAAGGGTGATTTCTTTTTCCCTTTTTCCCCACTTGTTAACAATAGACTTGAGGATTTCGTCATGGGTTTTTAGTTGCTCCCATATACTTATTGCTCTTGCCAGCTGATAAAAAAACAAGGGCCATTCAATCTTATCTACCAAATACATTAGGGCTTTTCTAAGTTTATCCTCATATTGCGTATTTAAATCTACATGTAAAGCCCATAGCTTATTTTTTCCTTCTTCAAAATCCTCAGCTATATAATATTCTAGCCTTTGAGGTGTGTCTGGTAGTTCTACAAGGGGGGTGGATTTAAAAGGTTCCACTCGAGGATGAGGCTATGTTATTCTTGGCCTTGTGGACTTCCCCATTACCTTTTTTTCAAGTTCAATTCTCCTTTTTACCTCCCTATTATAGGCCTCAAGAAGTGTTTCATATTTACCCTATAACTCAGACATGGCCTGTTCCTCCTTCTTTTTAGTATCCAAAAGAAACTTGGAAGATTCCACATTCCAAGATGTTGCCTGCACATGTGAGGTATCAACAACTCTTCTCACAATTAAGCTTCCCATCAAGCTAGAGTCATCTGACTGTGATGATGTGGGTCTAGATCCTCTTCTTAGTGATTAACTGACCAATGTAGCTTGATCTTCAATGAATGCAGTGCCTTGAAAGTTCACTTTATTCTGGTCTTGCAAAGTCAATTTATTTGAAACAGAACTAAAAACTAAAGCATCAGCAATATCCAAATTTGGCAACAATAAAATGTTAGATTCCTTGACCATTTTCCTCCCTTCTTGAGGGCTTATATTCTGCAATTCTTTTATCATTTCTTCTTTAGTTTAGTTCTGAATGGAAGTTTCATCCATTTCTAGATGCTTTGTTTTCATCTTTTTACATTTCTCCTAAAAAATGTTCATGTTTGCCCTCCATGCAAACTGTTGAAAAGCCCTTGATTTCACAAAATTGTCATCAATAAAAAATTTATGACTTGCCTACTCTAACATAGGGTCCAATTCCCTGCCACTATAATCTACTACAGTTAGATCCAAACTTGGGAGGGAAGGTTCTAGAGGGTTACCCTCATCTAATTCTGCTTGAGTAATCAAAATACCTCCCTATGATCCCATATGTTTGATCTGTTCACTAGTGAGATGTTTTTCTCCAATCCTTAGAGGGGATTGAGTGGATGAATATTCCTCAACTTGAGGCCTTTCTTCTGTTATTACCTTCTGCCTCTTAGGACTAGGCTCATCAGGTCTCTCCTCATGGACTATACTAGTGGATCCTTTTATTTGTTTCCCCTTATCTATAGGAACCCTTTTATTCTGAATTATAGTATACCTAGGCCTCTTTTATACAATTATTTTACCAGCTCCCGCATTGGGGGTGAAAGCCAATCTCCTTATGACCTCTCCGGCCTTATCAAGATAGGAATCATTAAAAATTTGTTTCTTTTCATTCATGAATTCCATTATTTTAGGGAAGGTATTCATGAGTTTACTTATTTTGTCAGTCTCTGTAACAGGATTATCTAAAGGATCATATTTATTATCAAAAAAAAGAATGAATTCTAAGACCTAGGAATAAAATCTCCACTTTTGCTTTTTAGTTTCCTGCTCCTGCAATGAGAATTCATTCCTTATAATTTCCTATGGATAATAAGAATCGTGCTTGACCGGTCCCAACTTGATTCTATGCCTGAACATCTGATTGAAAAATCCCTCAGAATCACAAAAATGGGGATGAGAGACAACCATCATATATTGCTCCAAATTTTATGCAAAAATAGTCATCCCCCTTTTGTAATCACAAATTGATGGGTTACTATGCAGGTAGGGAAAATTGACCCTAATTTCCTTTTCAAAAAAAACATTTTTTCAACTCCCCCTAACATACACAAAACTTCAGCCACTCCTACCTTCAAAGGTACTTGGTAAGGAAAAACATGACGACTCCATTTAAAACCATATATTCTGAAAATAATAGAAACAGAGTAAGGGATGATATCTCCCCAATTATGTGAAACTTTCAAGTCATGGGGGTTATCCATAGGCCTAAGGAGACTCATTAGTGCTTTAGGGATTCTAGGATTGTCACTCAATATAAGGCACCTCAGCTTAGAAGCAAAATATCTATCAAATCTGACAAAACTAGCATTACTTGCATCCCAGGTCATATTTGCACTCCACAACTGGACTGGCAGTATTTCCCCATTCTCCTCTCTATTTAGTTCCATCTCATTACCAAAATATGTCACTCCTTTGAACAAAAACATATGCATTAATAGAGAGTAGTGACCAAAAGTTTTTTCCACCATGCCCTTCACAATCCCAACTAAACTAATGTGAATTTCTTTAGCCAAAAAGGAAGAAAAATCAAAAATAACATCTACACCAAAGGAAGCAATCTGAACCATCATGTACATGAAACAAATGCGCATAAGTTCTTGCTCATCTTCACCAAAAACTCGGCATAAGGTCCTGTATATCTCTACAGCCTGGGAAGTAAAAAGACTCTTCTTAAAAGGCTCTCTGGAGGTTGGAGTAATTACTGGTAAAGTTCCTATTGTACCAATATGTGCCCTCAGTGCACCTCCCCTGATTACATCCTTCTTTGCTTTATATTCATTCTCTAATTCTAGCAAATTGATTCACACATGGTAATCTAATAATGGTTCCAGGTGAAAAACCTCTCTAATTTCTTTAGGAGTAATCGAGACCAGAGGCACACCATCCTTTCTTCTTAAAACCCTAATGGCTTGGTAATAATTCTTAGCAATGGCTTCAAGCAAATCATAATTCATGAAACCACTTGGGACTACTAACTTTCCCAAATCAAAATTCCAGACATTAGCATGCGGGGCAAACAACTTCTTTTCTGAAAACCACTTTTTAAACAGGATAAGACCAGTTTGAGTAGTTGTTGCATCCCTTACCCAATTCCCCTTGTCATACAGGCCATCTGCAATTTTAAGCCTAGGGTTTAAGAAAATCAAAATTTTAACTTGTACAGGCTCTACAGTGGACTCTGGGAGTAATTCTAATAAATCATCATGGACATTCCTATCCATATAGTTAATTTGCCCAGAAAATGGCTTCTTAGGAGGCATTTTGATAGTATTAAGAGAACTGGAATGCCAAAAAGGTTATAGTATGAGTACTTACTTTACTTGCTAAACTTGTTCTTCACTGAACCTCTATAATTGATCTCGAACAACTAAGGAATAGTTTTCACGTTCTTACCAAGCTTAATATGATGAAATTAATAGGCTCTTTGTGCTCAAAAAATTTGCAATCTTTGTTCACGTGGGATTGGAATTAATGAAAATCTCTTGTATTATATCTATTTTTTCAACACATGAAGCTTTCATTTATCATAAATGCCTAGGACAAAAAAATAGAGTGGTGTCACATTTTCTTTTTTAAACTTGGGCCGTTGATCCATGAAAAATCCTATGACTTGGGAATGAAAAGTAGGCTGACTCAGCTTTCTTCTTAACACATTGGCAGTCAAACCAATGAAATACCTCCATTTGGACTTTTCCTTCAAGGTTGGAGCTTCAAACTGAGCTCACGGATGACCATAGACATGTGTCATCAACTCATTAACTTGTTATACATAACTCTCGAGCACCTTTCCATAGTGAGCTAGTGATAACCACTGATCTTACTTTAATTGTGTGGCAAATAATTGAAATAACCTTTAAGAACACAATGGTGGGTCCCTTTCTCATTAACTCACTATACTTATTTATTGCACATCTCCTCATAGCAAGTTAACGAGCGTCATCAATCTAGATTTGATCTTGCAGTCAGCAATTTACTGCAATAGTGGTTGGCCACCACTCGCCAAGTCGGTCTACATAACTTCGAAGCACTTCTTCATAGCGAGCTAACGATGGCCTTTGATCTTGGCTTGGTCTCATGATCAGAAATCTTTGTACTTTATACATGGGAAGTGGGTCCATGATACCGTATTCGCTGAGCTAGCTCAACACGTTGGCACATATATATATATATATATATATATATATATATATAAATCTCCTGATGACATCACATGTCTTGGGCCTCATTGTGTTTATGAATTTTAGGTGGGTCGCTATGTCGCTACTGGCAAAAAACCAACAATCTGGCTAGTGACATGGTGAGCTTCAATAAATCAAAGTTTTCTAGCTCAAAGATATTTCAATAGGACACCACCATGTAATTTGATCTACATAGCTTAGCCTTATCACGTCACTCATTAAGGGCCCACCTTTGACGATTTTTCAGTTACATTACCATTTTTTGACCAATCGCTACATCACTACTGAAATAAAAATCACAAATCTAGCTAGCGATATGGTGAGTTCCGGTAAGCACTTTAAAAACAACACCTAAAAAAAGAAACTACTAAAGAAAATAACCTGTAGAGGGACAAAAGTGAAACGTGCACCATATCTTCCTCAGGATCGTCAAAATTACTTCTGATCTTAGAAAGATGCCATCTTTGGAAAATCTAGGCATTCGCTATATCACCACTGGCAAGTTGCAAGTTTTTTCAATTAGTGACTTGGAAAATTGCTAGATAAAATTAAACTCCAATGACACCACTCTGGTCTGGGACATATTACATGGTTAATAGATCTTCCCGCTAACACATTTCGTGGCACCGAACTCCATTTTTTAGTATCACGCATAATTCTTTGATGGTCGCTACCTTGCTATGCGTAACATACGAGCATATTGCCATAGCGAACATGCGACAACTGTAGATTCAAATTAGATCAGATGGCTAGAATAAAACCCCTTTTTCAAAAGACTTAACAACTGTGATCAAGCAAGCAGGAAAAGAATATTCGCTCCTTGTTTTTTTAAAAATAAATTTCACGCTACGAAAAACTTAAAAAGACAAATCTAAGGCTTTTCACAGATTTTTCAAAGGTATCGAAATATACTATGCCAAAACCTAAAGCCCTATGAATTATCAAAAAGTTCTCATCTGATTTTTTTTATGATCCTAAGAAAATTTGATTCGCAAAAAATCAGACCAACATATCTGATGTACTCATTAAAAGATACTTTGTCCTCAATTGAGGGATCGTTTTTGTACAATTTAATGTGAATAGCACACATTTTACTATCCAACATAGTTAACCTGAGAAACTAGCAACTCCATGGATATAAGTAGTCCTTGATATGTTCTACTGATAAGTCAGTGAGTCACTACTGATATGTAAGACATAGAAACAAATAGATTCTTATTATGGGCTGGCGTATTTATTGCTTCTGGGCACTAACATAATGCAGATCTTTACTTTTTGCATTAGAAACCTTGTGACTGTTAAGCAGTACAAACTTAATAATTTTACTACCTAGATCAGTGCAATCAAGAATGCTTTCGAGCACAGATCTAGGTCATTTCTTGATTTCCAACTGTTCAGCTATTTTTTGTCAAATTTTCACATAACTCTTGTATCACTTCTAGTCCTCCAGTAAAATTCTTGTTTACTTTCTATTCTTGTGCTGTAACTTTTTAAGCTAAGCCAAAGCTTTTTGATGTCTGGGTTTCAGGCTTGCATGCTTATCTATTCAATGAGATAAATCGAATGATCTTTTTCCTGTTGACATGATGAATTTTGAAGAATTCACTGGTTTAGGTCTAGCCCTTTTTTGTACTTCATTCCTACATTTGTAGAAATGTTTCTTTCATATTGTTACTTGAATTTGTAATAGTAGCTTGGATAGTTATGGACATTTTAATCTATAAAATATACCCCCACTTGGGTCTACTCACCATGTCATCATTCTAGAAAGTTAATTTACAACAAGGTAGTGCATTGTAACATTGTACATGTGTATTTGTGTTGTAGGTACATGTGTATTTCTGTTGTAGTCAAGGAGAGGGATTTCTCTTCAAGCATATTTCCATAAGTACATGTGTATTTTTCTTGTGGGTTTTTATGATAATATTGAAGATGGAAGTGAATACTATTACTATCATTATTATTTTTTATGCCAAAGTTCAGCCATTGTTGTGTAATATAAATGGGAGAGTCTTTGCTCAAGTGTTTTTTCTCAATGATGTTTTGATGATAAGTGTTAAAAAGAGTCTAGTTGCAAATAGAATGTAATGTACTTGTTGTTTCATTTTATTGAAAGTGTGTAGATGCAAATTTATCATTTGGAATGTTGGTCTATTGTAACAACAATTATACTTTTTGTTATAGTAATGAAAGAAAAGAAAGGAAATGTATATGCAGAAGCTATAGTTGTAAAAGCTTAGAAGAAATAATAATTACAAATTTTTTGTTTTATAAATATAGTTGTGTTGGTATCATATTTTTCTTGTATTTTTTTTTTAATAATACATAATTATATTGTATCATTTAGACAACAGTTTCATATTCAAAAAAAGAACAAAAAGAAAAAAAATTGAGTGTGTTTCTCTCTTCAACTCTAGAACATTCAACTTAAACATCAACACAAAGATAATAATTTGAAATCTGGTGTGTTTAGTGCTTGGAGTTGTACCCTCAATACCTAGGCCATGTGGGCTATAAAACATGATATTCATGTGATTCTATTTTAGATGATGATGATGATGATGATGATAATGAATAATCACCATCTACTACTAGCTTATGTAGTGATGAAAGGTCTTCAATGCACCTCTAACTACAAGTATGCCATGGAAAACTTGTGATGGAGATGACTCCTCAAAGTAATAGACTATCATGGAAATTTTTTGATGAAGATGACACCTACAAATATTAGACTATCTTCAAAAACTTATGATGAAGATGGCACCTAAATTTACTAGACTATAATTGAATTAATGTACTTTGGATCCTTCATTGAAAGTCTCTATCATTTTGTTAGAAGATGATTTATCTTCTAGTTCAACCAAAAGAATCTCTCTCCTATATTTCAACATTACATTTAATTGTTGCATTGCAATTAGGTCTTCCCTACAAGGGTTTCTATTTGGATGAATAACAATCTATCATGGAAAAAGTGTGACGAAGATGCCACCTGCAACTATTAGACTATCATAGAAAAATTGTGATGAAGATGACATTAAAAACTATTGGACTATCATATGTACAAGTCACAAAATGATTCCAACACATGAAATTAAGTGTACTACATAGGATAGTGATGACTAAATTTCCATGCCATCCAAATTTGGTGGTTGTAACATTTATACCAATTTCATTTGTGGGATACACACTCTTGATAAGTTAGTTAGCCTTGCGACTAAGGTCAATGGGGAATGTTGACACATGCAACCTGAGCATGAGTTTGAATTTGCTATTTCCTTGGGGATATTTACTTATTTTCCAAATAGAAGGTATCATCTCCATTTTGTCTATCATGATAAGTTGTCACAGGTTTTTTGAAATAATTTATTTTCTTATGTGTATTTCTTCTCATAGAATGAACTTACCTGAATGAAGCTGAACATGTGAATGCTTGATGACCCGGTTCAAGAATATTGTGTATATAGAGGCCTTGTACATTGTAGTATAATTTCTCCCTCATATAAGGTCACTTATGGATTCAGGAAAATGCAAGATGCATTTTCAAAGGGTCTCTTTTGTTAGTTTTGAGACACCAATAATTATTGAAATAAATAATTTATCCTCGGCAAGATATTACTTCAAATTGTCATAACCTGTGACTTTTGTTGACAGGTTTAGACATCTCTCTCACAAGTAGATCATTGAAGCTAATTACAAATGATACCAATCTAGATAATACATGCTCAAAGGAATTTTCTACTATAAACATTAGGAGTGGATAAGAGTAGGTAGTTATTAAAACCATTTCAAATGATGTGGTGATGTATGAACTCCCATTAAATTTCTCACATAAGCATGATTAAGATGTTGAATTGAGATCTCCAATCGAACATTTTCATGGTAGTGAAGCTTGCAGCCCCAACAAGACTTGTCATATTGATAAATTAGGAGTACATCTCGAAAATCATCCTAGGTGGAAAGGGAGACATAATGAGAGTGAATCACAAGGGAATTTAATGGTGGATTGTACCAAACAAAGAGATCATGTTTATCATTTCCTCGAGCAATTCTTACGTAAAACATCATTAAAATAATTGTTCCCTTTGACAGTGTCAAAGAGTGTATATATACAATATTTTTGAAGTTGTTTTGTGCTAAATGAACGTTTTGTGATCAAGTCTTGTAAATATCTTGGTTGGTGCAACTACAAATTTCTTATTGGCTTTGTACTAGTACCCAAGATTAACTTTGGTGACATTAGTAGAATTCCAAGTTTTACTCTTGTATTCCTATTAATTGTACTTGATTGTTGAATATGTTAAAGAAGAAACAAATTCCAGTTAATTTACAGACTGGAACTAACTTGAATTGCTTGATGTATTTTTTAAATGTTCAGATGCATATACTAAGAATTTTTTGTTGCTGTAAGCCAAGCCATAGTTAACAAACAAGTCAAACCTTCCAACTATTGTGGATCTTGTGAATAAAGAGTTGTTGAACTTGAAATATCTTTAGCAAGTAAGTATATTTTCCTGTGAAGAAAGACCATGCCTAACAATATGAACCCAGATCAAAATAATGAGACAATGGCTGCATTGTGGGCTCAGTTTCGAAGAAAACCTGATAAATGTTATTGTCCTTGCAAAAAGTGTAAGGGCTTAAAGAATCAAAGAATTCTAATCACAATAGCCCAGAGTCATTGTAGGCAATATGGTCATGTTGAAGGGGGCCACGATGTTCGTCCATTGTTGAATGTGGATTTCCTACTGGAGGAACATGGAGATGTGAATATCCAAGCTAAGGATAACACTCCCATGGAAGAAGATGATAATGTGCCAAAGGACATGATTGAAGAAGATGGTATTGAGGCAAGTGATGAAGAGGCTCACAATGATGGTACTAGTGAATCTAATAATAATGATGAAGATGGTCTTGATATACCCTTACTTGAGAAGGCACATGAGCCCTTATATGAAGGCTCCCAAACAACTCTATTGTTGGCTATAGTGTTCTTGGTGAACTTAAAGGTTATGAATAGTATATCCAATGTAGCAATTTAACATATGCTAAGGTATGTAATTTTTGTCATCTTCAATGTTAGCATACAATTACTATTCATTATATTAACAATGCATATCTTTTATTGTAGGTTGATTAGTGAGTTTTTGTTACCACCATCAAACATTTTGGCTCATTCGTACCAAGAATTATCTAACATTATGGATCAGATTGGAATGAAATATTAGACAATACATGGATGTCCCAATGATCACATTCTATATCATAAACAACATGAATTTGCAACAGAATGCCCTAATTGTCATGGTAGTAGATATCGGTCAGATCAAATAACAAAAAAAAGTGCCTCACAAGGTTCTTCGGTACATTCCCATTATTCCACGTCTTGAACAGTTATTCAGGTGCACTAGCTTGGCACAATTTATGGATTACCATGCACACAATAGAAGTCAGGATGACATTATGCGAATGTCTGTCGATGGTTCTGCATTTAAAGAGATAGAAGAAACATGGTCACACTTTAAAGAAGAACCTTGTAATCTAAAACTTTCATTGGCGGCAGACGGTGTCAATCCATATGGAGATACGAGATCTATCTACTTAGTATGGCCTATTTTTGTTAACAATAACATTCCTCCTTGGATGTCCATAAAGAGGGAGCACATAATGTTGTCAATGATTGTGCCAGGTATATTTTTATTTTATAGTTATCTAAATTAATTTATAAATAGTGCATGAAAATGGTTATAATAACTACATAATGTTTACATTCATTCAATTGCTAGGTAAATACCAAGTTAAAGATATGAATGTGTATATTGAGCCCCTAATTGATGAGTTGTTAAAGTTATGGAATGGCATCATTATGTATGACATCTCTAGACCGATAGGACATCAACAATTTCAATTCCATGTAATGCTTGTATGGACAATACATGATGCCCCTGGGCTAACTCATTTTTGTGGTATGTTATATTGTTAAGATTATATATTTTTGGTATGTTATAGTGCTTACACATTACTATCGAATGCTTAAGTTGCACGTGATCATTGTACATGATCCAATTAGACATGATCTTTTAGGTCTTCAGACAAAAGAAAAATTTGCATGTCTAGTTTGTGGTCCGAAGATGAAATGTCGTCATTCGAGAAGTTTAGGAAAGTAGGTGTTTGATGAGTTTAGACACTTTCTCCACCATAATGATAAGTATCGAATTGCCAAAAAACATCTTTTCAATGGGAAAGAAGAGACATAATCAAGGCCACGAAGAATGACACCTCATTTGTGGAAGTTAGAATATGATTGACTAAATCATCAAGGTAATGGCCAATTGGTCGTCCGAAGTTTACAATTTTTATTTTGATATTGTCTTATATTTACTAATGTTGTAACTGATGCTCGTGAAGGTCATCAAGGCATCAATGAAAAACTTCCTAGAGGAATGAAAAGTTATCCTACCCAATTTAGTAGGTTTCCATACTACAAGGATCTCCCAATCACACATTTATTTGATGCTATGCATATTGGAAAGAATGTAACAGAGACACTATGGAAAATGTTGGATAGAAGGCATGATAGAGAACAAATTTCTAAAATTTGTACTGACATTTATGAATCTAATCATGCACTAAAAGTTTTCATTGAATCAAATATGAATGGAGACTGTATAAATACAACTTTCCTTCCTTGGTTATTAACAGAACAACAAAGTGATGCATTAAAAGAAGTCATTAAAAAAAATTAAAAATTCCAACAGGATTGGCTACAAATATAAGCACTCTTCTATCAAAGAAAGGTGATTTTGGGCCAAGGTTGAAGACACATGATTGGAATAGCTTCCTCAAGGTAAGTTATGTTTTTTATTTACAATATATTTGTAATATTGGATGTAGTACCAATTGCATTATTTAATAATATATTGAAATGATCATTTTTTAATGATTGCAGTTTGTCCTACCTCTATCCCTTCCACAACAGTTTGAGAATAGTATTAAACAAGTTATATATGATGTTGGAAAATACATGAGGTTAGAAGAGTGTTTTTTCTTAGATTTGTAGCTTTTTATATGAAATCTATTGTATAATTTTATTTGAAATCTCCTCTATGTGTTTTTGCATGTTGAATCTCTTTTAGGTGGTTATCATCTAAAGAAATTGATAAAAAAGATATAAAATATTTAAACTGAAAAATTCCACAGCTTATGTGTGAAATGCAAAAGTGTTTACCTCCAATGTTTTTCAATGCTCAAGAACACTACATCATACATCAAGTTCAGGAGATTGAATTGTATGGACCTGTACAAGCTAGATCAATGTGGATGGTTGAGAGGCACTTGAAATTTATGAAGGGCTTGGTTCGACGAAGAGCACTTCCTAAGGGTTATAGGATAGAGAGATATATGATATACTAGACCATGGTGTGCATTAGTGAATATCTTCCAAACTTTGCAGCAGGTATCCATGCAGATCGCATTTGGGATCCCAACTGTAATGACAAATTTAAAGGGGAGTACTTGACGGGGAAAGGTAGATTAAGGAGGGTGACAGGTAATTATAATTTTTTTTTTTGTAATTTAACAATTCTTATCCATCATCAATATATATAAGTTGTTTCTAACTGGTGTAATTGTCTTCTTTATAGTTGGTCGTGAGTGGGATGCACTAAACTTGTACATTGCAAACAATCATGATTGGATGACAATGTGGATTGAACAGTCTCATGAAAATGGTCGCTCATTAACATGGGATGGTGTTGCATCATTGGTTTAAAAAGCTCATCGTAATAGAGATCCAAATGTTACGCCAATGGTACTTGATCTAATATACGGCTTAAGAGATACAAAGGTATGCATAAGATTACTAATCATGAGACATAAGTTTAATATCAACTCATAGATCAATGAGAAGATTCTTGACATGTTTGAATAATTTTAGGTCAAACACCACAAAGCTATGTACTACCATGGCTATAAATTCTACACTAAAAAGTTAGATGAAATGAAGAAAACGTGTGATTCTGGGATAAGTGTTGTCTTCACGGTCACCAATATTTTATCTAGAACTGACATACATCCTCAACAATCTAAAAATCAATACTATGGCATTTTGGATGATATAATTGAGTGAGACTTTGATTCATTCAAAATAGTTCTATTTGTCGTCAAATGGTTTAGGTTACAACTAAATCAAAATGATCCTGATAGGACTATTATTGAACACAACAATAGATTTACTATGATTAATACAAGGTCATTTGAGCTAGTCAGAGATGAGCCCTATGTTCTTCCAAGTCAATGTGAGCAAGTGTTTTACTTTGGTGTTCTAGAAAAACCAGGTTGGTCATTTTTTGTTAGACATGACCCAAGAGGAAGGCCAGTAAAGTATAATGTGATCGAAGAAGAAGATATTGAAGAAGCACAAGAGGAAGTAAATGATTATCAGGAACAACAGTTACCTAGTGATGAAGAAGAAGAAGATGGTGATGATTTTGGTCATGCTAACAATAATGGTGATAATGATGATGATAATGTTGATGACGATCATGATCATGGTGATGAAGATGATGATGGTCATGATGATGATAGTGATCAAGAGGATGATGATGGTGATGAAGATGGTGGTGGTGATGACGATGATCAAAGTGACAAGTTCGATGATGATGATGATGATGATGACATGGATGAAGATCACGATGATCAATGAAATCTTTAGATATGATCAATGTCAACTATGATAGGGTCTTGTATAACCAAATATTTCTTTCCAAACCATATGTGCACATACAAACATTAAGTAGAACATGTCAAATATTTTTTTAAATATAAACATTAGTTACACTAAATTTTTAACTTAAGACAAATGATTTACATATACAATCTACTTTATTATTAATATTTTTTTTGGTAAGTCTATTACTTTAATTTTGCTGCTAATTTCGAAGACTTACTAATTTTTTTCATAGGGCGATATGGATGCACCATCTCAGACACCTTCAATAGAGGTAAACATTAATTATTGTAAATTTTAATGTTAATATAGAAAAAAATGTCCTATTATTATGTTCTTTTCTTTATGTCTTTGGAGTTATTTTGATGAAAGTATACGAATATTTGATGTCACAAATGATAGGAAAAAGATACAATGATTGCTGATCAAATGCAATCTAAAATACGGGCATCATATCTACATGACATTGGCCTTAGTACTGACCTTGTATTCATCACCCAAAAAATTACACAAAGATACACTGATGAGCTTGTTAAAATTATCATCAAGGGTGACAGAAGTGAGGAGAAAGAGGCACTGAGAATAGAATTGGACCGCAGAATCCAATCTTTGAAAGTAAGTAGTAATAGAAGTTCAATAGATATTAATATTTTATAGTATCTTATGGATCATGATCTCTAATTTTATGTGTTCTAGTATAGACATATGTGCTAGTTGCGAGGTCACATGGTGAACATGGTTAGGATTGTTGTGCAGTACCTTCGTGTAAATAACACTTTGTTTGTTTTGATCAACATTATAACATTTACCTTTTTTTGTGGATGTTTCTTGCTAGTATCCCATTTGATATTTATCCATTGCAAATGTCTTTGCTAACAATATTCTATTCTTTAGCTCATGATGAAGTGTGGACTCCTCCTTCAGTTGGCGGTCCACTATTGTCTGCTGCATTGTCGGCAACAAGGACCATACAAACATCATCGTCTATGCCCAGTAGAACTGGTAAAACCTTGTTTTGATATATTTTGTAATGTGTTATATTTTGTAATGTATTTCTACAAGTTGATGAACAATGAAGTAGCATATTAGTGCTTAAATGATGTCGACAGAAGCTTGCATACACACAAACACATGCATACACACACCACGCATACATACATATATATAGCCAAACATAGAGAGACATGGACATAGGTAGGGAGGTAGACCAACAAAGAGCAGTACTAAAATTGTCATTTAATTGTATGATATTTCAGTTCATAGAGCAACAGAGAGCAGTACTACTGAAGTTGATCCATTTCCTGGAGCAGTTCGTGTGATTAGTATTGGTTCGCATGGAGGGACATTGTTGTTGAATAAGAAAACTATGTTTCCATTAAGAGAATGAAATCTTCCAGGTGCTTTAAAATTGATATTATTTAAAGTGTAAATTTAGTTTACTTTTACATTACTCATTTTGGACTGATAAATCCTTTATGTTTTTGTAGGTAATAATGCTTTCTTTGAACATCTTTTTCATATGACATTGAGACTATTTGGACCCACCATACGTAAAAGGTATGTAGTTTCATATCATTGCTACATAATTTTTGTTTTCTTCTATTTATTGTAATATATTAAAGTTATTAATGTAAAAATCTATTTGTTTTTAAAAAGGTGGAATTTACAAGCTGTGGAATTAAAAAATCAGATGATTGGATCCATTGAGGAGAAATTTGGAAAAAGTATTTTTGACACTGGCCTATTTTTGAAAAGAGCAGGAAAGCATATAAAGATTGTGAGGGATCAATATAGAAGGGCTCTTAAGGATAACCCAAAGTATGATCGTCCTCCTATGATTCCACCGATGGAGTGGAATGAAATAATAGAAGATGCAAAGGAGAAAAGGCTATTTGAAGATAGAGATAATGAAGCAGCACAGGTCAAAAAGAGGTATGTCATTATAGTATTAAGTACATTGTAATCATGCACTAATTATTGATATTTGTAAATATATAATCTAAGATGTTTGAAATTATTCATAGATTGCAGGACACATTCGTGGCTACAAAAGAGAGGATAGAAAAGGTTGGCCAACACAAACTTGGCTCTGGTGGCTGTATGAATCTGCAGTCTCGACTTGTAAGTAGAGCACTGAATTTTATATTTTTTTTTAATATAATGTTGCAAACAGTTTTGTTTAATAAAACCATACATGAAAAACTGATGTTATCAAGCAAAAAACACAGGGCATAGATTTCAATGTGGAGGTCACAGATGAAGATAGAAAAATTTCCTTGAAGGAAGGCTATAAAGTTGTCGTTGCATGCCTACATAAAGAATCTGTAAGCCTTGCCCAAGAATCTAGTGCACCAAATGATATCTCACAGGTAAATTGGTCAAATGAAAAGTAAATGAAATTAAATAGTTGAGAAGATTCTTTTTTGGTATTAGTTTTAAATGTAAATTGACTACATAACAATGTGCATAACATTTTACTACAGCCTTCATATCCTACCACAGAACCTGCTCCTAACGAAGGCCATGATGTGCATTATAGTGGTGCAGATATTGACTTTCTATTGGAAATTAATTATGCAATTATGAATACAATTTAACATCTTCAATTGGAATTTGACATGTATCCTTTTTTTAAATATTTCAAAGCATGTTGAACATCATGCTGAAGCAGTGGACCATGTTCCAAGTGTTCAACATCTTGATGTGGTGGTAGATCAAAATCTTAATGTAGATGATGTGGCATTGTCAAGTACAAAAAATGCATTTTATGTTGTACTCATACTTAATTACAAACTTGTAATAGTTAGAAAAAGAAAAAGAGTATGCCAATTTATCACATTCACTTGCTCTTGCAATAGAGCCCCCTTTAGTGCAGCAACCTCCTGATCCTCCAAAAAGAAGGACCCATCATAAGTTGACATTACACATGCCAAAAGAGGAGGAGAATGAAGTAGATATGGATGCTCCTATGAGCGCTTTTCTTAAGAGAGCTGAGAAAAACAAAAAAAAAAGAAATGGTGTTTTAAAAATCTTCTTTGATAAACCTTGTTGGATAATGAAAGAACTTTGTTTTAAGTAATTTTGTATGAATGATGCGTATTAATAGCGATTTTTAGTTTATTTTAATGAATATTGTTATGTGTTAATGAAGTTTTGATTAGTATTGTGTATTAATGAATTTTATATCATATTAATGAATGTTATGTGATTGTATTGATTGAATGTTATAGTTCATAAATGGATGATTGAATGAATGAAGTATGTAATTAAATGATAATGGGTACTTTAGATTGGTGTTAGGGGGAGGGAGGTGAGGCCAGATGACCTTCCACCTTCACATGGTTGGCCTTGTTAAGTAGAGAATATTATAGTATTCTTGAAACCAAGTGAAGCTCAAATTTGTTAAGTCTTCAAACACACATCCCAATTCTCTTTAACGAGACTGAAGTTTTTTCACTTGTAATAGTCTCATTGCAGTCATCTTTTGGTTCTTTCAAAATATAGTTCTTGCTTAGTTTAAATCCCAATTATTGGATATTTTTCCACATTGGAGTTAGTTTGGCATAGAAACTTGCATATTTTATTATATGTGTTTAGTCAACTAAAATCAATGTAGAAAGTATTCACATAGTTAATGTCTAACAAAAGAAGACAAGATGCATATACTATTTAGCATGGAAATCCTTGTAGGTGAATTGTGTGTGTTTGTACACACACACACACACACACACACACACACAAACATAGATGTATGTATGTATATAACTTCAAACAAATGTGTAGACTCAACTAGCAAGAGACACCAACCTCAAATCCTGCAATGCAGAAGGAACTGACCTTTGAAATGCAAAGTGTTTATAATGTAGGTAGATTTTCCTTAGATCTCCTTCGAGGTCTTCAAAAAATCTTCCTTGTACTTATGAATAATCCACCAATATTTGAAATAGTGGTTTTCAATAAATGATCTAAACTTGGAATATACCTCCATAAAAATTCTACCTTAGAAATGCTCATCATATTCAAAATAAGCCTTCACATGTTTGTTCACTTAGGTTTGATTTAGGTCTTCCACAAATTTGGCTTATAATTATGCTCTTGAATCTCTTAAAATCTTCTTTGTATTCAAATGATATTTAATGAATTGATTGATACAAATTTCCTCATACTTGAAACCAAATATCATTATCATTGTCAAACATAACATAGACATAAAATTATTTTGGTTATTCACTTGTTATACAAGTTAGTCTTATCTTTTTGGTTTTCACAAGTCATGAACTTATACATCTTTGGGATATCCACAAGCTATTAGAGATGTTTGGATGGTTCATGTCCTTATTTTTTTGTGTTGTTTGTAGGGTTTTTTCCACGAAGTCTAAGGACAGACATATTGGATGTTTGTGATAGACATGTCCACCTATAAGAAAAGTATCAAATGTAGAAAAAATGCAAAGAAAAGCTTGTAAGGGTTTTAGGTGTCTTTAGGCCTAGTATATCTTGTAAGGGTTTTAGGTGTCTTTGGAAGGGTTGGTGAAGTTATAAAACCTTTGAAAAGGTTAGTGAAATATATTAAAGGCATATATGATTGTAAGTTGTCGAAGTTGACACTTTGTGTCAACTTAGACAACAAATTTTAGTTTATAACTAACTGGTAACAGTCAGATAGTTAGACATCAGTGGTTTTTTACTATTGTTTGGTTATTTAGAAGGGATTTGTTGAGTGTTTGGGGGAGAAGTAGAGTTGGGGTGGTGAGACAAGGCATTGTGAAAAAATTTTAATCAATAAAATAATCCTATTCTCTGCAATTCAGTCTCTGCCCCAAGGAACAATGAGTTCCTATGATGTATCAAATGCATTTTGACTAATATTTAATGTGAGAACATTTTATTATTTTTTTAATCTTGTCCACACATTCTTTTAATTTTCATTGCGGGTTGAGTAAGGAATAATAGACTGGTGCATTCAAACCAGTGACTGGTTAGGTACAGTCAACTGTACTTATTTTGAAGTTTCCAATGTAGATTCTCTCCTACCACCTGTAGTCACTGTTATTGGTGGGAGAAAATGAGGTTGTGATAATATATTTGTACTATATTAACGAAATGTAGGAGAGAGGGAAAACTTGGTGTAAGTGCAGTGTTGGATGGTAATTGCTGATGGAGGTTTAGCCTGGATTAGACACCAGTCTAATAGATAGTGAATCATTTCATGTTTGAAGATGTTTGGGGGATGAATCCTTCATATTTGGGGGGTGTCTCTATTACCAAAAATGTGACAATAGAACACTGGTAGTGTTATGATGGGCAAAATATGTCTTTCATTGAGATAGACTATTTCTAAGTCATCTGTGTTGTTTCTTGCTATTGTCAAGCAATCTTTGTTTTCCTTGAGACCATGAACAAAATTATCTACCATTTTTGCTAATGATAAAAATTTTGACTTGAACAATGATAAAGTTTATTATTAATCATTATAGTGGAACAACTTTTTACTTGTTCAAAAATTTTAGTCGAAGGTGTTGGAATTGATAGTGAACCCCAAGCTCCTAGAAATCACTTGCAACCAAAATGCATGTTACATCTGTGTCTGAGAGAGAATATGATCCAAAAAGCATGCCTACTTTTGTTCAATTGAGGTTTAGTATTCATTATGTGTTATATTATTCCTAGTGCACTACAATTTAATTTATTTCTTGTTACATTTTTCTTTTGATATGAAATTTCATTTGAAGATTTGTATATTGAAACAAACTTATGTTCTTACCTACAAGGTAAACGATTTTAGTAACAGTGCCAAAAGATCCACACACACACACACACACACACACACACACACACACACATAGATATATATATATATATATATATACATACATATATATATATACATACATATATATATATACATATATATATACATATACATATATATATATATATACATATATATATATATACATATATATATGTGAGCTTGTTCTATTTCAGATCTCAAGTAGTGTATGAGTTGTTGGTGTTTCAAGCTGTTGAAACTATCGAGCAACAAAATGCTTAATATCACAGTGAAATGACTCACACAATCTAGGGATTAGCCAATTCCCAATATCAACTATATGAATGAATCACTATAATCCAACTTCAAAAAAACCAAATGATGGTTTCCTACTCTTCTCGCTCTACTAAATCAAGGTGGGTATACCTAGGGATAATTCTAATGCAACTATGTATGAAATTATCTTAGTTTCATTTTGATTCTCATCTGTTACCCTCACATACATACACAGCTCACTTCAATTCTTTAATGCTCTTAAACTTATACACATCCCTTATCAATAGATTTGGTCATAATTCTCTAAAAATTTACAAATATTCTTGGAAATGGCAGCTACCTAAGACCCAGGAATTAAATATAAATGAGTTGAGACCAGCATTTATAATTCTTGAACTGGATTGAAAATAATTTTGATTTTGTAAGATGATTTGATATGCAGCAGCAAAAATAATCCTTGTTTACTTCTAATTTATAGGACTAGTGCCTTATCCATTGGGCAAGAAATTGACTATTGGCGGGAGATCTAATTCAAATAACTTGTATAAGAATTAATCAATTGCAATCACCTATCTCCCTGCTTATGCAATATCCCTTTTATGAACTCATAAACCCTACTATTTACTGAAGCATTTATATAATTGCTTGAATTAAAAGCAACAATAAAACCAGCATACAACCCATCTAGACTGCATTCAGCCAAATAAACCTTATTTAAATGACTTCAAAGTAAACAAACCCCTAAATTGGAGACAAAAATTGATGACACAGATATAGTGTAAATACCCCTTTGTATTATCCTTTTCATATGACTAATATAATAACCAATAGAAAACCAATTGAATGCCCAGAATAGATTGCCATTTCTGTCATTTCAATTTGCTTATCAGAAAGTACAATGGAAGCAAACTCAAAACCTCTGCATACTATTGGGCTGACTGAATATGTACTCTTCTTGAAAGAAACAAAAAATTACACAAGTCTTGGACCATCACAATGCCTTGAAAACTCATTTATATAGCATGAGTTGCAACAAGCAAAGCGTAATTGTGATCTGACAATTGTCCAAGGAATAAAGCATTATACAAAAGACAAAAACAATCACAACAGAATACCAGGCATATCAAATATTCCTTCAGGTAGGCCCATTCCAATTCCTATTATGAATCATCAACTTTTGATTTGTCTCTCATTATTTCAACTCCTCAAAATATGTGGCTACCAAGCTGGCCAAAGAAGGATGATCTTGTGATACCTCCAAATCAGTTTTCTCCTATGAGTTCTCATTGCTTTCACCCTAAGAAGGCATTATTACCTTTTCCCCTTCTTCTTTTTTCAGTTCTGGTGTAGAGGTGTCAATAAGTTGCACCTCACCTTCTTGTTTCTCATCATCATCTAAACTTTCCTCCTCTAACTACTTGTCGAAGAGAAGATCTGCCATCCAAGTGTCAAATTGTATATCACTAGCCAACTGAACTGTAGGATATCATTTTTCTTTTTTAAAATATAACCAGCCTCCTTTTCAAAACCAACAAATTCTTGCTTCAAAGAATCAAAAATTAATTGGACTTTAACCAATTCCTCTGTCGTGGTGGCCCACTAGGCATGCCCCTTTTCATTAATAACTTTATTTATCCTTGTGCAGAAAAGGTCATCCAATTCTTTACTCCACTCTTCCTTATTTTTTAATTTCTTCTTTATATCCAAGGCACAAGGAAATAGATCAAATTTTTTATTCTTGTACTTATTCAAATAAGAAATAATTTTTAGTTGCAGAGCAACTCTCCTGTTATCAAAATTTGACAGGTCATTAGCAATATCATACAATTTTTCAACATGGTCATTGGAAGACTTTATAACTGAATAACATAGAAGGGTGATTTCCTTTTCCCTTCTTCCCCATTTATTAAGAATAGGCTTGAGGGTATCATCATGAGTTTTCAATTCCTCCCATATATCTATTACTTTTACCAACTGATCAAAGAATAAGGGCCACTCAATTTTGTCCACTAAATACATTAGAGCCTTTCTAAGCTTATCCTCATACTACATATTTAACTCTACATCTAAGGCCCATAGTTTGCTCTTCTCTTCTTCAAATTCCTTAGCTATATAATATTCAAGCCTTTGAGGTGTGCCTGGTATCTCTACAAGGGGGGTGGATTTAAAAGGTTCCAATGGAGGATGGGGGTATGTTATTCTTGGCCTTGTGGATTTCCCCATTACCTTGTTTTCAAGTTCAATTCTCCTTTTTACCTCCCTATTATAGGCCTCAAGAAGTGTTTCATATTTATTCTGTAACTCAGACATAACTTGTTCCTCCTTCTTAGTAGTGGCCAACAGAAACTTAGAAGAATCTGCATTCCAATATGCTGCCTGTACATGTGAAGTGTCAGCAACCCTTCTTACAAGTATATTTCCCATCAACCTAGACTCATCTGATTTTGATGGTGTGGCTCTAGATCCCTTTCTCAATGACCAACTGACAAATGCAACTTGATCTTCAATAAATGAAGTACCTTGGAAGTCTCTTCTATTTCGATCTTGCAACTCCAATCTACTTGGAATAGAATTAAAAATTAATGCATTTGCAATATCCCAATTGGGCAATAATAAATGTTAGATGACTTTATCATTTTCCTCCCCTCCTCAGGGCTTATATTCTGCAATTCCTTCATCATTTCTTCTTTAATTTAGTTTTGCACGGAAGTTTCATCCATTTTTGGATTCTTTGTTTTCATCTTTTACATTTCTCCTCGAAAACGTTCATGTTTGTCCTCCATGCAAACTGCTGAAAAGCCCTTGATTTCACAAAATTGTCATCAATCAAAAATTGATGACTTGCCTTCTCTAATACAAGGTCCAACTCCCGGCCTCTATAATCAGCTATTGTTAGATCCAAATTTGGGAGACGAAGTTCTAGAGGGTTACCCTCATCTTATTCTACTTGAGTAATAAAAATATCTCCCTATGATCCCATTTGTTCAACCTGTTCACCAGTGAGCTACTCTTCTCCAATCCTCAAAGGGGATTGGGTGGGTGAATATTCCTCATCTTGAGGCATTTCTTCTGTCATTACCTTTTACTTCTTAGGACTAGGCTCTTCAGGTCTCTCCTCTTGGGCTATACTAGTAGATCCTATTATTTGTTTACTCTTGTCTATAGGAACCCTTTTATTCTGAATTATAGTATATTTGGGCCTCTTTTGTACAATTATTTTATCAATTCTCACATTTGGACTGAAAGCCAACCTCCTCATGACCTCTCTGGCCTTATCAGGATATGAATCAATAAAAATTTGTTTCCTTTCATTCATGACCTCCATTATTTTAGGGAAGGTATTCATGAGCTTACTTATTTGATTAGCCTCTGTAATAGCATTATCCAAAGGATCATATTTATTATCAAAACAATGAATGAATTCTAAGACCCGGGAATAAACTCTCCATTTTCCCTTTTTAGTTGCCTGCTCCTGCAATCACAAACTGATGGGCCACTGTGCAGGTAGGGAAAATTGACCCTAATTGCCTTTTCAACAAAAACATTTCTTCCACTCCCCCTAACTGTAATAAAACTTCAACCATTCCCACCTTCAAAGGAAGTTGGTAAGGGAAAACATGAGGGTTCCCCTTGAAACCATAAATTCTAAAAATAGTAGAAACAGGGTAGGGGATAATAGCTCCCCAATTATGTGAAACTTTCAAGTCATGGGGGTTATCCATAGGCCTGATGAGACTTATTAGTACCCTAGGAATTCTAGGATTGTCACTCAATATGAGGCATCTCAATTTAGCAACAAAATATCTATTAAATCCAACAAAACTAGCATTACTTGCATCCCAGGTCATATCTGCACTCCACAACTGGACTGGCAGTATTTCCCCATTCTCCTCTTTGTTTAGTTCCATCTCATTACCAAAATATGTCACTCCTTTGAACAAAAACATATGCATTAATAGAGAGTAGTGACCAAATTTTTTTTCCACCTTGCCCTTCGTAATCCCAACTAAACCAATGTGAATTTCTTCAGCCAAAAAGGAAGCAAAATCAAAAATAACATCTACACCAAAGGAAACAATCTGAACCATCATGTACATGAAACCAATAGGCATAAATTCTTGCTCATCTTCACCAAAAACTCGGCATAAGATCCTGTATATCTCTATAGCCCAGCAAGTGAAAAGACTCTTCTTAAAAGGCTCTCTAGAGGCTGCAGTAATTACTGGCAAAGTTCTTATTGTACCAATATGTGCCCTTAGTGCACCTCCCCTAATTACATCCTTCTTTGCTTTATATTCATTCTCTAATTCTAGCAGATTGATTTGCACATGGTAGTCTAATAATGGTTCCAAGTGAAAAACCTCTCTAATTTCTTCAGGAGTAATTGAGACCAGAGGCACACCATCCTTTATTCTTACAACCCTAATGGCTTGGTCATAATTCTTAGCAATGGCTTCAAGCAAATCATAATCCATGAAAACACTTGGGACTACTAACTTTCCCAAATCAAAATTCTAGTCATTAGCATGCGGGGCAAACAACTTTCTTTCCTAAAACCACTTTTTAAACAAGATAAGGCCAGTTTGAGTAGTTGTTGCATCCCTAACCCAATTCCCCTTGTCATATAGGCCATCAAAAATTTTAAGCCTAGGTTTTAAGGAAATTAACTTTTTAACTTGTACAAGCTCTACAGTAGATTCTAGGAGTAATTCTAATTAATCATCATGGACAGTCCTGTCCATATAATTAATTTGCCCAGAGAATGGTTTCTTAGGAGGCATTTTGACAGTATTGAGAGAATTGGAATGCCACACAGGTTATAATATGAGTACTTACTTGACTTACTGAACTTGTTCTTCTCTGAACTTCTAAAATTTCTCTCGAACGATAGAAGAATAGCTTCACGTCTTTACCAAGTTTAACACGACACCATCAATCAGGCCCTTGTGCTCAAAAAATTTGCAACCTCTGTTCGCATGGGACTAGAATTAATGAAAATCTCTATGTTATACTCTATTTCTCCCACACATGAAGCTTTTACTTAACATAAATGCGCCGAACAAAAAAGAAAAGTGGCATTGCACTTTCTTTTCTAAACTTGTGTCGTTGATCCTCTAAAAATCCTACAATCTGGAAATGACAACTAAGCTGACTCAGCTTTCTTCTTAACACATTGGTAGTCAAGCCAATAAAACACCTCCAATTGTACCTTTCCTTCAAGGCTGGCACTTCAAACCGAGCCCATGGATGACTAGGGACACATGTCATCAACTTGCTAACTCGTTATACATAATTCTCGAGCACCTTTCCACAGCAAGCTAGCGATGATCACTTATCTTACTTTAATCGTGTGGTAGACAATAGAAACAACCTTTAAGAACATGATGGTGGGTCCATTGCTCATTAACTTGCTATACCTAATTTTTGCACATCTCTTTATAGCGAGTCAACGAGCGTCGTTGATCCAAACTTGATCTTGTGGACAGCAATTTTACTTCAACAGTGGTGGGCTACACTTGCTAACTCGCTATACTTAACATTCGAGTACTTCTTCATAGCGAGTCAAATCCACCCTTTAATCCTAGCTCAATCTCACGATCAGAAATCATCATACCTAGTACACGGGAAGTGGGTCCATGATATTGTTGTCACTGAGCTAGCTCAACACGCTGGCACATATATATATTTTCTAATCTCTACATGACATCACATGTCTTGGGCCTCACCATGTCTATAACTTTCAGGTGGGTCGCTATATCACTACAGAAATAAAAACCAACAATCCGGCTAGCGATATGGCGAGCTTCGATGAATCAAAACCTTCCTGCTCAAAGATGCTCAATGGGATGCCACCGTGTAACTTGATTTGCACAACTCAACCTTATCATGTCACTCATTTGGGGCCCACCTTTGAGGATTTTCAGTTACATTACCATTTTTTGAGCAATCGCTACATCGCTATCAACATAGATACCAACAAACCTGACTAGTGATATGGCAAGTTTCGATAACCATTTTCAAAATGGCACTGGCTAAATAGCCACGATAATGCATTGGCTAGCCAGTACCGTTACATTTTCGTCCGCTAACTATCCCGAACAAAACATACTCTGACTTGCCAAACGTACTCTGACAGTGAAAACACGATCGACATTGTGATTTTAAAATATCAAATATTATTAAAAGTTCGATAATGACTGTTGAGTATTTTAATAGTTTAGTAGAAAACTTTCAAAAGAAGCGGGTTTATATATTACTACTATTTTTAATTAATAGTTTATACATAAAATGATGGGGTACGACCATCGAAATATTTATGAAAGGAAGAGTAGATAAAACATTTCTTGTAAATAAGTTATTTAGTTGAAAAATAAGTGTGCAGATTTGTGTATTAATTTAGTTCATTCTCTTTGTAATGTTGCATGTTTTAGTTTCAATTTTTTTATAAATTATAATAAATATTTAGCATCTAAGATAAAATTAATTCAATTAAATAATGAGAATATGCAATAATTAGTATTGTAATGATAAAAATGATTTTTAATTTATCTTTATATTAATTTAAGCTACTCATTTTTTTTGTTATGTGAATAGTTATAAATGCTATAATTTGTGTGTTTTATTTTTTTTGTAAATTGATTAATTATATATATTTATTATATATAAACTTGTATATTATCTTAGTTTAATTTATTTTCTTATACTATTTGAATATTAAATCAATTAAAATAATCTCTATTAGTAATCTGATATACGGTTCCTTACTCCTAACATTTTCTACTAACCATTCCTAAGCTATACTATAACTATCCCTTACATCTTGCTTTACTTCCAACCACCCCTTATCTAATTTTACCACTAATTCCCTATCCACTAGCCATTAACCCTTATATCCTTTAAAAAATAACAATATTTAAGCCAAATCTTTTATTTACTACATTTTACTTTACTTATACATCTCCCCATACAAATAACATTAATCCACTTAACATCCCTATAATCCCAACCTGATGCCAACCTTCCCAGAATTCATGTGACATGGGGTCAAGTGAATCATTACTTTTTTTGTTTTGTGTTTGATGAAATTGACTTACTGCAGGGAGGTTTGTCAATAAATATATGATAATACTAAGTCCCATAAAATACTTGAAAACTTCATCCTTAAAATTAATCACTACACATCCATCTCATAATCTATCCATGTAAACTAAAATACCAAATTAAGCATAACTATTCATAGCTTGAAAGTAAATAAACATTTACACATATGACACAAGATATGATTACCCAAAAACCCTCTAATGAGAAGGTAAAAATGGGGTGGGGATGACACCCATACATCTTCACTACTACATTTATAAAGTATATCCAATGAATGTTACAATGTTTGATCATGAAATATGATCTACCCTGTTAAAGGTATGTCGTGTTAAAGGCTTAAAAAGCCTATTACGTCTTACCCTATTAAAGGATTTGAAGACTCTATTAGAAGTGTGCCTAGTAAGAGGACTTCAACTTACAATGAAGTAAGCACCCTATTCAAGGATTTATCTCAGAATGTTAGGACTACTCTGTTAAGAGATTTAAATGATTCACCTATTAAAATGTCTCAACAATGATCCTTTGTTAGCACTCTACTACTTGATGTTAGATCACCTCTTTGCATGTATTCTTGATCCTTCTTTGATTAGATGTATCTCTTCTATCCTCTAATTCCTTTACTATGTTCCCCTCTAATATATTCTATAATTCATTTCTCTAGATCAGAATTCTAATATATTCTATAATTCATTTCTCTAGATCAGAATTCCTTAGTCACACCTTGATTCTCTTTTTGCATGCACAAAATTCTCTCTCTACTCATCTCCTTACTTACATTCTATATTAGGGTTTACCCTCCTTATGAAGATCTTGGTGACTTAGGGTTAGGTATGAATCAACGATTTTGATTCACCTATTGTTTAATCCTTCTCTTTTTTTTGATTGGTTGCATGTGTTGCATTGGGATAATCAATCAAGATTCATTCTTATCATCTAGGATCTCAAAATATATCCTTAAGTTGGTTCCAAAATAATTTACATAGGAATTTGTGCCATTACAAACAACTATGTCAAAATTATATAACTCGACACTAGAAGTCCCTGATGGTCAACATCAACTACAACTTCAATGCTAGAACTCAACATCTGAATAACTCAACATCCTTTGATTACTCAACTCTTGAATCACTCGACATCATCTATCTACTCGACACTTGAGTGGATTGGCACCAACTGTTTACTCAACATACACTAAGAATCTCACTTGATATGCACTATCTGACATGTTATGCTCCAAATGTATTTATACTTGTTTGACATTAACTAATCTTGTAAATGACTTAAGTGTATAAACACTCATATGTGAAAACAAATTTGAAATTAACAATCTCCCCCTTTGACATAATTCAAGAAAACACTTGGTCATGCATGAATATCTTTAACTTATAAGCATAACTTAGATAATCACCATCTTTACTCGGTATAATACAAAATTTCAAAATTTTGCAAAACTTGACTTTACTATTATACCTCAAAATCTTATAAATCCCCTTAAGTTGATTATTATATCTTGAATCTTGAATCAATACTATTGCTAAGTAAATATGCATATGCTATGCTTTGTTTATGTCTTTGACTCCCCCTTTATTTTGTCTCCCCCAAAACTGTATCTATTCATCACTTGGAGTCAATGTCACTAAAAAAATTATTATGCTCCCCCTTTATTATTTCTCCTCCTATCTTATTACTCCCCCTTTTTGACACTTATGTCAAAGGGTTATACCTAAATAGTGTGTTTATCCAAAAAATATTTATGGATCTCAAATATTAGCTTCAAAGCTACATCCCAATTATCACAAGCTACCTCCAATGATTTGATTTGGATGGCCAAATGGGAAACAAGATAAACTAAGCCTTCTAGTATAGAAAGATGGGGATCTTTTTGCATTAGTGTCTCTATAAAGGCTAGCTCTTTGTGAAGTATTTCCATGTGTTGGGTCAACATGGATTGTGTTAGAATCTGAAAAGATTAATAACCCAAAAAACTAGTGCAAATAGTAAATATCTAAACTATGAATGCAAATGATACAAAATCAAAATAGCATCATAGACTTAGTCTCCAAGAGAGTAATGCAAATGTTGGAAGCAAAATAGCATTAAGAGGATGCAAAAACAAGAGATCCAAATACAAGCCAGGTAGCATACTTATATAGGCTAGGAAGAGAGAGGAGGTGGCAACACCAACAAATGAGGAGCAACCATCTATCAGACTAAAGATAGCAAAGTATCTTCCCAAGATAGCTAATGGATGCTCACATGTAGGAAGGTGAAACCTCACAACCATTCACCTAATAAGACATGCTTTATTAACCTAAGAGAGATTATTAAAAGTGTAGGAAAAACCTAGCAAAATAGGAAAAATAAAAAACTGCACCAACACCCCCCCATAAGCGGAGCTTAGGTGGATGTAGAAATGGGTCCCGGAAAGTCAAGCCTGATGAGGTACCCATGTACATAAAATTCCCCCAAAAGAGAGAGAAAGGAGAATCCCCAAAGAAAATTAGGACTCCAAGTGAGAGGAAGAGGCCCCCCCAAAAGATGAAGCATCCCGCACCTCCAACAAAGCTTGCAAATTTTGTCCAGTAGATCCACTTACATTGAACAAGTTTTCTTCCCTTAGGAAAAGGGACAAGATCCCAAGTGTGGTTCCTCATCAAGGAACTATACTCTTCTTGCATAGCTTTATCCCACTCAAAAATACCAGAAGCCTCATGAAAGGACTGTGGATTTGAGGAAGTAGCAATGAAGATATGTAGAGCATCCTAGAATTGTGAATGAATCTGCTTGGTGTCTGATGGATCCCCAACCCAATCACCTGCAAACTGCAAGGTCTATCTAGCCCAAAGTGGACCAGAAGATGGAGAATATAGAGGAGAATCATCAACCTGTAAATGATGACTAGGAGAGGAAGGAGGTGAGTCATCTGTATCACTCTCTACATCAAAAGTGGAGGTAGAAGACTGCTAAAGTGAATCTGACCCATTAGAAGATCTATCATGTATTCCAAGTGACTCCAATGTCAAAGTAGAAGGCAACCCTGTGACCATCTCTGTTGGTTAAGCTGATGCAAGTAGTGGAAGTTAAGATGGCCAAACCGCTCATGCCATAATCTGCTCACATCATTAGAGTGAGTGAGTGAAACAGTCAAAGGAGGATCAAGAACAAAGTGAGAAAACATATAGATTCGTGACTAATAATCTGCTCTCCCAACTGCAACTGTAGAATCATTGTGAACCTCACATATCTCCACTGAACTAGGAGTGAACTCAACCTGCTTACCTAAACTTGTGTGAGCGATCTGGTATACCGATAGGAGATTAGTTTACATTGAGGATACACAAGGAACATCATGGAATGTCCCATCCCCAACATCAACAGACCCTCTCCCACACACCTCAATAGGAGTGTTATTACCCATCAACATAGAAGGCATAGTACATGGCTCTAAGGATGTAATTTCTTCCTTAGATGAAGCCATGTGGTGTGAAGTGCCCGAATCAAGAACCCAAGTGGATGGTGAGGAAGCAACTGCAAAATGAGCCTTGCCCTTTCCTTTCCCGTTGCTATTTTCTTTTTCTTTGTTAGACCCTTCAATAGAACTTTGTTTGATAGACTCAGGAACAGTGATATTATTCTTCTCAAGAATTTATCTCAAGTGATCAAGTTGTTTCTGCAAAAATTTATGTTCATCATGACCAGGTCTTTTACAATAGGCACATTTGACCTTTTCTTTCTTAGGCTTATCACCCTTGGAAGATGGTGTATCAATAGTTGCTTTTGAAGAAACCAACATCTGATCCTTCTTCTCCTCACTATTCTTTTGTTTCTTGTCCTTACTATTGTTGTTACTACTTTGTCCTTGTTGTTCTTTTGTGCCTTGGTTGGCAGCCAAGGCATGTGACTTAGAGGACTTAAGAGTGCCCATCTGGATTAGCTTGTCCTATTCTCGAGTGAGATTGACAGCAAAATCATCTAAAGATGGCATGGTGAATTGAGTACCAAGTGCACCCTTAGTAGCAAAGAAGGTAGAGACAAATACAGAATATTTTGAACTTAGCTTAGAGAGAATACTAAGAATCAGTTGTTCATCTTTCTTTTCAATTCCACATTGTTTTAACTGCAGCCTTAGTGATTTCAATTTGGTGAAGAAATCTTGGATTGTGTTGAAATTGCCTAGACCCAAACTAATTAATTCATTTTCCAACATATGACCCCTCATTGAATCTTGTGTGCCAAATAGTGTTTCTAGCTTTGTCCATACTTCATTTGGTGTATCCAAAGACTCAATGTGAAATAAAAAGTCAAGAGAAACATACAAACACAATGTTCCAAATGCCTCATCACATTTGTTAAACCACTTAGGCTTATCTTCATCTTTAGCAGGTTCAGTTTCAAGTCCCATAGTTATCCTATTTAATCCAGCTTTCCTTAAGTGAATTTTCATGCGTGATTTCCACTCAAAGTAATTGTATAGAGTTAGGATGGGCATATTTGTTTGATCCATGATGAAGAAATGCAAAGAAATGCTAAAAAGAAGAGAACCCAGCCACGACAATGCCCCCCCCCCTTTTTACTCAATCAAAGAACACACCCCCCCCCCCCCAAAGAAATATGATTTGGCACTTTATTTTAGTGCATTTACAACTACCACTAGAAAGATATACTTAGTGGTCTTGATTCCAATGCATTACAAACCCTCATGAAGAGCATATGCTAAAAGTGAAATTGGGGCACAATAATCAAAGAAACAAATAGCACCATTGTGATCTACTCAAAAAATCATGCACTTTCAAAAAATGAATCACCTCGATATGAGGTCGTATGAGAAAGTTATGATCCTCTGAAGTTTCCAAAATGAGAACTGTGCATAGTCACGGCTGAGAATCTGCAATTTCTGAAGAATTCATGCATGGAAATCAAAAAAAAACTCCACTAGTGGATAGAGCACAAAATAATAGCCAAGTTCATAACAAGAATCATCAAAATCGGAGTCCGTATGAGCAAGAACAAGACATTTGAAAACTGCATTCAAATCTGTGACTGCCAACGGAGAGGGGTATGGCTGTAGCTTTGCATGCTCGATTTTGAAAAATATACAACTTGCATGCAAAATCTAAAAGATACCTAGATGGTTTTTCGGGGCTGCGAAGAAAACCCAGAAAGTGTTTTTCATGCTGATGTACAGAAGATGTTGTTGTAGTGTAAATCAGATGCCTTTAACAGTAAAAAATGGCTCCAAAAATTAAAAAACGACCCCAGCAACCAAAATATGACATGCAAATGCTGGATCAGCTTCTTAAGTCCATCAATGGCTTGCTGGAACCTGCAAAACTGATTGAAAACTCCAAATATACAAGTTGGTTGTCAGATTTGAGATTGAAACCCCAGAGAAAAACTGTTTTTGTCAAAACTTTTATGATTCTCAGGATCATCCAAAGATGCAAGAGAAGAGCATACTTCTTTTTTCAAAAAACTACAATAAATTTTATTTGCCCCCCCCCCCCCCCGAATCTCTCAAATAAGGAAACTAAAATCTACTCTTGCACATAGAAAAGCTCTAATACCATGTTAGAATCTGAAAAGATTAATAACCTAGAAAACTAGTGCAAAGAGTAAATATCTAAACTATGAATGCAAATGATACAAAATCAAAATAGCATCATAGATTTAGTCTCCAAGAGAGTAATGCAAATGCTGGAAGCAAAATAGCATTAAGAGGATGCAAAAACAAGAGATCCAAATACAAGCCAGGTAGCATGCTTATATAGGCTAGGAAGAGAGAGAAGATGGCAACACCAACCAATGAGGAGCAACCATCTATCAGACTAAAGATAGCAAAGTATCTTCCCAAGATAGCTAATGGATGCTCACATGTAGGAAGGTGACACCTCACAACCATTCACCTAATAAGACATGCTTTATTAACCTAAGCGAGATTATTAAAAGTGTAGGAAAAACCTAGCAAAATAGAAAAAATAAAAAACTACACTAACACCCCCCCATAAGCTTATCAAATTGATCTTTCTATTGTTCTTCTGTCAGATATCACATAAGACATCAAACATGCTATATTGACATCAATGACAAACTCAGTCATGACTGTTACATATTATCATCAAACCAATATTCCAAAAATCTCTCCAATCTTCCAACAAGGCTATGTAGTCAAGTTTGAATCTTCCATCTTTCATCTTCTTTCTTTTCAATTTCAATTGCATCTTGAACTTGTGTTGTAGCTAGATGAGTATCTACTTGTCTTGTTTGAACTTGTGTTCCATCTGGTACTTGAGTAGAAACTTTTGGTACTAAAAAATTTTGCACCAATTTGTTGATGTTAGCCATGGTGGTTGTTTCTTTCCTTTGATACACTACAATGGGTAATGTAGGTTGCATCATAGTAAATTAAGGGGTTTTTGATGTCTCGAGTTTCCACCTCTATAAATGTCTTCTCTACCTCCTTAAGTTCATCTACAGTCACCAATATAGGGTGACTACATAAGTTTTCCTTGGTGGTGGTATCTATTAGTATCTTCTTCATGTCCTCCTCTATTAGTGAATTATTTTTTTGAGTCATAGTGTTAGAAAAATCCTTGATCTATATGATTTTAGTGTCTACTTTTGTCACATGTACTAGATTGGCACTCAACATTTGTATATCTGGTATACTCTATTCTAGTTGCTACTCATCTTCAGTTATTGCCTATTTTTGTTCCCATTCTTCAGTGCCTTCCATATGTTCATTCTTCTCAGTATCAACTTTAGTAACCTCAATTAATTCTTCCTCATATTTATCTTCACCTACCTCAATAGGTTTCTCCTCAATTACCTTAGATGTTGTCAGTCCATAAATTACCTTCCAGATTTGGGTACTTTTCTTAACAACATCTTCAATATTAGTTTGGAGAATATTAAATGCATGATACTTAGGAGAAAATCTCCCTGCATACTTCTTTATGGCTTTAGTCATCTTAGCTTTACCTAAATTTGGCATCACTCTTACAAGTGTAGTCTCTCTAATATTCCTTTCTATTGTAAGACTATATTTCCATCTTTTCTCAACTCTATCATATAAAGTATTTGCTAGAGAGTTCAAAATCTCAATTAGAGTCATCTTAAATGTTACTATCATGGCATTTACTAAATCTTCTACTTTATCCATTTCTAGCTTTCCAAGTCTATCAAATCCAATATGTGAAAATCCACTCAAATCTACATTATTCTTTATATTTTCACATAGATTATCTAAATCAGAAGGACTGTGACTTACCACTTTAAATTGGCTATTATCATCAAATTCTATCCTCTCTTCATATGATTTAGTCAGAGCAATGTACTTTCTCCTTTGTCTCTTCTCAGACACATCAACTTGTATAGCTTTCCTAGCTTTGTTTTGTTTTTGCTTGGCTACTTCTTGAGCTTTCTTAGTAGTAGGTCCTTTGCTAGTTTGTGTAGCTAGAACTACAAGCTTAGGTTTTACAACCTTCTTTAATTGTTGACTACTAAGGCTTTATCTTTTCTTTTCTTCTCTATGGCTATAGGTTCTTCACTAACGTCTTCTCCTTTGACACCTTCTTCAACCTCGACTTCCTCTTCTCCTTGATCTTCTGCCTGACCTTTTGTTAGGGCCAATGGTGCTTGGTCTGGTACATCTTCTTCTTCATCATCATTATCATCTTCATCATCTTCCTTTGCTCCTTCACCATATTTTTCTTTCAATTTCTTGACAATCTTGTTCTTCTTCCTTATCACTAATGTTGTCTTTAGATCCATAGTTATCTTTGATTTGGCAACATCACAATTTACAAAGTCAATAGCCTTATTATCTAATTCTTCTTTTGCAAGAAAGGATGCAATTACTATAGATTCCTCATCCACATTGACTTCATATCCTAGTGATCTCAACCATTAACCCTTGGAGCTACAACTTTTACATTTGTGAAATCAGTATCAACTAGAAAGAGAACATCATTGAAATGTTTCTCAACTAGTGACACTAGTATCTTGTGTCTTTGTTTCATTGACTACTTAAAGTCCTCAAAATAGATAGAAATAATAGACTCAAAGCTCTCTCCCATTTTCTCAATGAATTCTCCTATTTGTACTACAATGGATTTGTTTGTCTTCCATGAAAATTTTCCAAAGGAAGGAAATGTGTTCTACACATAGAAAAATATACATACAAGTATTGATCCAAAATTGCATTGTGCACTCTTGGTTATCATCATGGATCACAAATTTTTTGATAGGTGTTGCAATTGAAGCTTGATAAGGTCATAAGTACAATCCTTCTTCACTATCTTTTATCCTACATCAACATCAATACAAGGTACACTGTTCAATCTACTTGATTGAAAGAACTTATGTGCAATAATCCTTACTGCAAAAGAAATTAGGGGATCTATGATAGTATCCATTGTCATTCCTCTTTTATTCCACACTACCCCTATGTTTTTCTCAATAACTTCTTTTGCATCACTCCTCATGGTTTTAGGTCTATCTAGGGTTGGATACCCTATTACCATTTGCACAATATTCTTGGTTATCTTGATAGGTCCATCTTCTATCCATACCGAGTTATCATGAATTTTTATTAAAATAATCTTAATCCACTTAGTCTTGAAAATATTTGGAAAATCTAGGGCATGATTAAGCCTTTTGTTTCTACAATTTTGTATTTCTCCTTTAGTATTCCATTTTCACACAGTTTTCCATATAGGTCTTTGATTTCCATGTCACCTATGCTAGCCACCTTGCATGTGAACAACATTTCACATCTTTAATCATTAAGACTTGTGGTGGTATCATGGATAACACACCAAACGGATCTTGTTTATATGCAATATTAGGGATTGCTTTGAAATTTGGTTGTCTAATCTCATTGTTAATTAGTTGAACATTCAAGACCTCCTTTCCCTCTTTAACCTTGGTAGTAGAAGAACTAGGCCCCATAATTATCACCTATGGTTTACAGAAATTCAAATAGTGTAACTCAACATACAATAAATACCTTCAAAAATTTGATGAACAATGTTGAATAGTGGTTGAATTCACTTCGAAAATGTTTAGAATGATCTCTTCAATTTTCCTTTAGCTCTTCATTCTCTCTCCAAATTTGAATGATGTCAAATGAGTAAAAAATTGATCATATAGACCTCAGAACTTTGTAATTAATGCCCAGTCCTTACACAACTATAAGCTCGGCTTGAATAGAAATTTCAACTCGCTCAGCGTCCATGAAGTTTACTTCTTGCTCAGAAACCACTATGAGATTGGTCAACACTATCACCTATAATAGCTCAATATCAACTAGATTTCACTCGAGAACTTAAGTGAAAATTTTCATGCTTGATAGTAACATGAAAATTGAAAAACTATAAGATTTCTTCAAGATTCTAAACAAAAATTTACATCTTTCTTCATGAAAATATAATCTTTTCAAAACTAAGTCCTTGGGAATAATTATGATATATTATTTAAGTATCAGTCCCACACATACCTCTTGATTTCTTAGTTGGAGGTGGTGTCATCAATTGACCCATTGGGTGAAGAGATCCCATTAGAACTTGATGTGCTGCAATCTTCCTTTCTCTTCCATGTTATTTTCATTTCATCTTTGACATTCTCAACATTTTCCTTTTCTTTGCCTTTATTGAATCACTACTTCACACTTTTGACCTTGTTGGGCAATTCTTACTTATGTGACCAATCTTCAACCAACTAAAACATGTAGTTGACTCAACCATTTTTTGTAGTCACTTCTAAAGTGTGTTCTTATGCAATTCTTAGGAACATGTCCATACTCTTGATAGTAGTGACAACTATACCTAGTATTGTAATCCTAATTATAAGATTTTCCATTATGATTTACCTTTGTCTATTTGTTTCATGACCACTTAGGCTTGGATCTGTACTCATATGCTCTATCTCCATACTTTTGATAGTTATAGGAGTATCCTTCAAATCTTTGTGTGCTCAAGGTCTTGGTATTGCATTCATGTGCCTGATGTCCTTGTTTGTTGCATTTGTGGTAGTGACCCATGAACTTCTGCTTAGGATTCTAATTTGCAGTCTTGCTCTTGCAAACATTAGTAGTAAACTTGTAATAAATTAAATTTTAAATAGGAAATTAGGATATTTCGCAATAATTTTAGTATTATGAGTTGTTAATGAGTAGTGTCAGATTTTAGATAGGGAAGTTTATTCTATAAATTTATTTTTTAAATAATTAAATTTAATTAAATTTAATAATTAGTATATAAAATAAGCTTATTAAAGTTTCAGCTACATATTATATCATTTTTTATTAAAAAAACTATTCACATAGATTTAGCATAGTAGTTCTCCAAGAGTGTATATCAATTAAATTTTAGAAAATTTATTTCAAAAATTTCCTATTTAAAATTTAATTTATTACAAGTTTACAACTTCACTATATTAATTATTAGTTTTTTTTGATAAAATTTAATCAAAAATAAGAATTAATAATATTTATATAATTGTCAAAATATATTATAAAGGTAAATAGAAAAGTAAATTTATTATTGTGTAAGAAGAGATAATTATATGTTGAATTTGATCTATAAGATACAATCCTAAAAAATAAATTAACAATGATACTATTTAATAATACTAACACAACTATGCTTTTAAAGCAATTATATTTGATTCCACTAAAAAAAAAAATACTAATTAACATCATTTAAACTAACACTTTATTTAATACAAAACAAACAACTCTATTGCCAAATATCCTAATGCAAAAACATGCTAAAAACCTAAATTTTTGTAAAACTATCTAAAATCTGATACTACTCATTAACAACTCATAATACTAAAATTAATAAAAAGTAAAAATAAAAATTAAGACATTAACAGTACTAACTTAACTTTCAAACAATAAATTTTCAATGTTTTAAAACATTTAAATTAAACTATGTAACAATTAAAATCTAAATTTTAAACTTATTTTAAATAACTAATCTATCTTTAAACTAAAACTAAATTAATTATCACAAACAATAAATTTAATTAAGAACTAAAAACTAAATTAAATTTATACTAACTTAGAATTAAACTAATCTAATACTAATTTAAATTTAAAACTAATCTTAATTTAATATTAATTTAAATAATTTTAAATAAAAACAAACTAACTTAATTCTAAACTAATTTTTAAAAGACACATATTAATTTTATATATATATAAATAAAAACATAATAAAAACTAACTAACTATATATATATATATATATATATATATATATATATATATATATATATATATATATATATATATATATATATATATATATATATATATATATAAACTAACTTATACTAAAACTAGAACTTACACTATAACCCCAAACCCCTAACACTAACCACCCATGACCACAAACTTCCAACTTCCAACCACGTGGGCTCAGGGCCCCATAAATATTTTTCCCCACCCTCATGCTGCCTCAGGCCTATTTAAAAGGACACAGCCCAAAATCGTGCAAGGCAGTACATTTTGTAGGAGTTGACGGAAGTAAGGGAGGTAACGGCACAGGCTATTTAGCCATTGCATTTTCATGGCTATTTAGCCAGTGCCATCCAAGCATTCGCTATATCACCACTAGAAAATTGCAAGTATTTCCTGTTAGTAACTTGGCGAATCACCGGATAATTTTGAACTCTAGTGACACCACTTGCAAGTTTTTTCCCACATGCACTCCTTCTTGAAACTGAGAGGTCTAGGATGTACCACGTGGTCATAAGATCATCCCATGAACACATTTCGCGGCATCGGATTCCACTTTTCAGTATCACAGGTAATTTTTTATTGATCGCTATCTTGCTATGCATAACATATGAGCATCTTGCCATAGCGAGTATGCGACAACCGTGGATTCACATCAGATCCAACGGTAGGACTAAAATCCTTTTTCATAAGACTCAACCACGATGTCCAAACAGGTGAGAGAAGAATATCCATTCTTTGCCCCTTCTTTCAAAAAGAATTCGTGCTAGGGTAAATTTTAAAAGCCAAACCTAGGGTTTTTCACAGACTTTCAAAGGTATCAAAATACACTAGACGAAAACCTAAAACCCTATGACTTACCAGAGGATTCTCATCTGATCTTTTTTATGATTCAAATAAAATTTGATACACAAAAAATCAGACCAACATGAGCATTTTCTCTTCTTATCATAGTATTTGTGGGAAGTAATTGCTTGCGTGGCCTTCCACTATTCTCTAGTTCACAATTTGATTGTGGCATTTTGTTCGAAGCAAAGCTTTATTATTACAAATCTAGGATATTTTAATAGATCATTTACTTGTGTGATGGGATAAAACCCATTTTGGTGCCCTAAAATAAGATAACTATATATAGAAACTCAATCATTGAGACATTTTGTATGGACTTGAGCTATCTTGATCCAGGCTTAGATCTATTTCTATGCATTTCCTATAACTATTTCTGGGCTTTAATCTACAATGTGAGATGCTTATTTTGTTGGCAAGTAATTTAAATAGGAAGCATTTTCTACTGCCAATGTCTGAGAGTTTCTTTTATAAATGATATCTAAGTTTATTATTATCAATATGCATGAAATCTTATAATAGGAGAATATTATCAATATGCATGAAATCTTTAAGATCATACAAGATTTTCTTTCATCTAGAGTTGCATAGGTGTCGAAACTCCTTTATTATATATAGGTTGTCGCTAGAACTAACTGTTTGAAAACATCATAATGTGGGTTATTTTCATATTGCAACACTATTAGCCAATCAGAAAAGATGTAGATTTGAAATCTGTTTCACTTTTTTTTTATCCTAAATTAAAATACATCTACATTATTAATAGTCATTTTTTTTCTTTTAAGTGCAATTTATCAGATAACCCCCTTTTTGACATGTCTTGAGTTAGTCCTTTGCTCAAACAATAAATTAAAAGATCATTTTATTGTAGGGCCCTGAAGTCAGAAGTGGAGATCTACCACAACCTATCATGCTCACAAAGGGCCAAGAGTTTAATTTTACAATCAAAAGAGGAGTGAGCTCTGAAGACTATGTAAGCGTGAATTATGATGATTTTGTGAATGATGTGGAGAAAGGAGACACTACTTGTTGATGGTACGTTCTCTTGTGCTGGCTTGAAAATTCATTTATTAGCTGAAAAGAACAGAGTTACTAATGTTATTCACAACATTTTCATAGCTTTCTATTTCTTATCATTATTTAAATTTCTCTAGGTGGGATGATGTCACTACAAGTGAAGTCAAAAACATCAGATTCTATAATTTGTGAAGTAATCGATGGAGGAGAGCTTAAATCATGATGACACTTAAATGTGCATGGAAAAAGTGCTACCCTGCCTTCCATTACAGGTTAAGACCATTTTATCAACTCTCAGGCATTCATAGCAAATTAGATTTTTGTTGCTTATTGACATGTACATCTCAATCTGCGTCTTTCTTAGGGACTTTGATCTCATTGTGATTTCCCTTTTTTGTACCTAATATTGATTGATTGAAGTTACCTAGAATATAATTGAATGATATGTTTATCAATCTTGAAATATGTGTAATATTTGTATTTTGTTGTTACTTGTATATGTGATGAGTTGTTTTAAGCTTAATTTGGTATTTGATAAAATCTATTTCTTGTCTTTTTTTTTCGTAGATAAAGATTGGGATGATATTAAATTTGGAGTTGAGAATGGCATAGACTATTATGTTGTTTCCTTTTTTAAAGATGCTAAGGTGGTGCATGAGTTGAAAGATTACCTTAAAAGTAAACCTTTGAAGCAAAATTTTAACTTTCTAGTGTAATATAATCCTTTGCATACAGTATTGGGCTTGATATAGAATGTTCCCTTAATTTATATTTTAAATCAGAATTTAAAATGTGATAAAATATCAATGCATTTGTATTTGTAATTATGTGAAGGTTGTGGTGCAGATATCCATGTGACTGTGAAGATTGAAAGTGTTGATTCAATACCAAATCTTCATTCAATTCCTTCTGCATCAGATTGGGTAAGTACAATCTCCCTAGATCAAAGGTTTTAGTTGGATAAGTTGTTACTTTATGATTGGTGATATTGCTTTGAATGGGGTTAATAAATTAGGTGAAGTCATGCTTTTCAAGCATTATATAGAAAGTTAAATGCACATGCTACTTTGTTTACTATTTAGTCATGCATGTATTTGTTTGGATGTTGGTGCTTTTTCGTTGTTGGTTTTTAATAGTTTTTGTACGACTTTGATGTAAAATACAAAATATAAAATCTGTACTTGTGAATATGTTATAATCTTCTTTAAATTGTTGGCAAGGACTATGAGCTTCAGTAAAGATGTTTTTAAATCAATTTTTTTGATTGTCTGTCATTCAGTGAAGTTAACTAGAATGAGACCATCATTTAGCTGCTTGACTGATTCCTAGCTATTGAGTTTTTAGATTGTAGTGTCCTCATAGAGCTCAAGATGGTTTGTCAAGAAGCAAGAGAGAAAAACTTAAATGTGGACGGTAATATCTAAATTGACACTTTGAAAGAAGGGATAGATATATTCTTTATGCTATAATTTTCACATGAAATAAATTAATGTGATTTTTTTCCTGTGTGAGTAAAATTTGTGAGGCCATATAGCCTTTGGAGATTTGTCTAAATGAGACATAAGTTGGTTAAAATGGCATAACTCTCAACTGTGAAAATCTTGACATCTTCCTCATTCTAAGACTGTTTACTTCTAATGGGCATTTTTATGTGATCAAAACTTCTCATAATTGATTGTACTAGGTACATTCCCATGCAAGACTTGTTGGTATCTTATGCTTATGAAATTTTAGTGTATGTATTTAAACATGGCATTCTCTTCAGATTCTACTATCATAATTCATAAATTTGACATTAGTTCAATCTCATAAATTATGCCTTTGTTATCTTTGTCCTCTCCATCTTTTAGCTTCACAACAAAGGTCTTAGAAGTTGTGAACTGTCAAGAAACATTTTTTTGCGAGAGGAAATGTGCTTTTCCAATTCCTAACAGAGATGTTGTGGCATGCAAGGGCTATGGGTATTTTTGTGCAGCTGTCATACCATGCATGGGAAAAGATCTTCTATTTGCAATAATTTTTGTCAGTGCTGCCTTGAGAAGAATTTAGGGTTAGCTTTAGGTTCATTCTAGCTCTGATTCCATCTTGTCACCTTTTTTTTGGGTATGAGATGCCAGATTTTGAATACATAGGATACAAGCTGGGTTTTAAAAGCTAAGAAACATTGTCTTACAAGTTAGATTTCAACAGCTAAGAAACAATGATCTTATTGTTTTGTTAATTTTTACCTTATTTTCAACTTGGTATCTAAGATTTGTTGTTTTGTCTCTCGTAAACACCACTTAATAGTATTTGGCTAGTCTCTAGCATTTCTCACACACTAAAATATTCAATCAGCTCAGTTGAGGTTGAAAGATACCACCTAGAGGACTGACCAAGACAGTCTCCCAAACAACAACACCCTTTTCTTTTGTCCCTATTCAGGTAAATATTTAGCTTTCCAGATGTCCAGAGTCCATATAGCAATTTATATGTCAATCTAATTAAACTATGAATGGTCATGCATCTCTTAGTATTTAGGGCTCCACTATTTGTCCAAACACCAGTGTCAAAGTGTAGAATTATCATGGAGTAGTGTTTCTGCAAAATAGTTTCTATTCTCGGTCTGTAGGATCTCCATTCTTTAGTACATGTGTCCAATTTTTTGATTTGTAGAGGGAAGGGCACCATTCTTTAATGGAAGTGTCCATTTCTGATGGCCATACAAGGTTGGAGCACCCAGATATTGTGCAAGTGACCTGTAGTGGTGAATATAAGTTGTGTGTCTTTGTCCTAGTCTCTATCCTGTAGAAGCATCTATATTGAATGCTAGTGCTCCATTTGATTCTCTAGAATAAAAAAATTATTGGATCCTTGTTCCTGTGTTTCTATTCCCTTTTCTTCTATCTGCTACTACCTACAATATATAGTTGTATAAGCTTATAGTTTTATGAAAGTACTTGGTTGGAGGTTTTTTTATATTTATATGCTAGTGGTCCCTTAGACATTATTGAATGTTTTCTTTCATTTAGTTTATTTATGACAAGCATTTACACACTGCTTGCATGCGAATAGTCATAGCCACCTTCATTTTTAGACACACTCATTCAAGTTATGCATGTATTAATTTTTTTATGGTATTTGTATCTTGTTTAGGATCCTAATAGTTGTCTCTTCCTTCCTCTTCTTTAGGCTATGGTAGCTCAAGGGGATCTTGGAGCAAAGCTTCCTATCGAGGAAGTTCCTTTACTCTTGGTAATTTTATAGAGTTTTTTTATCATCAGTTAGAATGTTACACATATCAATGAAATTTATTTCTTGAATTCTGTGTTTGCAACCATTCTTATTGAATTCCCTATTTACTACCCAAGATTAGGCTAAAATTTTAAATCACACTAGGTATGATGCAGTCTTCCATGCTAACACAAGCAGTGTTAACATGGAAGGGCTTTCTATGCTTCCCTTATCACAAGGTGCACCTTCTTCTGCTATGGAAGTCCAACTATATGCTCTTGGGCTTGGAATTCAATTAAGCTTCTTGACATTATTCATCTTACTTTTTAATTATTTGCAAGCCAAAAAAGCAAAGATGGAGGCCATTTTCAAAATTCCCTCTAATTTGTCATCTTACTTGGTTTTTAAACAACTTTTTTATCCTTCATTGTACTCGTAATGCAATTTCCTAAATAGAATTTAGATTTCACTTGCTTGATTCGATAGAAGAGTAGAATTGGGTCTAGAAGAATAGAATTTAGTGTTAAATTGTTAATTTAGCTAGTTGAAGAGAACTACAGATTACTTAGCAATTAGGTTTGGAGGCCTATCATTGGATCCATGATGTAACCTGCAAGAGTGAATGGCGGATTTAGCATTTAGACTTTGATCTATATTTTAATTTATTTTTTATAATTTCTAAAATGAAAACTACTTTTATCTATTTAGTATGTAAAGTTTTGATATTTTTTCACAGCAAGTTAAATTATGATACTTCTAGAACTAGAATTTAATTGTGTACTTTTTCAGTTAAATTTGTTGGTCTATTTTTCATAAGTAATCAGTGATAAGAACCCACTTAACTGATCCATAATAACTTGTCCATTTATTGCCTTCCTCTTTATTTGTCTTTTTATTGCATCCATCTACTACCATCATTCTCATGAGAGAAATTCTTGTGTACAGCTACTCATGAGAAATGAGTTCATAAATTCAACTAAAAAGTCATAGATTTTTATATATAGCCAATCATTTATTCATGAAAATGAATCAATAAATTGGATTCAAAAATTATATAATTGAATCCTAATAATTGTCTTATAGTTGGAATATATTTATACATAAGTAGAAAACATCAGTCCATAGTAAATTGGTACATATGAAATTGAGTTTAACTATGAAAAGCTTTGTGATGAACAATTTGTTTGTTAAATTAATATGTATTGAGAATTTTTCTTTTTATTTCTTACCAGGCCATTCTTTGCTTGAGAGTATCAGGGGAGGTGGAGGAAAAGCTCATGGAGAACATCAATAAGCTAAAGGCAAAAATGGTGAAATTGGAGGAAGTGGGACACATGGCAAGACTAAGAGATTATAGAAACAGATGTGTGAGGATGAAGATTGTATACTATGATGCCTTCAAAGAAGTGATTTTCAAGGAAGAAAAAGAGAAGCTAGATTTTCATGCCAACCTTAGTAGGCTTAGCCTTGTTGCCTTTTATGATAAGTTAGAAGATATGGTGGAAACCCATGATCAAATGAGGATTATGAGTCAGACCAATGGGGAGAAATATGATGGGTGATGGCTTGATAGGTTGAAGCATGGCCATGGAGTCTACAAATGGGCAGATGGGAGTTGTTATATGGGGACCTAGAGTAAGGGGCTCAAAGATGGGAAAGGTACATTTTATCCTACCTATGGCAATCAGACTAGGCTATACCACCTTTTGGAATCCTCACCTTCAAATGTGGATTAGCATAATGATCTCTCCATTAATGAGCAATCTTGTTGGAAGGAGAGAAGCTCTTCTATGTTTGATTTTGAGGTTTATTTGAATACATCTTATGCCCCTAGCTCTGAAACAACATCCTAAAAAACCCTTGAATCTAGAGTAGTAAGAACCTTTTCCTTTGATGGGATAAGAAGCTCAAGTAGTGAGGAATTTGATGATAATGACAAGGGTGTCAGAACTTGTGATCCCAAAATATTTCCTATGCAATCTGCTGTCAAGAGAGAATATGTTCAAGGAGTTTTGATTAATGAGGTATTCAGAATAAATGTGCCTTCCAAGGCTGTGAAAAGAGGGCATAAATGGCAGCCAAATGAAAGTAAGAGACCGGGTGAAATTATCTATAAAGGGCATAGAAATTATGGCTTAATGCTCAATCTAAAATTGGGAATCAAGTTCGCATATTTATTTGCATATTCACGCATATGACTAGCAACTTGCTCAATATTTTACATTTATATGGATATGCCTTGTAATGTTTATTGATTTTGCTAACAAGAAATTTAGAGTCAGACTAACAAGAGAATGAAAAATGTATATGTGTAATATTTGAATGATGAAAACAATATGATTTTAGTTTATTTTTAGTCAATTTCTTGTTATTGAAGATGATCGTATTGAAATATACTATTAAGTTTTTGTGTTTGTCCCTAGACATATTGGATTCAAAAAAATTTGAATTTGCCACACTTGGTTTTGGGTGTACAAGAGATTTACATTTTAAACACCATGCATACTAATTTAGTCTCATCTATGCAATTTTTTCAATTAGTCAAAGAAAGTGGGAGTTATTATTCTTAGTTTATTTGGCAATTTTTGTCAGCATCCTTGGAAATTGATGCATCTTTGTATCTTAAGATGCTAGCTATAACTAAATGAGTCCTTTAAGCTATAATTTAGGTATGGTAGCCAACTAATGCTAGTTGTAAGGTACACAAATTTTATATTGTGGGATTCCTCAGTTTGCCTTAATGTTCCACAAGGTTTTAGCATCCTATTGTTTTTCTTTTCTTCATTGTTTACCAGTGTGACCATTTTACAGTTACTTCTTTGTATACTACCAAATTACTATAATCATTTTCATACTTATGAAAGCACATTGATCACTAAATTTTTTGGTCTACTTAGTATCAAAGCAATAGGAGGACAAAAGGTATTTTCTAGACCTTCTTACTTTGTTTTCCATTTAATCATTGACATAATATGTCAATTTTTGGTAACTAGATATTATTTTCAAAATTAAACATGGTGAGTGGGCTTAAAGAGGCAACTTGGTGGGGAAAGTTGGCAAGCTAACTTAGCAAGGCCACTTAGAGATGCGACATGGTGAGCTAACTTGGTGAGCAAGCTCGATGAGCGGACCTCAAGACTAACCTTGATGAGGCACTTTGGTGGGGTGACTTGATGACCGAACTCAAAGAGTCAACTTGGCGAGCATACTTGCACTAGTACATTTGGGTTCAATTTTTGACCTTTATTGGTTGAATTTTTGACCCAATTTTCGACCAAATTTTGACCAAATTCGACCAACCCATTAGTGAAAATTTTTTTGCTTGAAATTTTAACCAACTCACTGGTACATGATTTTTCTCAATTGTATAACTAATTATATATTCTTCATATTAGTTTTTGTTGATGTTTTTGCACTATTCTATAAAATAGTTCACATGTCTTGCCTATGATATGACATTTTCATGCATCCTACTCTCTTTCATTCAACTAATGATGGATTACGCAGACTGATCTAAAACCATGATGCTAAAAAACACACAATCAAATGTAAAATGAACTTGCACTATAAATGGATTGTGGAAATATGATATTGGTAAAATTGCATGCATGTCTACGAGGACAATCACAACTTAAACATATATTTGTCTTGGTAGACATGCATGTAAAATTAACAATATCAGATTTCTATAATCTATTTGTAGTGCAAGTTTGTTTTGGATTTGATTGTGTGTGTTTTTTAGAATCATGGCTTCAGATCACTTTGTGTAATCCATCATCATTCGGATGAGAGAGTGTAGGATGCATGCAAAATGTCATATCATAGGCAAGACATGTGAACTATTTTATAGAATGCCTGAAAAATTTTTACACCACCTTGTTGGTGGAAATTTCCACCAACGCTTGGGTTTTTTCAACCTTTGTTGGTGCAAATTTCCACCAACGCTTAAATTTTTTTTGACCTTTGTTGGTGGAAATTTCCACCAACACCTAAATTTTTTTCTACCTTTGTTGGTTGAAATTTCCACCTACGCTTAAATTTGTTTTCTACCTTTACTGGTCAAAATTTCCACCAAGGCCTCAAATTTTTTCCACCTTTGTTGGTCAAAATTTCCACCTTCATTGGTCGAAATTTCCACCAATGCCTAAAAAATTTTTTGCCTTTGTTGGTCCAAATTTCCACCAACATGCAAATTTTTTTCTACCTTTGCTAGTCAAAATTTCAACCTTCATTGTTCAAAATTTTGACCAATTCCTTCATGACCTTAGACAATGGCTTGTTGGCTTTTCGACCAATTGATTGGTCAAAATTTTGACCAACTAGTGAGTCGGTCAAAATTTCGACTACAAAAATATCGACCAATAGGTTGGTCGAAGTTTTTTGAAATTTGGTCAAAAATTGGGTCAAAATTTTGACCAATAAAGGTCAAAAATTGAACCCAAATGTACTAGTGCAAGTCCCATATTGGTTAGTGTAGATGATCTTCAAAAGTCAATAGATAAACTCAAAGAAGCCAAGGTGTCACCACAAGAACCACCTCAAATCACTCAAACTACTAGAATTCCATTTCTACCACCTCCATCACCACCAAGAATACCCATGCAAGCTCATTAGGAGCTAAGTGCTACAGTAGGAGAAGTCATAGGTATAATAGTACAGAGAGCAAGTACACCCCTAGCAGAAGTAACACAAGAAGAAGAGGATAAAGAAGAAACACAAGATAAGGAGGAATTTGCAATACAAACTTTGGTTGAATTTCCAAAAATAGGTACTCCTACCAAACCTGTTCAGCAGTCGAGTACTGACAAATTGACCTTACAAGTCAATACACCAAGCTCAAGTTCTACTAGGGTAGCCAGGAACATTCATTTTTGTATCCTTGAGCTTGATGAAGAAATCCAAATACCCTATTATGATTCAAGCACTCTAACTGAAGAAAAGATGAATGAAATATAGAGTGCATTGGATAAGAGAAGGAGATAAGAGTCATTGAGGAAAGACTTCAAATATAAGCAAGCAATGAATGAGATCAAAGATATATTCATGGATGCCTTCAACCTATAACCTCTAGATTCAAGCAGGCCAATACTTGAGCAACTATCTGATATAGTTGACCAAGTGAATAATGAAGACCATGATACAAATGTGCAACTCTTGGAATGGTTAGAAAAGAAGTTTTTAGGCAAGGTCAACCAAAAGATAGCTAATAACATTATTTTGGGATAGTTTGACCTAGCCAAGAAATTGGATAATGTAAAGATTGTATTAGAGAATATCTTTTCCCTTTATAGAAAATTGTGTGATTTTTCTAGGTTCACACAAGAAATAAATCAAAAAAATTTGAACCTTGAGAGAAACCTTATGCTCTCTAGCATGCAACTAGCCTCAAATCCTGTACAGAGTGAGAAGCATTTTACTCAAATGCTTCACATTTAGAGGGAATTAGTTGCACTATCAGCAGAAGATGCCACTATTAAAGAAAAGCTTATGCAAATATAAGCCTCTATCACTCCTCACTTGGAGATATTACATAACGAGCAAATGTATGCAGAAACAATCTTGAAGAAAGATCCAAATATTTCTACTCATGAAGGACTTGTTGATCTAGCAGCAAAGCTTGCAATCCAACACAAGTCATTGGATATTGCATTGAATAACTGGGATACAGCTCTCAAAATACTCCATGAGGTAAACAAGACATTTTTGGCCAAGCATGGCATTACTGTTTAGACCCCTTTGACATTAGTATCAAAAAGGGGGAGATAATGTAGAAAGGGGGAGTCATAAGGTATATTGTTGATTACAATATCTTTTTGAAATTTTGTAAATGAAGAAAGGACAAACAAGGATTGTATCATGAATGATTAGTAAGTTTTTTTGACACTCATGTCAAAGGGGGAGATTGTTGATCTATCAGTAAGATTGACAAATGAGTGTCAACACACTTAATCATCTTCACTATACATGCCAAGTATACAATGGAAGCCGAGCTAGAATTTATTTATGTACTGAGTCGTAGATAGTGTCAAGAAAACTATAGTTGCTGTTGAGCACAACACATTACAATAGATGCCAAGTGATTCAAATCCAACAGGAGCCGAGCAAAGTAGGAATTCAATAGGTGCAGAGTGACATAGTAATCCTATACGAGTTGAGTAATTCAAGAATTAGTAGAAGATGAGCAATGCAGAAAACTAGTAGGTGCTGAGTAATACAGAAACTACAGTAGATGTCGAGCAATCCAGAATAGATGGTGTCGAGCATCAGTATTACTTCATGTGTTGAGCAATGTAGGATCAACATAAAATTTTGTGCAATTGCAAGCCAAGATGAAAAATGGTTATGCATGACTCATTGATAGGATAAAATAATAAAATCAAATCCTCACAATCACCTATGTGATCCTCATGCAACCAATCAAAACATTGGAGATTGCATGCAGCCAATGGGTGAATTTCAAGGGTTTGAGCGAGAACATTTTAATCGAGGATGCGTGACGAACCACTAATTTTTATAAGGGATTCTTGATGCCATTGAATAGTGTGAGAGTAATAAAGAGGAAAGGAATCATGAGAAGAAGGAAAAGAAGAGCCTATTAAGGTCACTGCAAAACATTGGTGTCAAAGATTAAGAGGAAAGGACATCATTTACACATCCGGTTGATTAGAACGGAACAAGGAACACAATCAGTAGATTCGATCTAGCAAAGAGCAGTTAATAGTAGAGCAGATCAAGTACCTGAGATCAGCATCAAAAATTGCATTAGATCAATTTTATTATTCTAATACTCTCTCACAATTGTATTAGGAATTTAGAAATCCTATTGAGTTAGGTAGGTTTAACAACCTTATGTAAATCCTTTAATAGGGTGACATTCTAAGTTGAATGTTCTTAAGTCCTCTAACAAGGCACACTCCTAACAAGGTGTAGAAATCTTTTAACAAGGTCACATTTAACAGTGTGTTGTAGCCTTTAACAGGGAAAACCATCAAAAGTGGTTGAAATCAATTGCTGTAGTAATTTTGTGGGTATCATCCCCACCCCAATTTTACCTTATTATTCTTGGAGGGTTTTTGGGTTACCAAAATCTCAAGTGTTATGTGGTGATGCATGTTTTTTTTCTCATGATTGTTTATTGTTTATATGCATGCATGTTAATTTTAGTTATATGCTATTAAGGGTTTAAAAGTGGTTAAAGGGCCAGTACTTCCGATTCACCACACCCCCCCCCCCCCCCCCCCCCCTCTCAGAAGCATTCTTTCCATAAAGACATTCCAACATATAACACACTAGATCCTAAAAATGACTCATTAAAATCTTGTCTATTGATGTACCTAGAGATTTTGAACAAATTGTTTCATGTTTTTAGCAATGTCCATGCCAAAATTGGATAGAGCTTGCAGGGAAAATAGCCTATGAAAGTGAACCAACAAAACTTATCTTTGCAACCTATTTATAAAAAGCTCAAAGAAAATACTAAAATATCAGATTCTTAAACTAGAGACAATGTAAATATTTATTGCAAAATATTTGATTAGATCGCATGGAGGAAACATAATTTGGTTCCATCACATAAAGGATATCTAGGAATCTGATTTGATTTAGTGAAAAGTAGTTTTGATATTTGGAAATGTGTTTACAATAGATGGTTTTAGCATTACAAAAATTGTTGAATGGTAAGTGGTTTTTTGGTTTTTGCATCAATCATGTTTGGGTTCAGATACTCACTTATAATAGCCCATCAGCTAATTGTGACAAATGATAGAAATATAAAATAGGAATATTTTTTGCATTCTTCCAAACATCTAACACATTCATTATGGATGTTCCTCAATTAGCTCATGCAACTTTAATTTGACATAGAAACAATAAAATGATTAACAAAAACTTCAATGTGTTGAAGTGGCTATAGTGATAGATACCATAAAAGAAAAACTAAGGAATTCCAACAATGGATTAAATAACTATCACATCTATCAATACTAAAAAAAAAAATCAATGCCACTATGTAGATTGATGTAAACCATAGGTTGAGAAAAGTGCAATAGGAAGCACTAATCATGATAGGAAATTCCTCCATAAAATGTGATACAAAGTGTGCATGCTACAAGTTATGTTTTCCAAGGCTGAAAATCAGAAATATTTCTCATTAATAAACTCACATAATAATAATTTTCCATATTTTAGTCTTAAGAATATTTTATGTGTGGCTTATATATATTAAAGCATATGCAACATTAAATGGATAAATTATATGAAAGTAGAATAGAAATGGATTGCATGAATTGTTATGAATGTGCATGAAATGGGCTTAAATAAAGGATAAATTGAGATTTAAATTGCTCTCATCAATTAACCACTAAATAATAACTAGAAAAAAGTTTTTTTATATACATTTTCTAATACTAAAGCCAACACTTAATAAGGAAAATCAGTAAAAGATTATGAAATGGTGGTAAAAGATTTCTTAAGTTCAATCCAAAGTAAAGAAACTCAAAATTTCAAATTTTGATGCTACAATTATAACTACCCAATTAATATCTTGAGAATGTGATTCTAAACTTCTATAATAATTGTGAACTACTACCTTTGTTGGCATAATTGTCTCAAACCTCAAAGGCTGACTAGTGAACTCAGTTATGAAGATCTTGTGATTGATGTCAAGGCACAAGAAGGAACCAAGACCACTAGGAAGCAATGACTGACAAGGAACATTACTCTTGTATGTGTGACTCTAGTTCACAAGGGTGATCTAAGAAAAATGAAGTACAAGCCCAATAGAGGTAATGAAAAAGGAAATCCACTTAGATGGAATAATGCTAAGTGAAGAGAGAATGTGCAAAAGGATGCCAAAAAGAAAGATATTTAGATCGACCGATGACAATACAGGATGGTTTGGTTGAGTCAACAAGGTAAGCATGAAGTAGGATACCCATGACTACCACATCACAAAGTGGGTAGAAGAGCACTCATCATTTTACTTAGTGGTGATGGGGTTGTCATATCGAGGAACTATTAAAATAGTCAGAGCAAGAACGACACACTACTGCAATGAGAAGTTAAGCTAGAAGTGGGCTTGATAATTGAAATTTTGAACTCATAGATTAGGTTTTCAAATCCAAGTTCAAGAAGAGATTATAAAAGAAAATAGAGTTGAAAGAGAAAAGGTTATATTTTTTATTGATTAGCCAAAAATCCAAGAGAGTTGAGCTAAGTGTAATCTTGAAAAGTCAATAAAATGAAAAAAAGAGAAGTCACAATTACAAAATTTGTGGATGTACTAAGGGGAAGCAAGTAACTAAGACAAGACAAGTGATCATGTGCAAGAGTGAGCGAAGACAAGCGCACAAGTTATTGTGTATAAAGTTGTAGAGACAAGAGAAGGTACAATATAGTTCCAGATAGGTCAAATGAGCTGAAAAGGGATCTATATCCAAGCTAAGTGCAGTAGCTATTTTATTTGATCATTCTTTATTATTTACTAATATCTAAAAAAGTAAATCCCATTGAAGGTGGACCCTAACAAGTTCTTTGTATCAAATCCCCTAGTAAGGTGACACATTAACTTGGGTCCTAAAGTCCTCTAACTAGGCTTCTCTTAACAATGAAAATATTTTACAAGTCTCATCAAAATCCCTTAACTGGGTGATACCTAACAGTGTCATTGTTATATTTTAATAGAGATAAGCTCTTAAGTGGGAACACTTTAGGAGAGTGTGATATTTGTGAGGATCGACTCACATACCATCAAGTTTCCACAAGATAAATATTGTGTTGTGTGTTTCTATGTTCATCTTCTTTATTTTTACATAATCGTGACCAATTAAGTTGTAATGAGTATAGACCTATAGATTGTAGGAGTTGATGAAATCCAAATCCACAGTCACCAAGATCACCTACATGCAAATAGCTTGCTAAAGAGAAACCAAAGGAGCAAGAGCTTGAAGCAAACAATGCAAGAGAAAATATTTCACAATAGGAAAATGAAATTTCTATGTGAATGGATGAATTTACAATGAGAGAGAGGATGCTTATAAAGGCCTCAAGGAAGCTTGTAGAACAAGCTAGAAGGAGGTAGAAGATAAGTTTGACAACCAAGCATCCAAAAAAAAGTGGAACATGCTAGAAGGGAACAAACTCCCGTGTTGTCAACAACTCATCACTACATGCATAAATACTAAATATTAAATAAATGCATTAACCTAAGTAAGCTTAAGTAAATAGAATAAATAATAATTAATTAATTAATTAATTACTCTAACACCCCCCCCCCCTCCCTTTATGTGCAACTTAGGGAAATTCCTTAAGCTCACAAAACTAAGATGAAATGCAGAATGGGTCCTGGCAACGAGGCCATGTTAGGTACCCATGTACAATGCAAAGAAAAAAAAACATGAAGTGAAGGAAGGAAGGCCTCAACCAATCCCCCCAAGGACAAATTCTACCGAAAATGTTTCGAGAGACTCCCTCAAAACCATAAGTACAACCAGCCCCCCCATGAGAGATACTAAAGCCTCCCCAGAATAAAGGAGCCCCTGAAGGAGGGATCAAACCAATGCAAATCCAATGTGGAAGAAACAAAGGTACATAACAAGGGAATCCCTAAATGAGAGGCAAAATTGGAAATCCTAGTTGATGCCCAGAGGAGAATGCATGAGGAACCAAAAAGGGAATCCCCAAGGCAGGTGTGATGACACTGTCATGAATGTCCACTATAGAATCCGCAAAAGGTGCACCTGGAGGCTTGATGAATGGAGCTAGAGTATCAGGCAAAGCAGAAGAAGAACCTACAGAGGAGAAAAGCCCTCAACTGGATGTGGTGTAGCAGCCAAAATAGGGATCTCAAGAACAATACAAAGGTTCAAGTATCTTGACTACACCACATGATGCTCATGCGAAAGAGAAGTAGTGTGCTCCAACAATGGAGATGGTGGACCAAAGTGCGAGAAGGTGTAGATGAGAGTGGAAGGATCAACTATCTTCCCTGATCCACTGTGTGTAATCCGAGAAATCAAGAGAAGGTTGGCAAACAAAGATGGAACATACAATACATCATTGAATATACCATCCTAGATGTGAACTAAACCTTTCCCATAGACTGGTAGTGTAGTGTTATTCCCCATGAGAATATGAGGAATAGGAGAAGCCTCAAGAGTAGAGAAGACACCTTGAGAAGATGTCATATGGTGAGAAGCACTTGAATCTAGTATCCAAGGAACCTGTGAAGGAGATGTAATGGTAGCCTGTAATGCATGACCATTTCCAAGATCCAATGTAGATGGTAAAGATGTGGAAGAAGACTAAAAGGCAGACCCTTGTGAGGTAGAAGAGGATGGACAAGAGACATTGTTCTTCTGAAGAAGAGCTTACAAATCCACAATTTGTTTCTCATAGCCATCAAATCTCTTCTGAAAACAATGTGTCTCATCATGAGATCCTTTCCCACAATAGGAACAAGTAGGAGTCTCAGTCTTCTTTTTCTCCTTCTTCTTAGAAGATGATGAACCAGTAGAAGAGGGATATGATATTTGCTTTGAATTCTGCTCCTGTGTAAGCAATGCCTATGACTGTGAACTTGAAAGTGAATCCATTTGAGTGATCTTGGATTGTTCACGGGTTAACCGATCACAAAATATCTCAAATGAAGGCATCATGTGTCTATCACCCAAGGCATCCATAGTGGAGTAGAAAGTGGAAGAGAAGATCTGATACTGTCCCCTCAACTTTGAGAGTATAAAAAAGATACACTCATCATCTGTCTTGGTTTTCTCACATCCCTGTAAAAGTGTATGCAAAGATTTGAACTTCATCAAGAAGTCCTCAATGGTGAGAAAGCTATCAGGTTTCAAAGAAGTCAACTTTGCATATAGCTAAAGTGCCCAGAACTCATTCACTTGGCCAAACAAAGTCTAAAATTTGAGCCAATAAGCTCGTAGAGTAGTCAAACCATCCATGTGAAATAGTAGATTGTCTGAAATGTTCAATGCAATCAATCCCATGGCTTCATCCATTTTGTTCCTATGCTAAAGAACCTCAAAAGCTCATGCAAGAATAGGTTGATTCTCATCTAGACATGACCATAAACCCCTTGACATGAGAAGTCATGTCATTTGTACCTTCCAGGTAGAGACAGGTCACAGATGGATCTGCCATTGAGAGAAAGAAGAAGATAGAAGTAGAAGGGTCTTATTCTGAATTAAATTACAAAAAATAAAATGCTCTCCCCCATAACGTATAAATTGGGCACTCTTTACTTAGTATGATTATAATAGCCAATTTAGGGCCTATTTTTTAAAGTAATATTTCTGTCCACAGAACCTATAATCTAATTGCAGATCTGGAAAGTAGACAAAAAAAATACACTTTCAAAAAAAAATAGAACCTGATTATGTGTCCAAATGAGCCCATACTAAGCATTTGAAGTGGAAAAAATTGAGAATTGCGAGTTGCAAAAAAAAATAGGAACATAGATCTCAAACCACCTACACCAATGTGTAGATCACAAAATCCTACCCCAAAACAAAAAAAAATTGCTTGAAAAAATGAGTTCGTATGAGGGAGATATCGCTATTTGAAAATCACTAATGTAGTTATTTTTCCTGAATCGCCACCGTCGCATCTCCAAAAAGTAAAGAAAAGTCCAAAAAATATTAGATCTTTTATGTCAAATTCTCTTTCTCCTTTTTCTCCAAATACTGAAAAAAATGCTCTTCCTCCCGATTGAAGAAAAAATTCACAAACAAAGTAGGGTTTGTCTCTGAATAGCAGCTTCAAAAAAATCCTTCAAACAAGAAGTAGCAAGGAGGCTCTGATACCATGTAGGAGTTGATGAAATTTAACCTCACAGTCGCCAAGATCACCTACATGCAAATAGCTTGTTGAAGAGAAACCAAAGGAGCAAGAGCTTGAAGCAAACAATGCAAGAGAAAATATTTCACAATAGGAAAATGAAATTGCTATGTGAATGGACGAATTTATAATGAGAGAGAGATTGCTTATAAAGGCCTCAAGGAAGCTTGTAGAACAAGTTGGAAGGAGGTAAAAGATAAGGTTGACAACAAAGCATCCACAAAAAAGTGGAACATGCTAGAAGGGAATAAACTCCTATGTTGTCAACAACTCATCACTACATGCATTAAATACTAAATATTAAATAAATGCATTAACCTAAGTAAACTTAATTAAATAGAAATAAGTAATAATTAATTAATTAATTACTCTAACATAGATTGGTTTGAAGTGTGATGTAAGAGGAAAAGTTAAAAATAGTAAAGTATATTTATTAAAACCCAATCTTAGTATATCGAATTGTGTTTGGACCAAAAATTGGTATAAGATCCTAGATTCTACGAAGTAAGAGCTTAACAACTTGAGGAAAAGATCAAGATATTGAAATGATGCACTAAATTTTTTTGGGGAACACTAGAACTCATGGTGCAGAAAGATGTCTTTGCGTCTAAGAACTCTTGGTGATTAATAACCAACCCACAATGAATAAAGAAGGTACATTAATGCTATAGATAACCCAATATTGAATATAAGTAATAATGTTAGCAAAAGTGCATTCTCTTGTATTCCTAAACACGTTAAGCTCCCTATATTATCCTAAAATCAAGGGTAAATTGATCCCATTAAGAAAAGAGATCAAGAAATGAAAAACTACTAATATTTTCTACAATCCTTGATTGATTTTCAAATAAGCATGTCATAAAGGCTAAAGCTAAAATCCCGAGAGGCACTTTGATGATATGAAGATGTAGGAAGGCAAAGAAATTGAGGTCTATGGAAAATGAGTGAAAGACACAATGCTGGCCATCAGATTGTTTGTAGGCATGCTGCAAGAAGATGAGTTTGTAAGAAATATATTGAGGCCCTTGTAGGCCAAATATGCCATAAGGGTGTCATTTATTCAGAAGATGAGAACAATAGACAAGATGGAGGTATATCTTTATAACTGAGTAAGAACGCACATTGCAATTGAGCTAAGAAACTTTGACAACAATCAACTACCTAAGGTTGAAATTACATTGAAAGCCTCAGTTTCACTAGATGAAATACAAAAATTAAGGGAGGAGGCAAGAAAACCCAAATACAAAAGAACACTAGAGAGTCTTTATGTTGAAAAAGACGAACAAGAAGAGCTAGAGGCTCTGTTTGCAAAAAGAATGGATAGAGGGAAAGAGAAGTTCAAAAGTAAGATTTCATTCAAATTATTTAATTGCAAGAAGGTAGGACACTATACTTCTAGATGTGTAGAGAATGTGAACAAGGAGACCAAAAAATGATGAAAAAAATCCAAAGAGAAGGAAAAGAAGCGAAGCAACATTGTCGAAGAAGGTGTGATTGATAAAGAGTCAACTAGTGATGATGATGAAGAAAAGGAAAAGGTATCCTTTCTTCCTATCATAGAAGAAAGGGTAGAGAGATCCTTAATAACTAGCACTAGTATCCAAAAGAATTAGATAATAGATGGTAGTTTCTCACACCACATTCTTGTGATAAGAGAAAGTTCCATGAGATTGAGGCCTATGATGGAGGAATGGTGAAGCTTGGCAACAACTCACCATGCACAATGATAGGTAAGGGTGTTGTAGACCTGAATGAACTCACTACTTGTGAAGATTTATATCTAGTGGAAGGATTTAAACACAAATTTTGAACTATGGTCCACTTGATGGATAAAGGTTATAGATTCAAATTTAACAAAGGGTCTTAAAAACTTTGAAAAGAGATGAAAACTCTTAGCTACACGAGGAAAAATCATAGGTAATATATTCTACCTCGATATCTCTAATAGAAGGCTATGAAGGCTATGTCATTTAAATTTTCAAAGCATTACAAAGGTAGGAAGGAAAACCTATGTAAGGGGTCTACCTCCTATTACAAAACCAAAAAAATTTGTGTGTAAAGATTGTCAAATAGGAAAGTTGGTAAGTTCTAGTTTCTCTAGTAAGTCACTTACTTATGAACAAGATCTAGATCAAGTTCATACTAACTTGTGTTGTCCCATGAGGACAAAGAGTGTATCTGGTGATAGATAATTTATGCTAATTATTTATTGACGATTTTTCTAGAATGATGTGGACTATCTATTTAAAGGAAAGGTTAGAAACTTTCCACATGTTCAAGGTATTAAATGTGAAGGTGGAAGGGAAACTAGTAGAGCACTAAAATTCTTGAGATCAGACCAAGGAGGTGAGTTAATCTTACAAAAAAAAGAGTTACTATGAGGAGCACAAAATAAAAAGACAAATTTTAGCTCCCAAAACACCTCGGACACAAAATTGTTTTGCTAAAAGAGGAAACATAACTATCATTGATTGTGCTAGATCATTAATCATTCAAAATAATGTAGCACAGATCTAATGGAGAGAAGTTGTGAGCATAAATGTGCAAACCTTGAGTAGGGTACAAGTAATGAAGGGAATGAAGAAGACTCCCTATGAACTATGGTTTTGTCACTCACCATCTATAAGTTACTTCAAGGTATTTGAAAAAAAATGCTACATCAAGATAGATGAATATCGAGGAAAGTTTGAGCCTAAAAGTGATGATGATATATTTGTGTGGTATTCTACCAAAAGTAAGGCATACTAGTGTTTCGAGCACTAGAAACACAAGATTTTGGAATCTAAAAATGTAGGATTGGATGAGTTCTTAAAGAACAATGAGGAAAAAAACCAAAAAGAACCATAAGACTACAAAGAGTTTGAATGCATTCCACTAAATGATATAGTGGAGAGAGTATTGGTAGAGGTCAAACCTATACAAGAAGTTGTACTCGCTAGCATAGAATATACTTAGCTTGAAGAATAACGAGCATAATCACATGAAGGGGAATCTATACTAGAAAAGTATGTAAGAAGGAACCACTTAGCCAATCAAATCATTGGAGATAAAGATGGTGGAGTGATTACCAAGAGAAAGGTGAGAGAGATAGTATGTCTACTCTCACACATGGAGCTTAAATATACAAGGGAAGATTTGAAAGATGAGGACTAGAGAAAGGTCATCGACGAGGAGATTGATAAATTAGTAAAGAATAAAACATGGAACTTGGTTTCCTAACCAAAATGGAAGAATTATATTGGTACAAAATGGGTGTTCAAAAAAAAGATGAATGAGGATGGAGAGGTAGTCAGAAATGAGGCCACAGTTGTTTGCGAAGGATATGTGCAAGAAGAAAGCATAGACTATGGAGAAACCTTTTAAATAGTGGTAAGACTAGAAGGATTTAGGATGCTCCAAATACTTGCAACACAAGAACTCTAATGTGCCAAATGGATGTAAAATTTACATTTCTGAATGGATTTCTAGATGAGGTATTGTACATTGAGTAACCGTAAAGGTTTGAGAATGAAGAATATAAAAATTAAGTCTGTATACTAAGAAAAGCCCTATATGGATTGAAATAGGCACCAAGAGCATGGTATGAGAGACTACACTCATACTTGATAAAGATCAAGTTTATAATAACAAGTGACAATTGCAATCTATACATGAAGAAAAAAATAGAAGCAAGTTTGCTAACTGCGGATATCTTTATTGATGACATCATCTTTGGAGGAGATAATAAGATAAGTTTTGAGTTTGCAAAAGCCATGAAGAGATATTTCAAAATGACCATGATTGGAGTTATCAATTTCTTCATTGGAATTGAAGTATCCCAACTAAAAGGAGGGATCTTCATCAAGAAAACAAAATATATAAAGGAGGTCCTAAAGATGTTTGGTATGGAGGAAGCAAAACTGGTGGACATGTCAATGGTGATTGGTTGCAAGCTATCAAAGAAGGATTAAATCCATGAAGTAAATGATACACTTCACCAATCCATGATGGATAAAATACAATATTTTGTGCACATTAGACCATATGTAGCACAAGACACTATTGTTTGAAATATTCAAGATATGACAGGTTACTGAGAGGGGAGGGGTGAATCAATAACCTCAAAACTTTTAAATAATTCAGCACTTTAACCATATATACTATTCACCATTCATTCATCTAATCTACTCCATTTATGAGAGATCAAACATTTATAACACATGTACACAGTGATTTGGTAACCCAAAAACCTTCCAAATAGAAAGTAAAATTGGGGTGGGGATGATACCCACAAAACTTCATTACTGCAATATGAAGTTAGCCTGTTAAGGCTCACATTGACCACTTTTGGTGATCTTCCCTGTTAGGAGCACAAAGGACAGCTAGGTCCACCTTGTTAGAGGATTTACAAACATACACTAAAGTATGCACTCTATTAGGAGATTTATACAAAGATTGTTAAGTCTACCATGTTAAAGGATTTACAAACCTTATTCACCTCTTAGGATGAAATAGTGGATCTACTTACAATCTTGATTGCTGATTAGATCCTTGAAGTATAGGTCACATCTTGTGACTGATGAATCTTTATTGCTCCTTGTAGACCTTGCTAAATACTCTACTCTATTGTTGATTTGCTTTTCATTATTTTCAAAGCATTACATGTCTATCTTGATACTCTCATACATACATTGTAAATGATATAATACATTACATATATACCATTCCAATAATTACAATTGCAAGGTCAGCCAAAACAAAAGTGAACAAAATATTACTGAGTCAGCCAAACAGTAGAAAACTCGAGTTCTTCCAGCTGACTTGGTAACCTTCTGATACTCGACATCCACTGCATTACTCGGCATCATCATGCACTCAATAAAAGTGAAGGCTTGATCCATACTAATCACACAATGTAGCTTGGAACTCAGTAACCATTGGAGAATCAATAGATATAGTATCACTCAGTAAAAATTGAATCCTTCATTTACCTTGCTTTCACTCGGTAAACACTACACTTTCATTACTTGGTAAACATTGGACTTCCATCACTTAGTAAACACTAGACTTCCATCACTCGATAAACACTATGAAGCTCGGTGAACACTGTATGCTCGGTAGATATTGCTAGGTTGCACACCCACTTGGTAGCTACATGAATGCTCAGTATGAACTGCTTGACTGCACACTCACTCGATAGCTTTAGGAATGCTCGGTATGAACTACTTAAGTGATGAACCTACAAGGTAACCACTGAATTCTCGGTATACACTTTAGACTGAGTGATGAACTTGGTAATCATTCAGAATTGAGTAAGTGTTGTCACTAATGACAAGTACAATATAATGCCAACAATCTCCCCCTTTGGCACTAGTGACAAAACACTTATGAGCCAAAACATATGTACATAACCTGACTCAATGAATTTTGGTTTTTCAAAATTGATCTTTGTAGAACTGTTGCATATACATTTATATATACCTTCTTGATGACTTATAATGTATATACTAAGATACTTATGTACACATGCTAACTCTAATGAGTGCTAACTCCCCCTATCACTTATACTGATAACTCTCCTCATTTATTATTTTGAATCTCTCCCCCTTTTTGATAATAATGGCAAAGGACTACATATATAGTTTATATGACTACACCAAAGTGAGATAGAACATCTTGATCTACCTTAAGGATGGTGGAAAAAGTATTATCCCAAGTTTGCTGCAAAATTTGATAGGTGGAGAGAGCAATTTGAACTTCTGCTAATAATTGGATCATGTGATCAGGCACTAAGAAGTTTTGATCTTGGACAAATGTTTTGCAATGAGAAATATTTTTTTGCATTATGTCCATGATAGAGAGGATCATGTTTTGGATGTCTATGAGCGTAGACTGGATCCTTGCTTCCTCTCTGAATAGCTCTGCTTGTACATCTGCCAAATATCTTATTTTGGTGTGATGGGAGGTTGTGGAGGAGGAGTCCACCTTTAACTTGGATGCACTTGATTGCATATCAATGTCAATCTTATTTAGTGTATCCTTTATTTCTTTAGTAAAACTAGAAACATCACAAAGTTTGGCAAAAAGTGATGCTGCATTATTAAAAGAATTTTCAAAATTACCCAAAAATGTTGACAATTCAACTTGCTTGATTGCTATCTTTTGAGAAATATGCTCTAGCATCTTATTATCAAATTTCCTTTTAGCTTTTTCAATTAGTTTCTCTTGTCAGGAATAATCTTCATTAAATTTCTATACTACCTCTTCTAACTAAATCAAAATGTGTTGAGTAGAATCTACTTCAACACCTATAGCATCTATAATTATATCCTTAGCATTCTCAATTATTCTGTATTCCTTATCTGTTTCTGATCTTAAATATTTATGTGTAGCTTTCATCTCTATGAGTTGACTAGGTAACCTTATCTCTTCAATGGTAGCATTGTCATAATCAATCTTTGGAATCAATATTTATGTTTCTAAGTCAATGTCTTCTCCAATTTCCTTTCCAGTGATCAAAAGTTTTAATGGATGCTTTTGTTTGACTTCTGTGATGACTGGTTTGACCTTAGGAATAGACACAATAGTGGAGATAGAAGGGCTAGCAGTGAAAATTGGGATAGGACTCGAGGATTGAATGCCAATAGAAGTGCTAACTGGATCAAAAACTAAAACACTTCCCAAAAATGGTTTCACACTCAGTAGAGTACCCATAGTAGTATCTAAACTAATTAGAGTCAAAGTGGATATAGATAATGCTAATGAGAACAAAACTATAGAACTTTCTAGAATTGATGGAGACAAAATTGTGGAACTTACTAGTACACTCATTGATGGTGAAGGAGCTGAGGTGGCTAACTCGATAGCTCAAGAAGTGATAGGCAGCTCGGTAGATAAAGTGCTTGGCACTTTTGTTTTAGATACCTGGAGCTAGGAGGTGGCTGGTGAAGATTGAGCAATTGATGTGACTATTGTGCTCACAATCTCACTTGCAGAAGCTATCTCCAAAGTAGATGTAAGAGTCTTTGGTGGAGAGTGAGGAAGGGATGCAATAACTTATGCTACAATTTTTACTAGATCTTCTTCATCTTTTTCTTCCTCCTTGTCTTCTTCCTCTTTTTCTTCCATTAGTGCATGTAGCTCTCTTGGAGTAACTGGGATGGATGGAGTGCTATCAAAATCATTTTTGTCACTGCTATCATCATCCTTGATTTCAATAGGATCATCACTAGGCTTTTGTAGATGATAGATGTTCTTCCACACATTTTTTGCATCTCTTACAACATGCTCAATGTCCTTAGTCAAAATCAAACATGTGTGATATCTAATCATCATTTTACCTTCATTGTTCTTCATTGCTACCTTTATTTATACTTCAATAAGACTCGATAGAAGATTCTTCAAGGATTTCTTATATATGTCCTTGGCCATTTGGATGGTTGACTCTCATCTTGGTTGCAATCTCTCCAACAGCTCTTTGGAGATTTGAGGGGCAAGCTGGTATGGGGAGTATTTCCATTTTCCCATCTTATTGAGTACCAGTTCCTCAATTTTCATTTTCTCTACATTAGTCTTTGTTTCAAATTTCAATGCTTTGAAATTTGTGATGCCAGCTCCCTCTTCCAATTATTTTAGCCTTTCCTCAAATGCAAGTGGAGGCCTAACAAGTACAGTTTCTTGCTTGCCTTGTCTGGTTCTTCTAGAGAATACTGCAGTAGGTTGCTTCTTAGGTTTGGTGATAATCACCTTCCCTTTCTTCTTTGGTAGTTCCTCTTCTTTTTTAGATTCAATTTCTTCACCTTCTTCTTCTTCTTCTTCTTCTTCTTCTTCTTCTTCATCCTCACCTTTTCCTTCAATAAGCATAAGAGGGCCGGTTGTAGTTTTCAACTTTTCTATCTTTCTCTTGCCTTTGCTTATAGCTTGGGGTAGCTTGATTTCAATCTCAATTCTAGTCTTGGCTTCATCATAAGTGCCAAAGGCAGGAAGCTTAGGATCTATAGGCTCATTCACTAGTGCTTCAATAATGTCCCTAGCTTCATCAATATTCACCTCATAAGGAAGAGGTTTCACCCATGCAACTCGGGGTCTAACTGCCTGAATGTATACCTTATCATAGTCAACCATGAAGCATACATCATCTTTGTAATATTTAACCAGTTTGGGTGGAATTCAGAACCTGTTGTTCATTATTTCCTTGAAATCTTCAAAATAATTATCCATAACATTTTCAAAGTTTTCACCCATGTCAGCAATAAACTCATTAATCTAATATAAAATTGGAATATCTTTTCTCCATATAACTGAGCCCTTTGATGGAAAGAATTTTTGAATATAGAAAAATAAACAAGTTAATAGGGAACCAAATTTGCAAGGATTATTCTTTGAAGTCCTTATACTATCCATGTTTTTGTTCAATTGTTTCAACAACAATTCTGACAGGTCAAATTGAAGATTTTTCTTCACAATTTTGAATGCCAAATCAAAAGCCTCACAAGGCACACTGTTTAAATGACTGGAGCTATAAATTTTGTGGGCAATGACATAATTCCAAACCTTAATTCAACATTAGATACAATGCTAACTTTCAAACCTCTATCGTCCCATTCAGCTAGGGTTTTCTTTTGTAACTCCTCTCGACCTAAGGTTTTGGTAGATTTGGCTTTACTTAGCATGGGGAAACTAGTAATCTTATGAATTATCTTCTTGGTGATTAGCACTACCTTCTTTAAACATAGTTACTCATTGTGAACATGACTAAGTATGTACCTGATCCACTTAATTTGGAAACTTCTTGGCATATGCGAGATATGGGTTAATCCTTTGGTCTCTAGATGCTTATGGTCGGGTTTCAAAGAGCCATCAAAATTCATTTCTCCTAGGGCATTGTCCATCTCTAGGTTTCCAATCTCTTGAATAGAACATTTGAAATGTGTATGAATGTTGTTAATGAGAAGTACTTTTGGTGGAGTTTGCAATTGAGCTCTATTGGGGTCGAGTGATTCTACAATTGCTAGAACTAGCTTGAAATTTGGCGCCTTCCACTCCACACCTTTAACTAGCATTTCTGAACCTATTTTTGCCTTGGTGATGCTACTACTCCTGGATGCCATTGCTACTCAGTATATGTAAGAAAATTTTGAACAAATTCTCTGCTTGAAAATCACTTGAAGTCACTTGGAATTTTCTTTGGAATTGCTGGAAATTTCTTAGCTCTGTAATCACGGTGAAGAATGAAATCAAATTCTACCCTTTTGACAAAAATTTTATCATAAATGCTTGGTATGAAGGTAGCTGAGATGACATAGTGCTTGATAGGCTATCATTCACTTGCTCAGTAGGTGATTACAACTTAGTGATCGAACAAAAATTTTGTTACTCTCGACCTAGCTCAATTATGTCTTCAAATAACTTTCCTCGGTAGATACACTTTCTTTGATCCTTGTGTATCTGGAATATTGATTTGATCATTTTGCTTTCTTTCATTTGGAACTACTTGAGATATCACTTGAAGATGCAGTTCCATATCCTCCTTTATGAATCTAATTGGAAATGGTGGAGTCACCCACTTCTTGAGTGACATTGCCATCATTTGAACTCTTCTAGTCAGTAGATTTAGGAATCCATTGTTGCCTCATCTACTTTCGAATGTTATCATCTTTAGCTTTCTTTTCATCTTCAATTCTTCCTATATTCATGCAATTTTTAGCTATATGACCAAGTTCAGTGCATGTATAACATCTTACTATTGCATCTCTTTTTCTCAAGTGATGCCTTGAGCAGTCTTTGCCAATGTGTCCATATTCTCCACAATAATGCCATCTGCACCAGGTATTGTAATCCCATCCAAAGATTGCCTCAACAAGTTTTTCAGCTAGATTGAATGATTTGGATCTGCATTGGAATGCCTTGTGACCATGCTTCTTACATTTGTGACAATTGCCTTCAAATTTTGGTTTCTCCTTGCATTCATTAGCTTTATGACCATGCTGACTGCAATTGTAGCATTTACCATTGAATTTAGCTTTTCCATTACTCCAACATTTGTTTGATGTATGACCTAACTTACCATAGTGATTGCAAGTAGGTCTTTGATTCCTTTGGGTAGCTTGTTTGGAGGTTTCACCTTCTTCCTTATAACCAAGTCTAGCTTTACCTTTTTTTCTATGAATATTCTACTCACTTTGTTGATTTAATTGAGTCACGTCTGCTTGCGATTTCATCATTCTCTTGTTGATTTTTTTTCAGCATTTAGGTCATTTGCCAAACTTTCATTGATTTTTCTTTCAGATCTTAAGTCAATTTGTAAGCTTTCATTGATTTGTCTTTCAGTGATTAAATCATTCCTTAGACTTCCATTTTCAGATCTCAGATTCATAATTTTTTCATTTGCATTAGATAGTTGATCCACAAGATCTTCATGCTGATTGGATTGATTATTTCTTGTCTCTAAGTCTTTAGTTGCCTTGTTTCTCTATATCAAAACTTCACATAGCCTAATTGATTGGATTTCATGTTCTTTTTTAAGATTTCTTACTTCTTCCTGCAGAGAGCCATTCTTTGCTAGGAGTTCCTTGATTGCTTCATTAGCTTCATTTGAACTACTTGATGGTAAAAGGTCTTCAGTCTTTTCTTCAACATACTATGCTCATTCATTTGTCTTGCAAGTTTCTTCCTTCTCTTCAAGGATTGAGAAAGATGCTCGTTTGCTTCTTTGAGTTGAGCCATGGCCATTTCTAGATCTAGCATTTCATTTTTAATAGCTTTGTCAAGCCTAAATATCTCCATTGTCCTTGATCTTTGCTCAAGTTGTCAAAATTTTATCTTGAGAACCACAAAAGCTCTTATACCAATTTTTGGAAATATTCAAGATATGGCAGGTTACTGAGAGGGGAGGGGTGAATTAGTAACCTCAAAACTTTTAAATAATTCAACACTTTAAACATATATACTATTCACCATTCATTCATCTAATCTACTGCATATATGAGAGATCAAAGATTTATAACACATGTACACAGTGATTTGGTAACCCAGAAACCTTCCAAATAGAAAGTAAATCTAGGGTGGGGATGATACCCACAAAATTTCATTACTGCAGTATGAAGTTAGCCTATTAAGGCTTACATTGACCACTTCTTGTGATCTACCTTATTAGGAGCACAAAGGATGGCTAGGTCCACCTTGTTAGAGGATTTACAAACATACACTAAAGTATGCACTCTATTAGGAGATTTATACAAAGACTGTTAAGTCTACCCTGTTAAAGAATTTACAAAACTAATTCACCTATTAGGATGAAATAGTGGATCTACTTACAATCTTGATTTCTGATTAGATCCTTGAAGTATAGATCACCTCTTGTGACTGATGAATCTTTACTACTCCTTGTAGACCTTGCTGAATACTCTACTCTACTACTGATTCGCTTTTCATTCTTCTCAAAGCATTACATGTCTATCTTGATACTCTCATACATACATTGTAAATGATTTAATACATTACATTTATACCATTCCAATAATTACAATTGCAAGGTTGGCCAAAACACAAGTGAAAAAAATATTATTGAGTTGGCCAAACAGTAGAAAACTCGGCTTCTTCAAGTTGACTTAGTAACCTTCTGATACTCAGCATCCACTGCATTACTCAACATCACCATGCACTCAGTAGAAGTGAAGGCTCGGTCCATACTAATCAAACAATGTAGGTTGGAACTTAGTAACCATTGGAGACTCGGTAGATATAGTATCACTTGGTAAAAATTGAATCCTTTGTTTACCTTGCTTTCACCCGGTAAACACTACACTTTCATTACTCGGTAAAAACTGGAATTCCATCACTCAATAAACACTATACTTCCATCACTTGATAGACACTATGAAGCTCAGTGAACACTATATGCTCAGTAGATACTATTGGGTTGCACACCCACTCGGTAGCTTTATGAATGCTCAGTATGAACTACTTGACTGCGCACTCACTTAGTAGCTTTAGGAATGCTCGGTATGAACTACTTAAGTGATGAAACTACAAAGTAACCATTGAATGCTTAGTATACACTGTAGACTGAGTGATGAACTCGGTAATCATTCATAATCGAGTAAGTGTTGTCACTAATGACAAATACAATATAATGCCAACAACTACTACATTTGATATCAAATTACCACAACAGGTTTATCACAATTTTGTCATCACAACTTGATACTATTTTGATTCTGATGCTTACTGTCAGAATTGTGATGGTGTCAAGTTGTGATGGAAAAATTTTGATGGACCTATTGTGACCAATTTGGTATCAAATGTAGTAGTGAGTGTTTAAAATAGTAGTCATATTTTCTGCCAACCCAAAGGAGCCACAAATGTTGGCTGTGAAAAGAATCTTGACATATATAAAGGTTACTAGAAAGTATGGACTATGGTATCCTCACAAGGGAAAATTTGAGCTCAGTATCTTTACTAATGTTACCTAGGTGGGGAACATAGATGATAGGACCACAACTAGTGGTGCATTATTTTTCGGAGTAAGATTGGTTGCATGGGCTAGAAAGAAGTAGAATTATATATTGTGGTCAACTACTGAAGATAAATATGTTGTTGTAGTAATGAATTGCACTCAATTTGTTTAGATCAAACAACTACTTGAAGGAATTCAAGGAAAAATAGAGAAGCCACTAGTTATCAACTATGATAATACTAGTGCAATCAACATATCCAAAAATCAAGTGATGCACTCAAAGACAAAGAACATATCAATCAAGTACCATTTTCTAAGAGAGGAAGTGAAAGAAAAAGAGGTAGGTTGGAATATTTACCAACCAAGGAGAAATTGATTTTTATCTTTACAAATACTCTTAAAAAGGGAACTTTTGAGTATCTAAGAGAAGTGTTAGGGGTCTTACCCCTATCAAGCCTTAACTAAGACTAGTTAGGAAGCCACCAATCCATGAGCAAGAAACAAAGAAATAAAAAGATGGATTGATGAGAATAAGGAACTACTCTATAGGGGGAGAAATCATAGAGTTAAAAGTTGAGCACATTTGGCATTGTTGTCAAAGGGAGAGAAGTTGAGAAGATTAGAAGAAGAGAAATTGAGGGGGAGCCAAACAACAGAAGTTGATAAGTAGAAGACAAAAACCAAAAGATGTAAACTCTAAGTAAACACACAAAAGACCAAGAATGATCAAAGATTTTGGATGCATCATCTCAAGGGGACATGTTAAAAGAAGAAGACAAAGAGAAGTCAAGGTACAAGAAAAGGCAAGGCACCAGAATGGTGAAAATGTCTAAGTATTGCCATCAATGCCAAAGGGGGAGATTGTTGGCACAACTATCTCAAACCTTGAAGAATGATCAATGAACTCAATTATGAAGATGTTGTCATTGATGGCAAGGTAGAATTAGGTGTTAGAAAGTAAAGTCCACCAAGATAACTAGGGGGGGTGAATTAGTTATGCAATTAAAAAACTCTCTTTATCCTTATAAATTCCAAAATATGTAAACAATGGAAGCAACAACCATAGAAAGATCACCATGCATAGTAACACTAGATTTTTTAACTAGGTAAAACCATGGTGGGGATGGTACCCAAAAAATGATGTACTAATATAAATTTTCCTTGTAAGACAATTAACCCTATTAGGAGTCAATAAAATACAATCAATACATATTAATCCTTATTAGGAGATTCTAACCCTATTAGTTGTTGTTGAAGAATATAAATGGATCCAGTATCCAAACAACTTTTAGGCAAGACCATCGAACTCACTATCCAACTAGCCTTAGTACTATTCATCTTAGAATAATGCAAGTATATAGTTTTCCAACATCAAATTCTTTCCAAATAAAATCACTTTTTTCGCTCTCCATGCCTTATAATAGCAAACGCTTGTCTGATCAAAAGAAATTCACTATCAAATTCACTTGATCTCATAGACCCATTCTCAGACTCGCATTACACAAATATTTGCACTGGATGATTACAACCAAGGAAATCATCCTTCCTTTATACCAATTCCTTAAAAAAATATTGAGTTAGCCTTGAGGCTTTCCAAATTTACAATAATTATATAGGAACAACTTTAGATATTACATTTATACTTTAAATTACATCTTTACACTTTTCATAATTACAAAAACCTTTCAGCTCATAGTCTCCATAACTCTTTACTTGATCCTCATCAAGATATGTGTGTGTGTTTGACCACAACATAGTCATCATGTCTTCTACTTATATGCAAGTTTGCATGACCATAATCCATATTTGTTAGGAGATACAATCCAAACAATAGTAACTCCTAAATACAAACTCTGTCTAATTGCTTCCTTTGCTAAATCCATCATATCTCTATCGATACTTTATATTTTTGTATGTTTTCTTAGTTTTATCATTAAAATACCATGTAAAACATATCCTCAACCACATGTAAGCTCAACTACAATCCTCATACCTCGTGATACCAAACTTTGTTTGTTGCACTAACAATCTTCAAAGAATAACTAGTATGTTGACTTTAATGACAAACTGTGTCATGAATGCAACATAAAACCTCTAAATCATGTGTCCAACAATGTTAGGATAATCCCCCATAGGAATAAAATCAAAATTCATGCTTAACAATCTCCTCCTTTGGCATTCATGGTGATATAGATGAAAATAGTCTAAGTTCCACTATATTGTAACCATAATGTTAAGGAGCATTTTATTATCCCTATACATCAACATATTTTCAAATCCTCTTCAACAATCAAATTTCTTCTTTAGGAACAGTTCTCCCCCAAAGGATATTCTTCCCTCATTGACATTAGTTGATATACAAAGATATTTCATGTATTACTCTCCCCCATTGACATTAATGAAAAAGGTATCATTATGTCGATTCTCTTCATAAGATATGTAATAAGATCAAGTGTCCAAAGACATTGTTAAATACCAATACCAAGAGTCCTTAATGAATCAACACAAATAAAAATACTTCCCCAGTAAGAAAGAATCAATCATCCAATCTAGATAAAAGAAGTAGTGTTATCTTCTCTTTTGTACTAACATATTCTTGTTTGATCTCTTTCTCTACAACATTCTCTCTCAAAAAGTGATACTTAATAGATATATGCATTGTCTTTGAATGTAAAACTAGATTCTTTGACATACTCAATGTACTTTTTTTATCACAATGTATAATAACAGACTCTATAAAAGTAATCCCAATATCTTTTAGTATTTTTTTCATTGATATAATCTAATTATAACTATTTGGTGTTGCTACATACCTTTTTGTGTCACACTCTATGAAATATAGTCATATTTCTTGCTTAGCTAAGAAACTGATCTTCCTCCTTAGAAGATCAACCCCATAGCTCCCAAGAATCACCTGCATGTAAAAACTTGTCACAGAAAGAGAGAAGAAAAAGCTATGGAGGCTAGAATTGCTAGATCCATAAATGATACATTCTTAATGACCAAAAAGAGAAATTGTTATTATCAAAAGTGAATGAATGTTTACAATGAGAGATCATCCTTATAAAGGAGATCAAAACTATAGAAAGATCTAACATAGGTTACATCAAAATAATTAATAAAAGAATTGATTATTAGATGCCTAAATTTTAGCTTAAGTAACTAGAGTTAATTAGGAAATATCTAATTACTCTAACACCCCCCCTTAAAATAAACTTAGGGAGTAGCTAAAAACCTAGAAACTACTACTAAAAGTAGATTTGGGTCCCAACAAATAAGACCAGATGAGGTAACCAAGCACAACCAAATCTCTAAAAATAGGAGAAATAGACAAAACCACATGGGAAAAACCCTACTCCAAAAAGAGATGGAAATAATACTGAAAGAACTAGTGAAGGACTGAAGAAGCCTCCAAACTAGGGAATGTCTCTGATGATAGGAACAAAAGATAATCATGAAGAGCACCACTAAAACATGTAGAAGCTACAAAGCTCTATTAAAAGTAATTATTAATTTGAAAAACCTCAACTAAAATAGAATCTAACTAGGTAGAGAAGACTGTGATATGCATTGAATCAGGAGGTACATAAAGACAAATAACTAAACTCAAAAATATAGATGGCGTAAAACATCAAAGCATGAAGATCTGATCAATTGAACCAAGGAAACAGAAGAAAGAATAGAAGAACCCCCTCTAATGTAGAAAAGGGTGAGGTGACAAGAAACTAGAAAGTGGGCCAAAAGAATTCCATGTCAATAAACCATGATCGAGATGCACAAAAGAGTACATATGTGTGTATTGAGGTGATCAAATTTAGACATGTCATGAGGTTAATATCACAGAAGGGACACTCAATGGACAAAGGAAGATGGAAAACAAAGGAAAAATATCAACCCCCCATGGCACTTTATTAGAGTAGTGCATGTACAATAAGGCACAAGACTTAATGAATCCCAAGAATACAATAATCTGTATGAGTGTCCTCAGATCACACTACTTGAATTATAAGGCAAAACAACTAAAATGAAATTGCAGATGCAGTATGATGCTTTATCTCAGTGTGTTTGCAATAATGCATATAAATGATGTCTAAATAGACCAAAAGAGAAATAAGACTAATAAAGTAGATAGTACAAGTCATGACAAATCATCTAAAATAAAAAAAATTGATCCCTAGACTTGAAACAACCAAGATATCCACCAAAATGCAAAAATCCAAAAGACTAAATAGAATGTGCTTGGAATAAAATTTGAAAAAACAACTAGCATCACTAGAAAGAACTTTCCAACGATATAAAGAATTCCCAAATTGGAGATTGGATTCTCAAGATATGCCCCCTGGTGTGTAAAACTAAACTCCTAACTTCAAAAGCAAAAAGAGCTATCAAAAAAGCATAAAAACTAAAAATTGACTATACCACTATGATGGGCTCAAAACCAACTTTTTGATGATATCTTGTTTGCAAAGAAAGGAGTTTGTATGCCTGAGATATGAAAAAAAATGTGAAGGTAGGTTCAAATAGAGGCTGAGAAGGTGATAGGAATGGTGATGCAATACTAATGTGGCACTGACTTAAGCAAGTGATGAGCCCAAATTTGATGAATAAATGACCATTGAGGCAAAAAAATGCCTGAAAAAGACCCCTTACTACAGAAAAATGAAGCCATCAAAAATAAGACAAAGATTGCAAAATTCATTATCGTCGGTCAAAGGGCTAGTGCCAAAAAAAAAATTCGAGTGGCCAAATAATAAGCATGTGGAAAAAATGTCATAATTTGACATTAAAATGGAAAAAAAAATAGTTTTACATCACCAATCATGCCCAATGCATGAGAAATATTCATGTCATTTAGAAACATTAAATAAAAAATCACCATTCAAATGATAAACCACCATGCAAAGCCAAATCCACCCATGAACATGTACATGTCAAAGGGGGTGGGCCCCAAGGTGCTAGAGTTGTGATGTGAGTAGAACTGTTCCACTAAAAAATATCTTCCAAACAATGATTGCAAGATCTGAGAGCGCCAAAATCCATGCACTAAAAAAATGCCACCAATTCTTCTGAAAACATGTGAGAACTATTTAAAGGCAAGAAAGATGCCTAAATAGTTTCCAAATTCATATGCAAGAAACCTTCCTTGAATTATAGCTCCTATAGTTACCCAAAATTTTCCCTTGCCATGTTTTCAAAAGAGCATGTGAAGCAAGAATATGTAGATAGGGCCATGGTCTCCATGCCAAAGCTCCAATTCATCTTCCTCATCTTAACCAATCTAGCCACTTTGTTCAATAAGTCACTCCACCCAAATTTTCTCTACCACATAGAAAAAAAATCTCTCGAAAAATTGCACCATGATCTTTTGCTAGTAGAGTTGCCATGTGTCACGCAAAAAGAAAGCTCCAAAGCCACTGACATGAACCACATTGAGAGACCCTTTCAAAGAAGCTCCCAATTTTGGCCTAAGATGTACACAAAGCCTTTGATGGGATCTATGCAGGCTTATGACTGCTATGTGTTTCTTTGATACAAGAATCCTCAGAGCTAGCCACCTTAGGTGGAGGCTATAGAGTTCAATTAAGAAAGCCTTGACCATAAGCACTTCAAAAAGCATGTGAGAAGGCCCATAAAAAGTGGTACTTTTCCAAAAATGTTGGCACAATTGGCAAGGGATACCCACCAATGGCCTCCTCCAATCAAAAGAGTGGTGCAATCAATGGCAGTGAAGTCTCCAAGGGCTGCTAAAATGCTAGCAATGAGGATAGTGATGAAGCCATGTTTCCAAAATCTATCAAAACAATACATCCACCAAAGTGGAGCAAAATCGCATGGAGAGTTGTTAAAGTGCGTAGTTTTGGAAAGAGGCTAGGCCTCCAAGGTCAATATCTCCCAAAGATGTGATAGCTCAAAAAAGGGGGCCTACTTCAAACGTAGATGAATGGGCCTTTATCCAAAAATTCCAAGTATTTTTGTTAAAAAATAAAAAAAACAAAAAATTGTTGCCTTGAAATACATGCCCAAGTCAAAACAGCCTGAATGCAAAACAACATTGCCTCAGATTTCACCAGCATCCAAACTAGACATATTTTATATGGAAACAAGGTTTTTTGAGTGCTCTGAGCTCAACAATGATGTCCATTTTTGCTCAAAGTTCCTCAAAAATTAGTGACCCCCAGATCCAATAAAAATATCCTTTGAAAGCTTAGATCTGAAAAATTGAGGTCAAATCTCTTAAGAGCATAACAGGGGCATGAAGATCTAGAGCTCTGATTACATGTTGAAGTTGATGAAAGATGAACCCCATCGCTCCCAAGAATCACCTGCATGCAAACACCTGTCATAGAAAGAGAGAATAAAAAGCTATGGAGGTTGGAATTTCTGAATCCATAGATGAGACATTCTTGATGAGCAAAAAGAAAAATTGCTATTATCAAAAGAGAATGAATGTTTACAATGAGAGATTGTCCTTATAAAGGAGATCAAAACCATAAAAAGGTCTAACCTAGGTTGTTTTGGGCATTCATTTTGCACGAGGTCAATGGCAGGAATCCATAGTGTAATTCCTCTCTTGAAAAGAAAATCTTTTAAAGGATTCGCTCCAAGGTTCAATGTTTATCTTGTGACGTACAAAAATCCACTCAGTAGAAGATAAATGTGAATGTTCATGAGGAGGCCTTTGCTGGTTCCAAAAGTCTTTTACCTTAGAATCAAGTAAAATCTGTTTGTTGTCTCAAAATATCACACCAAAAGAACAATATTTTTGTATTTTCTATTTTTCAATGAATGCAACTCTAACAATGCAGCTACTATGAGGTCCTATTCTAACAGGGGGGTTAGCAAATAAAATAACGAAACTGAAAGCAAATAACATGAAATCAAATAACTTGAAATTGAAATTCCTAAACGGACATAAGCTATAGAACACAACACATTGCAAGTTAAACCTTTGAAGAAATCGGTAGGAAACCAATGAAAACAGGAGCAGCGCTTCCTAGAATCCACTGATGCAATCGTCGGTGAGAATCTTTAACAAATCAAATGATGTTTCACTCTTCATCAAATCGCAAGGCCACGGAAAGTGTGCTCATGTGAAACAAAAAGCTATGTAGACACAATTGAGTGATCTCTTCTCAAGTTCATTACGTCAACGAAACACCAAAACTAAAAGATTGCACAACCAGAAACAATGCAATAAACCTTTGGCTGAATCAAAATCTCATGAATAAATCCACAAAACAATGACACATTCAAGCAAGAATAACTACACTCCGAATGCTAGCACCAAAAGCATAACTTCATTGCATAATAACGACGACCCTTTTTACAATTTACAATGGGGTATTTATAAGAAATCGTCTTCTCAATTTGTGTTGAGAGTGAGAGATATTTTAATGCACTAAAATGCTTTTAAAACATTAAAACAAACTAAATATATACAAATTGGTAATCTAACTAGTTCTTAGAGGGACTCCATCCATATTTTATTCATTAATTGGATGCATGAGCCCTTCACAGGTCAAAAACAATGAAAGCTTGAGAGAGAAAGTAGGAGGAAGCCATCAGTCAAAGTAGAAGTGCATGGAGACACCAAAAATAGAAGTTGGCCCTTCACTTGATGTGTGTCAGAGTTAACTTGCCATCAAAATGTGTTTCCAATGCATGGAAAGTGCTATTTTTGAAACTGGCAGTCAATTGTCGGTGCACCTTTGAATTGCAGAGCTACCAACCTGCAGAGCTACGGACCTCGACTGAGTCAAAAATCTCAAAAAATTTCTAAGTGTCAAAATTGAAATTCTGGCATCTGGGTTTTGTTCATCTTCATCCTAAAGATATGTTTGGATATTTGCCCTTGAATTTCTCTATAATCTTAGTAATCTTAGCAGCATCGGGAAGATCCAAAGCCTCATACTTATCCCTGACCTTCTGTCTATAGTTTTCCACCTCAATTCGAGTTTCTGCAAAATCCCCAAGTTTGGTATCCAACTCTAAAAATGCTTCTTCTATCCTGAAGGCTTGTCTGATGTCTTCATCAATGGATGCTTCCTCTAAAGTTTTCTACAACTACCTCAACTAGTAAAAGCTTCTCTCATTCCTCATCTTCAAAAATATCCAAGCATGCATCACTATATAACTTTTCTACTTCCAAAATTCTCTCTCGAGCTTGGTCCTTGAGCATATGTATCTCATCATGCAATGTTTCCATCACTTTATTTCCCTTTGCAATCTTTTCTCTCGAATCATCTATCATCTTTAGCTCTTTTCTGATATATACATCAATCAGAATGCGGTACCTTTGTCCTATTATGGCCTATAGAATTTCCAAATCCTTGCTCTAAACCCGTACCTCATCCATAATACTGAAGTCCTGTCTCAAAATTGCTCAATCTTATCAACATTTTCTTGTGTAGCATTTAATAATTTTAGACTTCCTGTAACTATAGTGACAACCCTATCCTCAAGGTTGTCTCGCCAATCCTGACAAGCTCTCAAGAATGGACTGAGCCATACACCTTCCCCTTCTTCAAGAATGGTAGTCAAAGTCTCCTCAGGGCATTCAGAATCAAGAGGACCATTAACTTTAGCTAGATATCCTTTCAAGATCTCAACTTGCTTTCAAAGTGTTCTGGTTTCAATCTCATCATGTTCCATATGGTTAAGAACCTCTTTGACTCTCATAGTCATCATTTTTCGAGCAGTATCCCATGTAGGCTTCCCTAACATGATATCCTTCACTTCATAGTCCTGAAGGCTGACAGCTTCTTCATCTATACCTTTCAGAGGGTGAGCCACTTGTGCAAATAAGTCCTGGTTCTGAGAGGTGGTAATGAATTCAAATGGTGTTGCATCTTGTAAGGGAGAGTCAGGCCTATTCAAAATCTCTGCAATGTCACAAATATCATCCTTTGAAGCAAGGAATTGATGCTTAGCGCTTCTCATTATTTCCTTTCAAAACCATCTCAGGATATGTCCTTCTGTAACCTTGGATCTAGATGATGAAGGGATGTGTTTAACTACCCTCTTCCCTCTGTCACTTTTTCTTGGAGTTTCCTATTGTGAGGGTTCTTCTTCTATAGTCTCAAATTCTATAGATCCCATAGTTTGATCCTCAACTTCCTGTGAAGGCTATTGTATACATTCCATCACCTGTGCCTCTTTTGATGGCTCATTAGTAGTCCTTGGTTCTGGTTCTCCTTGTAATGATGATTCTTTTTTAACATGTTCCTCTGAACTTGGAGGTGGAGGTGTCACTGAAACCATATCTACCATCATAGCTTGAGGTGAAGATGGGGGAGTTGGATGTGGACTTTGTGTCTCAGGTGGCATCTACATCCAATCTTGCTGTTTAAATTCACCTGTAGGAGTATCTCTGATCTTATCTCCAACCAATTTTGTACCCACTGGCATGAAATCAAAATCTGGAATGGAGAGAATATCATCACCTAGCTCTCTTTGCTCATTCACCCATTGTTGTACTTCATCTTCTGAAGAAGAGAGCTCTACCATTTTAGCTTGGGTGGGTGGTGGGGTATTTGTGACATTCTTCTTTCTTTTGAACTCTATGGCTTTGGTAAGTCGAGTTCTCCCTTGTAAAGGCACTTGTTCTTCCTCCCCATTTGACTCTATCTCATCCTCATCTGATTCTTCCTCAGGAATGGTTTTAGGAACAGATGGATTAGGCACTAATCTTGTACAAACTCTCTGCCTCTTATTCATTCTAACCTTAACCATCCTTTTCTTCTGTGGAACCATAGGAGAAGTGGGTTCTTCATGCATTAGATGAATGGATTTCTTTGGAATCTCTCCTTCTTCTTGTTGGCTTGACAAAATAGGAGGCAATGGAAAATCAACCTAGATATGAGAAATTCTAGGGTCTCATGGGTCTTGGGAAGTAGATTCATGTTGCTACACAGGTGCCTGTTCTTCAACATGCTCTATCTGGATCCTCTGAGGAGAGGCTCTCTTCCTCTTTTCTTTCTTCTTCTCTGAAGGATGGTAGTATCCCACTGGATGATCAATATGGTAGATCATTTTTGGCCTAATAGGAGACTAGAGCGCAAAGATAGGAATTGTGATCTTCCTCCCCTTTACCCTTTCTGGGTGAGCATGTGCATGGAATATCACTGTTTCCAAAATTGGATCAAGTGGAAAGGGTTTCTTGATCCAATTCTTTGTCATTCTAATGACATGTCTTGCTCGATGATTAATATCATCTCCTTCCTCCCTATCAATTTTTGCATTCAAAATGGTCCTCTCGCCAACCTTATCTATATTGAATAAGGGATCCAATAGCTCCTACGAATCTTGTAGCCTTATCTCATCTGGGATGGTCAAATGGAGAGCTTTCTTTGCTAAATACAAAGTCATTCTACAATAGTCCATGATACAGACATCATAGTCATTTGTGGCATTCATCCAATGATCCTCAATGGTGTCCTCGTTGTAGAAGTCTTTTCCTACCAAATTTTCCACTTTACCAACATTGTCAAAGAATGGCCGAGGAGAGTTATATTCTTCGAGGGGATAGTTCTCCCATTCCCACTTGAAAGTCAAGATATCTTGCTTTCTCTTTACTTGGTATGCTCCTATTAAAAATGGCCAATCCCAACAAGGTCTTCATTGTTTCTTGATCCTCTCATAAGCTGACTTAATCTGCCGAGAAATTTCCATTAGAACCAACTTGTTAGTTGGGTACCTTAGGAGCTTCTTTGGATGGATAGATGCACCACCAACCCGAATGTATGTGAATGTTTGGAACTGGATAAAATATGCATCGAGAGCTGTGATGTGTGCCTTGGCCTCATCAGACAATCTCTTTCCATAATCACCTTCGATGAATCGAATGATGGCAAAAATAAAGGCTTCATTCACAATCTTGTACTCTTTGCTTTGTGGCGAGAGCTTCTTCTTAACTAGTTGAGGATAAACTGTATATAGCCATGCATTAGGGTCCTGCATACTCCCCTTTTTGTACAACCCAACATAGTCGGCGGTTCTTGCTGCAAGTAGATATACCACATAAGAAGTCATATAAAACTTCTTCTTTTCCTGTGGTGGCCCAATCCAGTGGCATTTTTGTGTGTCTTATGGTTTCAATGAAGTTAACCATGAATGGAGCAAGATGACCTGCTGTAGGCAATCCCATAACTCTTCTCAGAAGAATGATTGAATATCCAATGTCATCCTTCGTGTATCCTCGTGCCATATCTACTTTGTTGATTGTCTTTCCCCGAGATGGCTTCTCAATGAAGTATGAGGAATATATGATGTCCATGGCCTCCTGGTGATGATCCTTATGCCACCTCTCAGCTACTTCATATGAAAGTCTGATAAACTGATCAGCTCTAAGTAAGTGAAAAACTCTCTCAATATTATTAGGTCGTAGATCTAAGACCACTTCCCTAGTGATGCTCTTTACCACCCTTTCCTCAGGAACAAAATGTCAAGATAAGGTCATAATCAATTCAGCTGACCGAACGGTCCCAGGATGTGATGCTGCATTTACTAATCCAGACTAGATTAAGGTGGATCTCAAAGAAGATCTTTCAGTTGGGTTGTTACAAACCCTCAAAAATTCTCCCAAGTCCGTGTGTCCATGTTCTATGTCTTTGATCTTGGAGTGTTCATTGTGCAATCGTGACTTTGGGGTTACACCTTGGAACTTTCACACAACTAGCTTTACTATTGATCCGGATGTGGATGCCATTTGATTATATTACCTGTACATCACAAAGAAAAAGAACAATTAATCACTGGATACATATAAAACAAAAAAAAAATGATATTCTAGAATTTATTTTATTTGTTGTGATTTTTAATTTTTTTTTTTTGGATTTTCTAGATCATATATAAAAAATTTAAAATTTAAAATAAAACAAAAATTTAAAATGAGGTTTGGGGCGGTGGCCATGCACGTGCATCCAAGAGGAGCACGGCGAAGGCACTGCGCGTGCACCAAGAAGGGTGCAGCAAAAGCCCTGCATACGCGTCCAAAAGGGCGCGTGGAGTAGCGGCCACACTTGGCCCCATAGGTGCGTGTAGCGGCCCCACCACCGCACATCCAAAAGGGCACGCAGAGCGACGGCTGCGCATAGCCCCATAGGTGCACGCAGCGGCTGCACCACAGTGTGTCCAAAACGACGTGCAGAGCAGCTGCCGTGTGCAGCCCAGAGGGATATAGCGACAATGTCGTGTGCGCACTCAAGCGCGAGATCATGGGAATGGAGTGGGGGAGGTTTCATACCTTCCTCTCTCAACTCTACTATTTCAACATAAAAAAAAAAAAAAGAAAGAAAGGGGGGAGGGGGTTTTTATAACTTCCCTTCCTCCTTTCCTTGCATGCGCATGTGCCTCGATATGCGTGCACACATGAGTTAGATTTTTTTTCTAATTTTCAATTTTTTGATTTTTTTTTGTGATTTTCAATTTTTTGATTTTTTTGTGATTTTTGGACTCAACTCTCAAACAAAATTTCTTCTCTCAGACTCGAATTGTGAGTCCAAGAGTCAAAAAAAGTAGGGGGTCCCCATTCCTCACTAGGAATGGGGCATGCGTTGTGGAGACCACAACAGGTTGCATCAAAATAATTAATAAAAGAATTAATTATTAGATGCCTAAATTTTAGCTTAAGTAGCTACAGTTAATTAGGAAATATCTAATTACTCTAACATTTCATAATGTGACTCTTTAGAACTAGCTTGAAATCTTTCTACAATACCAATTGCATTAGTTATATCAGGTCTAGTGCATGTTAGATATTGAAATCCTCCAATCATAGATTTGCACTTTCTTTGTTCAACAATAGGTGTTTCATCTTTTCTAGACAACTTGTGACTAGTTACCATAGGTGTTCCAATTGGTTTACAACTTTCCAAACCAAACATTTTCAATAATTCTTTGAGATACTTAGCTTGTGATATGAAGAGACCAGCTTTGTTTAGAAGAATCTTCAATCCCAAGAAATACTTCATTTCACCAATCATACTCATGTCAAATTCCTTCTTCATTTCTGTTGCAAAAGCTTCATCATCACCTCCAAAGATTATGTCATCCACAAATATCTCAACAATTAGTAGGCCACTATCAATCTCCTTCAAATAAAAATTACTATCAGCATTACCTTTTGCAAATTCAAAACTTATCAAATACTTATCCAATCTCACACATGGGCTCTAGGTGCTTGTTTTAATCCATACAATACTTTCTTCAATTTACAGACCATATCTCCTTGATCTATCAAAGGAAAACCTTCAAGGTACTCAATGTATACTTCTTCTAATTCTCCATTTAGAAAAGATGATATGACATTGATGTGATACACTTTGGAATTTTTGTTAGCTGCATATGCCAAAAACCTTCTTACTACTCTATTCTAAAAATAGGTGCAAATATTTGCTCAAAATCAATTTCTTCTTGCTATGAATAACCTTTACATACCAATCTTTCTTTTTTTCTCACAACCTCACCTTGTACATTCATCTTATTTCTTAATACCCACTTAGTTCTAATAACATTTTTTCCCTTAGGTTTAGGAACCAATTCCCATGTTTTTTTTTTTCTCAATCCACTCTAGTTCTTCTCTCATAGCTTCAATCCAAAAATTATCTTTACTAGCTTCATCAACATTTTTAGGTTCGATCTGAGAAATCAAACATAGTCCTTCTTGTACCTTGTTTCTTGTTATAACTACTTTGTCTTTGCTTCCAATAATCTAATCCATAGGGTAATTCTTTATCAAATTTTTGTTGGGTGTCATAGCTTCAACTCTAACTTCAACTCTAGGTTCAGATCTTGCTTCTTCTCTTTGTTCTTGTCTTTGTGCTTCTCTTTGAATTTAATTTTGGAAATCAATGTCAATCTCATAAATAAGTTCTTGATCAACATTCTCTCTTTTAGGCCTTGGATTAGTCTCTTCATTAGAATTTCTTACCTGAATTCTTAACTTCTCATCTACTCTTACATTTGCACTCTCAACAATAGTCTTAGTTCTTCAATTAAAACATCTATATACTTTGCTTTTCAATGAATATCCAAGAAACATAAGTTCATCACTCCTTGAATCAAACTTTCCCATATCATCATCTCTCTTAATGTAACATTTACTTCCAAAGATTTTGAAATAATTAACTGAGGGTGCATATCCAAACCAAAGTTCATAAGGTGTCTTACTAGTGCCTTGTCTGATTTGTACTCTATTCATAGTGTACATTTTTGTGTTTACTTCTCTCCAAATAATCTTAGATACATTTTTTCAAGCATCATTTCTATTTTTCCTTCTGTCATTGTTATGTTCCTCCTTTTGCTATCCCATTTTTTTGAGGTGTCTTAGGGGCTGAGAGCTATCTTTTAATGCCATTTTCTCCAAAAAAAATTATTAAATTCAATTGAAGTAAACTCTCCATCTATATCAGATCTCAAAATTTTAATCTTCAAATCAGATTCTTTTTCAACTCTACTCTTAAGTATCTTAAACTTCTCAAAAGATTTAGATTTCTCTCTAATAAATGTTACCCACATCATTCTAGTGAAATCATTAACAAGAACCATAAAATATCTTTCACCATAGAATGCTTTTGTCTTTATAGGACCACTCAAATCTATGTGCACAAACCCCAACTTCACAAATGTAGTAAATTTCTATCTTGGAAATGAACTTTTATTTTATTTTACCATCACACATTGCTTATACAACATGTCAATAAGTTTTAGAATTTTAGGAAAATCTCTAACTGCAAATGTAGTACTTATCTTCACAATGTTATCTAAGTTGATCTGACAAAATCTCTTATGCCACAACCAACTATCATCCACTTTAGCAAATAAATATATCATCTTTGTAGGATTCAAGTAAAATACATTACCTCTTGTTCTTATGCCAATACCAATCAATGTGCCATCTTTGTCTTTGATAATACATATTTTCTCTGTGAATTGCAACTAGTCTCCCTTGTCCACTAGTTTTCCAACACTTTAAATATTATGTTTCAAATGATAAAAAAGGTAAACATCATTAGTATAGTCTTTCCATCAAGTGTAATAGATCCTTTTCATTTTATATGACAAGCTTGATTGTTTCCAACTCTAACAATTCCTCCACCATAGCTATTGAATTCAATAAACTTCTTCATATCTCTGGTCATGTGATGGGAAAATCCATAGTTAATAATCCAATTAGATTTCTTCTTTTCAAATTGAGATACTAATATTTTTTCTTCTCTAATTTCTTATTTTCCAATGCTTTCTTCCTTAATAGCAACAAATCCAATCTCATCATCACTTTCACTTAAAACTCCTTCTACTTTAGCATTTAATTCTTCCTCATCATTTTCAAAATGACGGTCCTTAGGTTTTCTTTACTTGAAGAGACTTCTAATCTTTCTCATTCTCTTAGGACACTTAGAATAATAATAGCCATATTCATTACAAATAAAACATTTAAATATTTCTTAGCTTTAGATTCTTTCTTCATAAGAAGGGAAAGTCCTTCCTTAATCTTCTTTTCTTCTTCCACTCTTGTTCATCTACTACTAGCATGGTCTCCACTAGTGATTGCCCCTCTTGATAACATAGGTTGAACACTCAATGCATGGAAAGAAGTCTCAATATTAGGTAATTCTCCACTTTTTCTCATCCACACTTTTGTTGACTATAATCTCCCAAGAAGAGTCTCTCTTGTGAATTTTGGTGATAGCAAAATAACTTGTTCAATCATTTGCGTTGTCTATGTATATGCAGGTGCCAAATTCTTCAATGTCTTTCTTATAACCTCATCTTCAAATTTTGATCCTTCATTAGTCTTAATTCCTACAATAAGTTTTGATATTATACCAAAATAACTTCTTATAGATTCATCTTCCACATTTTAGCATCTTGATATAAACATATCTAATTTTGTAATCTGACCTTATGAGCATGATAATTGCCTTCAAATGTAACTTGTAGAGTAACCCAAATTTCATGACCTAATATTAAAGTTTATACCTATGTGAATTCAATTTCAAGAAAAGTTGATAAAAATTCTTGTCTACCAAGCATATTTAGCATGAATACATCTCTCTAAGTTTCAGTACAAGTTTCAAGATCATTTTCTTCAATCACATCCTTCTTATTCTTAGTAATCAACCAATAACCTAGACCCATGCATAGAAAATGTGTCTTCATCTTTTCCTTCCAACTATCATAGTTAACTCCATCAAAATTCAGACTTTCTTTCCTAAACTACACCATAGATCTCCTTAAGATGCTAAGCTTTTCCTTTAAGGACCTCATGCTCTAATACCAATTTCTAGAAAGTAAAGTCCACCAAGATAACTGGGGGGGGTGAATCAGTTATGCAATTCAAATAACTCTCTTTATCATTATTAATACCAAAAAATATAAATAGTAGATGCAACAACCATAGAAATATCACCATACACTAACACCATATTTTTTTAACTAGGGAAACCCTTGATCACAATGAAAACCCTAGTGGATGTGGTACCCACACAATGATTTACTAATATGAATGTTCCTTGTAAGAGGATGGATCTTGTTAGGAGTCAATAAATACATTAAGTGCATATCAGTCCATGTTACAAGACTTTGAATCCCTATTAGGATATTTCAACCCTATTAGGAGTTGTACCAACCTTGTTAGGATTTGTTAAGAAAGATAGATGGACCCATTATCCAAACAACTTATGGGCAAGACCACTGAATTCACTGTCCAAATGGCCTTAGTACTATCCTTCTAAGAATAATATAAGTATACAACTATCCATCAAAAACTTCTTTCGAAATACAATCACTTTTTTTTCTCACCATGCCTTACTACACAAAATACTTCTATAATCAAAATATATTCACTATCAAGCTCACTAGATCTCACATACAAGTTTGTGCACTTGCATTACACAAATATCTGCACTGGATGATTACAACTAAGAAAAATATCCTTCCTCTATACCAAGTCCTACACAAAATTATCGAGTCATCCTTAAGGCTTTCTTAGTTTAAAATAATAATATGGGACCAACTTAAGATATTACATTTAAAAGTTACATTACATCTTTACACTTTTCATAATTACAAACAACTATCAGATCATAGTCTTCATAACTCTTTACTCGATGATCATCATGATGTGCGTGTTTGACCATAACATCTTTATCATGTCTTTTACTTATATCCAAATCCCCATGACTATATTCCATCTCTATTAGGAGATACAATACAAAATATACTAATTGCTAAATATAATCTTTCTCTGAATGTTGGCTTCACCAAATTAATCATATCTCTATCTAGTCTTCATATTTTCGTACCCACTCTTAGTTGCACTACATTCCTTGAACCTCACAAAACCAAACTCTATTTTTTGTATTTCCATTCTTTGCAGAATAACCAATATGTTGACATCAATGATAAACTCTACCATGAATGCAACCTATAACCTCTGAATCATGTCACCAACAATGCTAGGATACTCCCCCATAGGAAGATCAACATTCATTCTTAACAAAAGGAATAAAGACCAGTGCAAAGCAATGACTGGGAAGGCACATTGATCTTGTACATGTGACTTTATTTCATGAGAGTGATCAGAGAAATATGAAGTACAAGCCCTAGTAAGGTGCTGAAAAACGACATCCACTTAGATGGAATTATTCTAAATGAAGAGAGAATGTGTAGAAGGATGCAAAATAGAAATACAGTGAGATTAATTTATGAAGATACATGATGGTTTGGTCGAGTTAGAAAGAAAAACATGAAGTAGGATGCCTATGACATCCATCTCACGAAGTGGATAGAAGTTCACTCATAATTGCACTTATTGCTGATGGGGTTGTCATATCAAGAAATAATCAAAATAATTAAAATTTGAATTCTTTCCAATAGATCAAGTCATTGAGAACACAAGACACCTATGACTCTTGTATGAACATACCACATCTCGCAAGAGTGATGCACTACTATAATGAGAAGTTGAGCTAGAAGTAAGATCAAGAAATCAAATTTTGAATTCACATATTAGGGTTTCAAAACCAAGCAAGAAGAAAGTATAAAAGAAAAAAAAATTGAAAAGAGAAAAGGTTAGGTTGTTGATTGATCATCCAAAGAGCCAAGAGAATTAGCTAAGTGTAATCTATAATTATGAAGAAAGTGATAAAATGAAGTCACAAATAAGGAGTTAGTGGATGTGATGAGAAAAAGCCAGTGAGCTGGAACAATACAAGTGTGAACATGTGAAAGAGAGAGAAGAGCCAAGCACATAAGTGATCATGTCTAAAATTGCAAAGCTAAGAGTAGATCATAGTTCTAGATGAGTCTGAAGGGTTGAAAATTTATCTATTTCCAAGATAAGTACAATAGCTAATTTATTAGATCATTCCCTTTTTTATACTAACTCTATAATAGTAAATCTTGTCAAAATGTTGGACATTAATAGGTTTTGTGTATCAAATCCCCTAATAGGGTGACACATTAGCTTGTGTTATGAAGTCCTTTAACTAGGATTCTCCTAAAGAGGAAAGAATTTAATAGGTCACATTAAAATCCATTAATTGGGTGACACCTAACAGCGTTATAATCTTTTAATTGAGATAAGATATTGACTAGGAACACTTTAGGAGTGTGCAATTTTTATGAAGATCGACGCACACACCGTGGTTTCTACCCTAGACGGGTTTTTATTAGATAAATATTTTGTTATGTGTTTCTAGGTTCATGTTATTTTTTTTTACTTAATCTTGATTGGTTAAGTTGTAATGAGCACAAAACTATAGATTGGTGTTAAGCGTGATATAAGCAAAAAAAATAAAACTAGTAGAGTATACTAATTCAACCCTCGTCTTACTATACTGACCTATGTCTAGACCAACAACCTTAACTTCATTTCAATGAATACTTACCTAGGATGGTGGCATTTTTTGTAATCTATGTCATGTGACAACTAAGGGATAAGATCACACATTTACATGAGACTTCTAAAGATATTACTAATTAACGAAGTACAATTAATATGTGAGCATGTGTAAAAGAGCACTAAGTAATAATTAGTTAGATAATGTACCTCATTCTAATTAATAAAGGGGGAATTGGATAAGAAATACCCCCATACATACAAAACCCCTCTTTAGTTGAACTTGAGGTATAGCTGAAAAATACGAAAAAAAATGCATGGATGATCATTCCCAACAAAGACTACCTCATGTTATGTACACATATACAAATGCAAATCTAGAAAAAAATTGGAAAACCAATGGGGGGTATATGTAGGATCATGGTGTGCCAAAAAGTGGCGATGTGAAAAAAATACAGTTTGAAAACATCTAAAAGTGTTCCAAAATCCGCTCTAACTTTTTTCACCCATCCAAATACCAAACCTAGAAAGTAAGGCTCAACTCTTATCAGGTATCTGATTTGATATCGAATACTTGATATTATACTAGATATTTGATAATATTAGGTATCCAATATTATATTGAATACTCGATATCTATTAGTGTTATTAAAAAAAGAAAAGCACAACCCGTGGGTTGTTTTCATAATCATATTTCAGGTTTTGTGGCATGGATGTCGAGTTTTCAATCAGATACACAATATAAGTTTTTTTTTTTTTTTATCAATTTTAATATAAATTTAATAAATTTTATTATAAAATTTTTAGTTTTAGTTGTATTTGTTAGAATTTAGGGTTTTTTTTATAGAAATTATCAAAATTTAGGTTCTTTTTAATATAAATTATGTTTTGAAAATTAATAGGAATGTCTGATCAAAATGATGACCATGAGGCAAGGAATATTGTTCCTCATAACCCTCCACCAAAGGATCTAGTGCCCCTATAAAATCATCCACCAAATGATCCTTTACCCCCTCAAAACCCTCCTCGAATTGAGGATTTGATAAATTAAAATCTCACCTAATTGAGGGCTTTGAGAACAACATATAATAATGTACCTACATTGGCTCCTATGTTATCCATGTTAAAAAACATAGTGGATAACATTTAAACCCTTGCCAATGAACAAAATGTTGCTCTTCATTGACATGATGAAATGCATGAGATGTTTGATGATGGCTTGGACTATGATGAGGTTGTGGACCTCAATATAACCAAAGATGATTTGGCTAGCCTTTTTGCAAACCCAAAAACCAGTATACTAGTCAATCGCAAAAAACCCAAACTATCAATTAAATGGTGCACAAATGATGCCATACATGAAAAATTTTGGGATCATTGGTGGATGGTTTTAGATATCCCTCCACATAGCAATTTAGAGGTGACACTTTATTTCCTTAGAAAATTGTATGTAGAATTTGTGTTGAAACTCAAAGTAAACTATTGGAGCATGAAGCCCAACATGGGTATAGGACTAGGAGCTCCTTAGGATAGATCCTCTTCCCAACAGAAGAAAGCTAGCACTTTTGTCCCCCCTACTGATGTCTCCCCCCCTCCTCAAGTGCAACATCCTTATATGATCACCAAGGCTAGCTCTCAGACCACTAGAGCCATTCATAGACTGAGTAGCCTATTGATATCTTAGACTAGGTCAGTCCTGCCTCCCTGTGTTGATGATGCTAGCACCAGCACATCATCGGCTAGCTCGTCACACATTTGTGTGCCTCACACTTGCATTACATGCAAGAATATTTTTTTGGGTCCCATAGCTGAACTTTCCTAAGTATCATTTTGTATTAAATGAGGATACACCAAACACACGTGCAGAGGCTACAAACCCTAATGCGAGAGAGGAGGGGAATATAGAGGCATGGACTCCTTTTGTGTCAATATGTGTATACATTTTTTTGTTATGAAATATGAGATTTAAAGTTAATTTTTATAATAGAGTAATTTTAATTTTTAAGCCATACTAACTTATACATCTATGTGATCTTCATTCATGTTTATTTGATGACTGAGGAGGAGCTAAGACAGGTTGATGATGCCAAACTCTTGGCCATTTCATTTGGCCTTGAGACATCTTTGATATATTATGTTGTGTTCTCATTGTTTTTTCTATTTGATATTGTAGCATATATGGTTGCTAATCTTTCTTTTATCTTGCAGGTACCACCTATCCCTGGGGGACAAAGTGCAAGGGATGAGCCAGCACCCATTGACAAAGGAAAGGTAATTAGGTTCTTTCTATTTGTTTAAATATCGATGCATTCTTGTAAAAAAAATTTGGTAATAAAATTTAATTACATTCTTTATTGTCTATAGGGTGTGACTACTTGTGATGAGCCCCATATAGATTCTCCGTTCATAGACGCTCAAGCATTTCCATTTGCACTGAGAGCCCCATTGTATGTATAAGTATCATTTAATTTTAATTTTCCTTATCTTCATAAATAAATTCAAAACTGATTTCCATGATATTAGTAACTACTATTTTGTATCTCATAAGAGACTCCTAGTGCACACAAGGTTTGACGGGAGAGTTTTGTAGATTTGATGATGCAGCCACTATATCTTGAAGAGGATCCTACACTAGTAAGTTGTAGTTTGAATTCATGATTAAATATGTTATAAATTTAGCATGCTATGAATTATAATGTTATAGTTTAAGTTGTAGATTTATCTAACAAAAATATTTGAACATACACAAGCCACAATTAGATTTATCTGTATGGGCACAGGAGGTCAATGAGAGAGGTATTTATTATGAAAGTTTAATAGGAGATTGAAAAGAAAATTATTTATTATGCATTTGAGTAATTCAATGTTAGATACAAAGAATCATATAAATTTAGTAGTCCAACTTTGGGTTTTCCTTTTTTTTTTTTTTATGTAGGAGGCATCCAATCCACCTAGTGCAGCGAAGAGGCTGCATTTTGATCATCTACCAGCACTCTAGGATAGTATAGTTTTCGTAGGATGCATCATGAGACATTTTGGGATGGCATATGCCACATTGTTTACAGAAACATTGATATTATACACATTTTGATGGCATGATCAGCCACATTTTATATATGGATCTATGTATTTTGATATATATTTGTGTACTTTGTCTATGGATACATGATCTTTGATATATATTTGTGTAATTTTTCCATGGATACATGTATTTTGATATATATTTTTGTCATTTATGTGCACAATGATATGTTGGAAATATTTAGGATATGATAGGTTACTGAGAGGGGAGGGGTGAATCAGTAACCTTTAAATCTTTTTATTAATTTACCACACATCCATCTATACTACTGCATGCATAAATTCTAAAACATAAAACAATCATTACACAAGTGAACACAATATTTGGTGACCCGGACACCTTCCAAATAGAAAGTAAAACTGGGGTGGGGATGATACCCACAAAACTTCAATACTGCAGTATAAAGTTGGCCGATTAAGGCTTACATTGACCACTTCTAGTGATCTGCCCTGGTAGGAGCACAAAGGACTGGTAGGTCCACCTTGTTAGAGGATTTGCAAACATACAATGAAGTGTGCACTCTGTTAGGAGATTTGTACAAAGACTGTTAAGTCTACCTTGTTAGAGGATTTGAAAATCTGATTCACCTCTTAGGATGAAGCAGTGGATCTACTTGCAACTGATTGCTGATAGGATCCCTTATGCATTGATCACCTCATGTGATGGATATAACTTTTTAGTCTCTGACTTGACCTTGTTGTGTACCTTGAACTTCTGATGATGATCTTTTGCATATACTTCACATTACTTCACAATTCCTTCTCATTCCATGTATCATACATTCATTCATACATAAATTCTTGATATCTTACAATACATCTTACATATATACCTTTCAAACTTACAAAATTACAAGGTCAGCCAAAATACAAGTAAACAAATACATTACAGAGTCGGCCCAATAGTAAATAACTTGGGTTCACTGAACTAACTCTGTGACCTTTTGATACTCGGTGTCCTCTACATTACTCGGCATCATCATGCACTCAGTAGAAGTGAAGGCTCGATCCATACTAATCACTCGATGTAGTTCTAAACTCGTCTAACCATTGGTGACTCAGTAGATATAGTGTCACTCAGTAGATACTATTCACTAAGTTTACCTTACTTTACTCGGTAAACACTAAATCTTTCATCGCTCGATTTACACTTACTGCTCGGTAGACACTGTGAAGCTCGGTAGACACTACTGGACTTCAAATTGTCTGAATTTAATCGATAGCCACCTTCTACTCAGTGTAAAATTTTGAACTATGAATGCTTACAAGGTAACCACTTGGATGCTCAGTAAGCATACAGAATTGAGTAAGTGTTGTCACTAATGACAAAATAATCATAATGCCAGCATGATATACATATTAATTTAGTATCCAATATTGTTCAATTTATCGTGGATCATGTGTATTGTTCATGTTTATGGAATATCATTGTATCACCTATTTTAGTAGAGTAAAATGAACACTAATCTATAATGAGCATTCTCAATACTAAAAACAAGTAAACACTTAAGATAGGACCAAAGAAGACAAAATTGAGGAAAGTAGACCAAAGATGGTAAACTCCTCAAGTGCTTCTCATGATGATGAAGCTATGTCCCTGATGGATAGCGGATGTATGCTCACGATGTGCTCAAGATCCAAGTGGATGAGTGATAATCAAATATGGGTGTGGATGAATGATTCAACAATGAAGGTATGGAGGGGTTTCAGCATTATAATAGTATTTTGGTAGTTTTTAGGATCTTAAAATAGCATTATAAGTTTGCTTCAAATGTGGATGATGTTTGTAAAGGGAGAGGCTTCTATTTATAGGCCAAGGGGTAGAGGGATGGGTGGTCAATATGCAAGGATGGCAAGATGGTGAGGGAGGGTTAGGATGCACTCAAAGGGGAGCACATGGATTGTTCTTGTTTGAAGCCAATTAGGAGGTGACACATGTCACAGGGTGATTGGATGTGAGAGGGTAGGATATGAGTTGGTCAAAGGAGTAATGAGGGAGGTTGAGCCATAAATGGGGATCGTTGGGTCATAAATAGAGATGGTTTGGGGGAGAATGAGATTGTTGACTTTGGCTTGGGTGAGCAAGTCTTAACCCATGTTTATGATTGTGCACATGATTAGAAGAGGATTGGGCTTGGATTAGAGGGGGGATTAGGGGGTAAGTGGCTTAGATTTTATGGGATGGGTTAGTTAAGTGGCTAAGTGAGGTTAGTATGTGTGAATGGGTTGGATTAGGGGTTAGGATAGGGTTTAGGGAGGCTCTTAGGATTTTAGATATTTTATTAAATGATTTATTTAATAAAATAGGGATATAGAATTAAATTGAATAGATTTGAGGATTTATCCAATTTAATAGAGGAATGGGGATTTAATTGATAAATTGATTTTGGGTGATCTTTATCAATTGGACTATTGTTAATTAAATTAACTAATTAACTAGGGGATGACAATAGATTAATTAAATATTAAATACTTAATTACTGATGCCTAGGAGATAATTAAATAGGATTACTTAAGTGATGTAATCAGATTTAGGTGTCTACAATCATTAGTTTTGATCATGTCTGTTATATTTGATTCAAATGCAATAATTTATGAATAACATTTTAACAACCTTTATTATCAAATTTGGATGCAATGTTTAATTTGAAGTGCTATCATGACATAAACACAGTTTTTAACCTCCTACACAAGGTTCACATAACATCAAATCTAATTTTAAACTCCATGTTCAACCTTGAAACTAACTATTGGCTTCAAATCTAATCTCAACACACTTAAGGACTCCACTCCTCAACCATGGATTCTATTCCCACCCACGAACTCATTCCTAGACTCATAATCTTTGATAACTATCACTTCACTTTGTTACTATCCTCATACTACAACTTTTCAATTTCAACATAACCTCAAAATATCCCAACTTAAGAGACTTGATTGGATCAAACCTCTTTAACTTGGTTCCCTAATACCATATCCATATGAATAACATCTATACATTTCTCACATGGATCAAATTACCCATACTGATCCACTTAACAAAATTGGCTTCATTAATGCATGTTATCATTTCACACCTTATATAGGTGTTTCTAACCTTGTATAGTCATCCTCAAACCCCTAACTAACTCTTTGCACTCATTTTCACTTTGTAAGAAAAAGTTACAGTTAATTTTCTTGTAGCATTTGAGGGTTCATCAATATCCCTCACGAGCTCTGAGTTATGACCCTCAGAAGATCGACCTCGAAACACACTTAAGAGTACCTTGGAGTCTCCTTGGTATAGGGTGGTCGTAGATGATGGATGGTCTCTATTGATGGAAGAAGGGTGTCACAAGGGTTCCCCCGCCCATTTGGAGCTAATGGAACTTATGATTCGATGCTAAGATTAGAAATTTCATAGTTACACTGTGGTGCACCTATGAACTGAGACACATTGCAAGTTTTGTTATCGAGCGAGATTACTGTGCCAAATCTGAATGGAATGTGATATCTCAAAAATGAGATAAGTTATTTTAGGCCTTGACATCACCATCCTATAGCATTAAATAGTTCATCGATAGCCCTCATGACCTCTGAGTTATGACCCTCAGAAGATTGACCTCGAAACATACTTAGAGCACCTTGGAGACTCCTTAGTACAAGGTCGCCACAAACGATGGATGGTCTTCGTGGCCGAAACAAGGGTGTCACTAGGGTTCACCTACCCATCCAGAGCTAATGGTGCTGATGATTCAATGCTAAGATTCGTGGTTTCAAAATTATGCCTATGACACCTTTCGACACATTCCATGACAACATATGTCTCTAGGGGTCCTAGGACCCCTAGGGACATATTATAATTGTTTGTATGAGTCGAAAGGGGCCATAGGATTACCTATGACCCTTTTCAACACATTCCATGATGACATATGTATCTAGGGGTCCTAGGACCCCTAAGGACATATTATAATCGTTTACATGGGTCGAAAGGAGCCATAGGATGACCTATGATCCCTTTCAACACATTCCATGATGACATATGTCTCTAAGTGTCCTAGGACCTCTAGGGACATATTATAATCATTTATATGGGTCGAAAGGGATTTCGAAACATTTATTACAACATGTCTCTAGGGGTCCTAGGAACCCTAAGGACATATTAGAATCATTTATATGGGTTAAAAGGGGCCATAGGATGAGCTATGATCCCTTTCAACACATTCCATGATGACATATGTCTCTAGGGGTCCTATGACTCCTAGGGACATATTATAATCATTTATATGGGTTGAAATGGGCCATAGGATGACCTATGACCCCTTTTGACACATTTCATTACAACATATGTCTCTAGGGGTCCTAGGACCCCTAGGGACATATTATAATTGTTTATATGGGTTGAAAGGGGTCATAGGATGACCTATGACCCTTTTGACACATTTCATTACAACATATGTCTCTAGGGGTCCTAAGACCCCTAAGGACATATTACAATTGTTTATATGGGTCGAAAGGGATCATAGGATGACCTATGACCCCTTTCGACACATTCCACGATGACATATGTCTCTAGGGGTCCTAGGACCCCTAGGGACATATTATAATCATTTATATGGGTCAAAAGGGGCCATAGGATGACCTATGACCCCTTTCGACACATTCCATGATGACATATGTCTCTAGGGGTGCTAAGACCCCTAGGGACATATTATAATCATTTATATGGGTCGAAAGGGGCCATAGGATGACCTGAGACCCCTTTCGACACATTTTATTACAACATATGTCTCTAGGGGTCCTAGGATTGCTAGGGACATATTACTATTGTTTATATGGGTCGAAAGGGGTCATAGGTCATCGTATAACTCCTTTCGACACATTCCATGATGACATATGTCTCTAGGGGTCCTAGGACCCTTAGAGACATATTATAATCATTTATATGGGTCGAAAGGGGCCATAGGATGACCTATGACCCCTTTTGACACATTTCATGATGACATATGTCTCTAAGGGTCCTAGGACCCCTAGAGACATATTATAATTGTTTATATGGGTCGAAAGAGGCCATAGGATGACCTATGACCCCTTTCAACACATTTTATGATAACATATGTCTTTAGGGGTCCTAGGACCCCTAGGGACATATTAGAATCATTTATATGGGTCAAAAGTGGCCATGGGATGACCTATGACCCCTTTCAACACATTTCATGATGACATATTTTGCTAGGGGTCCTAAGACCCGTAGGAACATATTATAATCATTTATACGGGTTGAAAGTGGCTATAGGATGACCTATTGTTAGGATAAACCACGGACAAAAATAAAAACTACATGCAAATATAACCAATAACAAAAAATAATAGAACACATAGAAATGAACACAAGGCACCAAGATTTAACGTGGTTCACCCAATCCTTGGGCTATGTCCACCAAACAGCAAGTCTGATCTTATTACAATCCAGTGATTACAACCTGATTACAATCCGTAATCCCTTACAGCTCAATACCGCCGCAAGAACCAATTTTGTATCACAACATTATGAAAAATACCCAACCCTAAGCCCTTTTTATACAAGTATTAAACCTCTTTAGGGTTATAATATGTCGGCCATAATATGTCGGGTACTTTCCTGATCAATCACCACAATCTAACAATCTCCCACTTGGGGACTGATCAGGCTCCACACTAAACAACAATCTCCCACTTGGAGACTGATCCTGTAGCAATACCACTACCACATGGGGCTCCCACTAGATCAAACCATCCTGGACTCTACTATTCTTTTATTCATGTTCAGTCTAAAAGACCAACCAAAGCTGAAGAGGAGTTTAGCTTCTCCCTTGTTACAACCTTTGTCAACATATCTGTTGGATTGTCATTGGTATGTATCTTCTCCAGCTTTAACTGTCCATCCTCCAAAACTGACTGAATGAAATGGTACTGCAACTGTATGTGTTTGGTCTTAGAATGCAGAGCTAAATTCTTAGCAAGATGAATAGCACTCTGACTATCTGTGAACAAATAATTATCCTTCTGAGGATGTCCCAATTCTTCCAAGAAGAACTGAAGCCATATCATCTCTTTGGCTGCCTCTATAGCAGCAACATACTCTGCCTTTGTAGTGGAGAGAGCATTAATCTTCTGTAACCTAGAAACCCAGCTCATGGCTGCCCCACCAATAGTAAAGACATAACCTATAGTACTCCGCCTGGTATCAGTATGCCCAGCCAAATCTGAGTCAACATAGCCCAGTAAATCAGTAGTAGAGCCCCCAAAGTGTAAACACTTATTGGATGTTCCTCTCAAATATCTGAGAATCCACTTGACAGCATTCCAATGCTCAAATCCTGGATGACTCATATACCTACTAATGACTCCCACTGCATGTGCAATATCTGGCCTAGTGCATACCATAGCATACATCAAACTTCCTACAGCTGAAGCATAGGGTACCTTGGACATCTTATCCTCCTCTTCCTATGTCTTGGGACACATCTCCTTAGTCAATTTCAAATGACCAGGTAAAGGTGTGCTGACAGCTTTAGCATTCTCCATAGAGAAACGTTGCAACACCTTCTCAACATAATCATCTTGAGATAGCGTCAATTTTTTGTTCTTCCTATCTCTGCAAATCTTCATACCAAGGATTTGTTTTGCTGCCCCCAAATCCTTCATAGCAAATGCATGTGCTAATTGGCATTTCAGCCCCTTAATATGATCCATGTTAGACCCAGCTACAAGCATATCATCAACATATAAACATAAAATAATGTAGCTATCATCATCCAACCTCTTAAAATAAACACAGTAATCTGAATGACACCTATTATATCCATGCTCATGCATAAAACTATCAAATTTCAGATACCATTGCCGAGGTGCTTGCTTCAAGGCATATAAAGTTTTCTTTAATTTGCACACTAAGTTCTCCTTACCTTTGACCTCAAAACCCTGTGGCTGAGCCATATATATTTCTTCATCCAAATCACCATGAAGAAAGGTTGTTTTAACATCCATCTACTCTAAATGCAAATCTTCAGTAGCCACAAGACTTAAAACAGTACGAATAGAAGTCATTTTAACAACAGGAGAAAATATCTCATCAAAATCAATTCCCTTTTTCTGTGCAAATCCTTTTACAACTAACCTGGCCTTAAATATTTTCTTACCTCCTTCCTCTTCTTTCAACCTGTAAACCCATTTATTCTGTAAAGCCTTTTTACCTGCAGGCAACTTGCACAAATCCCATGTCTTATTTTTCAGCAAAGAGTCCATTTCATCTTTCATTGCAGACTCCCACTGAATCTTAGTATCCACCTGCACAGCTTCATCATAACTTTCAGGTTCACCAGCATCAGTAAGTAAAATAGAATACAAAGAGGGAGAAAACCTTTGTGGAGGTCTAATTTTCCTTGTTGACCATCTAACATTCACTGGTGTGTGTGGTATTTTTTGTTGCAGTTGTTGCATATCATGAGGAATGGCTAGAACATCAGCTTTTGGAGTATCATCCAACACTACATAATCATCTTCTTTTTTCTCATGTTGCTGCAACAAATCTTTGTACAACACTTTCTCATTGAATATGACATCCCGACTTCTAATAATTTTAAGATTTTCAAAATCCCAAAGCCTATAACCAAATTCATTAATGCCATATCCAACAAAGACACATTTCTTTGATTTAGCTTCTAGCTTGGTTCTAATTTCAGAATCTATATGAGCAAAAGCTTCACAACCGAAGGTCTTGAGAAAAGAATAACTCACCTTCTTACCAGTCCATGCTTCCTCTGGAATACCATAGCCCAAAGGAGTAGAGGGACCTCTATTAATCAAATATATTGCAGTATTGACAGCCTCTTCCCACATGTGTAAGGGCAACCCAACATGCAACCGCATGCTCCTTGCGCGCTCCATTATAGTCTTGTTCATGCGTTCAGCCACTCCATTTTCTTATAGAGTCCTTGGAACAGTTTTTTGTCTACGAATACCATTAGTGGAGCAATAATCTTCAAATTCATGACTCCAATACTCACCACCATTATCAGATCTAAGACATTTTAATTTCTTACCAGTCTCATTTTCAACCAAGCATTTCCATTTCTTAAAAGTTTGAAATACATCAAATTTCTGTCTAAGGAAATAAACCCATACTTTTCTAGTTGTGTCATCAATAAATGTAACATAATAATGAAAGCCACCAAGGGAAGATACCTAGGCTGGTCCCCATACATCTGTATGCACAAGCTCTAATTTCTCCCTTTTGTTTTTCTTCCCTGTCTTTACAAAACTCACTCTCTTTTGTTTTCCATACACACAACTTTCATAGAAATCCATATTCACACATTTCAGACCTAGTAAAACTTTCCTTGAATGAAGTACTTTCATACCTTTCTCACTCATGTGCCCAAGTCTATTGTGCCACAGTGTTGTATCAGAATCTACAGCAGCTATTTGTTCTCCCTACTCAACTGCAGTAATTGTTCCTGAATATTCATTTTTCTCTGAAACAATTAAAGTAGAAGGAACAATATGACCTATACAAAGATATAAGGTGCCTACTTTCACACCTTTTGCTACTACAAGGGAACCTTTTGAAACCTTCCAATTTTTATCATTAAAAGTAACTACACAACCCTCATCACCGAGTTGCCCTGCTGAAATTAAATTTCTACTTAGTTTTGGAACATGTCTTACCTCATGTAGTAGCCAATGATTCCCATTCTACAACTTAATCTTAATTTTTCCCTTTCCAACAATCTGACAGGGTTCATTATCCCCCAAATAAACAAGCCCAAAATCCCCTTGGACATAATCAATGAAATGACCTCTATGAGGTGTAGCATGAAATAAAGCACCAAAATCTAAAACCCATGAATCATCAACACTCTCTAAAGACAGAAGCAAAGCATCCTCTTTGGATTTGTTACTTACCACATTTGCCTCCTTGTCTCCATCTGATTTATCTCCTTCATTTTTCTTTCGATTCCAGCAATCTTTCTTTTTGTGCCCTGGTTTCCCACAGTACCAGCAATCATTTGGTCCTCTCGATTGAGACCTCCTCCTCTTTGACTTTCCTCTTGATTTCCCATGATTTTGAGAGTTACTTCCTCTTTCAGTCGTTCTACCCCTGCTTTGTGCATTTAAAGCACTTCCTAATGTAGATCCACCTGAGGATTTTCTACGAGTTTCCTCACTTAAAATAACACTGATCACATCATCATATTTTAGGGTACTAAATCCAGGAACAGAATTACTCACCGTCATTACCAAGCCATTCCAGCTTTTAGGCAAAGAACACAAAATCAAGAGAGCCCTAATTTCTTCATCAAAATTGATACCCACAGAAGATAATTGACTAGTAATAGTATTAAACTCATTTAAATGATCTGCAACAGATCCACCTTCTACCATTTTCATATTAAATAAACACTTCATGAGAAATACCTTATTTGAAGTGGAGGGCTTTTCATACAGTGTCGCTAGGATTTTCATCAAATCTTCTGTCGTCTTTGCTTTTGTAATATTAAATTCCACCAATGGTGCCAAGCATAACCAAATGCTTCCGAGTGCCTTTCTGTCCAAAAGATCCCATTCAGCCTCTGACATAGTTCCCTGATTCTTGGCTTTTCCTTCCAACGGCTTCCATAAATCCTTCTGATATAAATAGTCTTCCATTTGCATCTTCTATAACTAGAAGTTCTGCCCATTAAACCTATCAACCCTCAACTTACCCTCATCTGCCATCGCTCCCACTCAACTGTGAGACTCCCACTTAACCATGAGACTTTCCTGCAGAGGATAACTAAAAGACAACCTTGCTCTAATACCACTTGTTAGGATAAACCATGGACAGAAATAAAAACTACATGCAAATATAACCAATAACAAAAAATAATAGAACACACAGAAATGAACACAAGGCACCAAGATTTAACGTGGTTCACCCAATCTCTAGGCTACGTCCACCAAACAGCAAGTCTGATCTTATTACAATCCAGTGATTACAACCTGATTACAATCCGTAATTCCTTACAACTCAATACCGCCGCAAGAACCAATTTCGTATCACAACATTATGAAAAATACCCAACCCTAAGCCCTTTTTATACAAGTATTAAACTGCTTTAGGGTTATAACATGTCATCCATATGTCAGCCATAATATGTCTCCTTTGACCCCTTTGGACACATTTCATTACAAAATATGTCTCTAGGGGTCCTAAGACCCCTAGGGACATATTATAATCTTGTATATGAGTCGAAAGAGGCCATAAGATGACCTATGATCCCTTTTAACACATTTCATTACAACATATGTCTTTAGGGACATATTATAATTCTTTATATGGGTCGAAAAGGGTCATAGGATGACCTATGACCCCTTTCGACACATTTCATTACAACATATGTCTCTAGGGGTCCTAGGACCCCTAAGGACATATTATAATTGTTTATATGGGTCGAAAGGGGCCACATGATGACCTATGACCCCTTTCAACACATTCTATGATGACATACGTCTCTAGGGGTCCTAGGAACCTTGGGGACATATTAAAATTATTTATATGGGTTGAAAGGGGCCATAGGATGACCTATGACCCCTTTCGACACATTTTATTACAACATATGTCTCTAGAGGTCCTAGGACCCCTAGGGACATATTATAATTGCTTATATGGGTTGAAAAGGGTCATAGGATGACCTATGACCCCTTTCGATACATTTCATTACAACATATGTCTCTAGGGGTCCTAGGACCCCTAAGGACATATTATAATTGTTTATATGGGTTGAAAGGGGCCATAGGATGACCTATGACCCCTTTAAACACATTCTATGACAACATATGTCTCTAGATGTCCTAGGATCCCTAGGGATATATTAGAATTGTTTATATGGGTTGAAAAGGGCCATAGGATGACCTATGACCCCTTTCGACACATTTTATTACAACATATGTCTCTAGGGGTCCTAGGACCCCTAGGGACATATTATAATTGCTTATATCGATTGAAAGGGGTCATAGGATGACCTATGACCCCTTTTGACACATTCCATGACAACATATGTCTCTAGGAGTCCTAAGACCCCTAGGGACATATTATAATCATTTATATGGGTAGAAAGTGGCCATAGGATGACCTATGACCCCTCTCCACATATTACATCACAACCTATGTCCTTAAGACCCCTAGGGACACATTTGGTTGGTTCCAATGTGTCGAGAGGGGTCATAGGTTCACCTATGACCCCTTTCGACATATTTCATGACAATGTGTGTCCCTAGGAGCCCTACGACCTCTAGGGTCCCATTGGGAATGCATCAAAAGGGGTCATAGGTTAACCTATGATACCTTTTGATGCATTTTATGAAAATATTATATTTAATAATAATATAATATTGTGTGTTTTAATATTATAATAACATATTATTAGATTATATAGCAATAATAATCATATATGTTACTAGATTATAGATTTAATAATAATAATAATCATATATATTATTATATATAATAATATTCATAATATATTACTATATATATTTAATAATAATAATAGTTATCATATATATTACTATATTATATTTAGTTATAATAATAGTTATGATGTTTATAACTATATAATATTTAATAATAATAATACATAACTATAATATAATAATAATTATAATCATATATAATAATAATAGTTAATAATAATAATATCAATGTCCATACTTTCCCTAAATTAATTTCCCTCTAAAACACTCTAAAGTTTCCCTCTCAAATTTATTTGTTCTCAAATTTCCCTCCCTCCAAGATTGCAATTGAAATATCTTTCCTCTCAAATTTCCCTCCAAAATTTCAATTGAAAAATCATGAACTTGATCGGATACCCAATTTGATTTTAGGTATCCAATTAGGCTCGATATTTACCAAGCCTATTTGGTCAACCCAAAAAATGTGTTTGAGAAGGGTTTCACTAATACTCAGACTTTGGGTAGCCATTTGACAATTTTATTTTCATTGAAATGGAATGAAATGAAAATTATTTTTTTATAACACTCTCGAGATTCCATCGATATAATTGATATCAAATTTTGTGTTCGATAAGTATTTATTAGTTAATTTTCAATGAAGATGATTGTAAAGTGTTGATTGACATATTGATTGAAAAATAGTTATAACTTTCAAACAGTATAACATTTTTTATATCCAAAAATTGTGTCACATTCTATGCTTCACCTAGTATAATAAAAATAAAATTAAAATAAAATTTGGTAAAGTTTTCTATTAGTTAAGATGGTCAAACACGAGAGTTTTTTTTTTCCGAAAAAAAATTAGTAGAAAATTCATATTTAATTATTTATTTGGAATAAAAATATGCATCACATCCTGGCATGATTCTACTTTGTATATCTATAATTATATTTAAAAATATTATCATTTGATTTTGATTAAGGTGGTTAGACATACACCTACTTTTTATTTTCGCCTTGAAATTTTTGTAGTATTACATTAAAATCCAAACTTTTGACCAATCAATTATTTTTTTCTCCAAATAAGGCCTAGTAGTTTAGAAACTAAATTCAATTTTCTACAGCTTATTTTCTTACAAATTTTTGATATAAATTCCATAACCACTTTAAAATTATGTGTCAAGTTGGCATAACCCTGATTTGTTGGTTTTTCACTACCACTTAAGGCCATAGTTTGGTTGACCATGATCTTGCACACACCCTAGGGATAAGACACTTTCCAAAAAGAGAAAAACTTTTTTGTCAAATAAGAACGAGAACTCTTTCCAAACAAAGAAAAATAAGGAAAACTAATAGGACAAAACTCTTTCTACAACTCTTTTGTAGGATCTTCCAAGTCATATTTATGGTTTTCATTATTAATAAAGAAAAAATACAAAAAAATTTAATATATGTTTAAAATATTTGATAGACATAAAAAAGTTGATGCTAGGTAAAAATAGATCTATTGTGTAAAACAAAATAGCTTTTCCCTTGATTTTTTATTTTACACTAATGTAGATGACATGATAAAAAGGACAGAAGCAAGAATTTGTTAGAGGAATGATGATAATGAAGTTGATTTAATTGTGAGATCCTAAAAAAAAAAAAAAGAAGAGGAAATTATCATATCATGTTATTAAAATCTAAAATATATTTGACTTGATAAATATAAGAGATTTAAAGAATTTGAGAGTAGTCTTAAAAAAAAATAAAGATCTTGAAGTTAGTTACAAGGGAAGTACTTGTATGTCCATGGTATGGAATTGATTACAAGGGAAGTGATTTTGATTTTGGATCTTATGGAATTTACAAGTATAATAAAGTTTTCTATTTAGTTTTCTAGGTTGGAATGTGTGACATAAAAATTAGGGGGATAATGAATAGAGATTAAGATGTGTATATTGAAACCTTAATTTTAGATGTACATTAGGGAAAGTGAGAGAGGGACCTTTAAGCATAATCTTAGAAAGGGCCAAAATTAAATTATCACTACCCAAGCTTGTCACTTTCCAAGACGTAGACTCAAATGATCTCTTTCTACAGGATATTCTTTCCCTTTAATGTTGTGTTATTAATTGATTTGATTATGTGTTTATTAAGTGTAAGTAGATTGACCAATTAAATTGTAATTAATGTAATTATGGCATGGTCCATAGTTGGAGACACATCAAAGAAATTAGTCCATTCATGTAGCAAGAGTAAAACACAGTGGAGATAACAAGTATTTAGAAATAAAAAATAGAGGTCAACTTTCATTCATAGAAAATAAGATGTACGAATGTTTGACAATTGGCTTCTTATACGTCAGGTGCATACATGCCCTTTTTCTTATAGTATTTGGTCAGAGGCCTTATAACCAATTCCAAAGAATCAAATATTCATATTAAGAATCTACTTTGATGCTACTCTCAAGAGATACATTATAATATATAGGCTTCACGACATGTAGGTCAGCTTCAAGATGCAAAATATTTCCTAAGAGAAAGAAACCTATTATAACAAATAGGTTTGGACCCAAAACATAAGGAATGAGTGACATAACACATTTGAAGGCTTGGCATTATAGATTTAGGTTGTCACATGATCCAATACCATATTTTAATGCACCACTAAAGATCCATCATTGTAGTTTTCCATCACAAAATTGAAAATTCCAAGAGTCATAAAAAGGGAAATAACACATTAATTAAGAGAAGATGAATCATACTTCTAGAGATAATAAGAAGCCAACTTTTATTCTTGCAACTTTCTATTATTTTTCTATTTCTATTTTGTGTTTGTATTATTAAGAAGAGTACCCTTCATCAAGTGGTATAAGAGAAGTTTTTCTTGAGTTTGTAGATGAATTCTCGATTATGAGGAAATTTTCACCAAGACTATGGCTTTGGGTTTGAGCAATAAGATGTGAAAACACCTTCATGAAAGAATTGTGGTGGAAGAGTTGGAGGTGTGATAGGTGAGGGTTTTATAGCCCTCCAAAGACAAGCACAAGAAATGAAATATGATATTAATAGATGAATGAATATTATAGTGAGAGATGAAAGTGAGGATGAAGTCAAAGAAGAAGGACATGTTGAACATGAAGGAGAAGAAGTGGTTACTGGTCCTAAGGAGGATATGTCTTTTAGAGCCGTTTCCAAGATTGGAAAAAGACCCAAGATTGAAGTCCCCTCAATTTTAGGAAATATTAACTTAGAGGAGCTAATCCATTGGATCAATGATCTAGAAGAATGTTTTGAGTATGAGAAATCAAAGATCCTAAGAGGATCAAGTTTACAAATGAAAAACTTAAGGACATGGAAGAACCTGGTGGCATGAGATTTAGTTGGAGCAAAATATAAGAGGAAGTGATAAAATCACAAGATCGGATTAGATAGTGGAGAAATTAAAGAGATTGTTGATTTCTATAAATTATGATCTTGATTTGTTGAAGAAAATACAAGGGTTGAAATAAGTGGGAAGACATGTTCAGAAGTATGCGAAAGAGTTCTATCATGTTCTCATTAGAACAAGCCATACAAAAGATGACAAGGATAAATTTTCCTTCTTTCTTAATGGATTAAGGCCAAATATTGAGGAGGATTTGAGTCTAGTTAGAATGACTAGTATTGAAGAGGCATAATAGTTTTCCTTGAGAGTAGAAGAAAAGTTGAATAACAAGTTTGAAAGAAAGCAAGGTGGAAGAGGTCATAGTAGAATATCCAATGAAAAATCTTATGAAGACTATAATGAAGATCAAAAAAAGAATGAGGAAAGAAATAGTTAGAATCAAAGGGAAAATGATTTCAATCATTTATGTGATCGTAATAATAGCAATCAGAGAGGAAGAGGAAGACATCAACGACTAGGAAGATGAGGTTTTCATGGAGCTTGTTTCCACTTTGATGAAGAAGGGAATCGAGCCTATGAATGTTCCCAACTTTGATGAAGGATAGATGGGAGAGATGAAGGTCAATAAAGAGTTGCACATGCAAAAGAAGAACTCTAGTTTGAGAACTTCAATAATGTTGAAAGGGGAGAAACCACCAATGTAAGAGAAAATTGATAAATGAAGAGAAGGAATTGGATCAAAGAAGGAGTTTGTTTTGCATTAGGTGCAAGTGTGGGCATAAGTATTTTGATGTGATTATCAATTAGGAGCTAATGAAGGATGTTCCCCTTAATACCACGACAAACAACAAAAATAAATAACAACACAAATTGAGAGAATACAATATGGGCTTTTTATTATCACCACAAATGTGGAATTAAATAATTACAATATAAAAACTCACATGGGTGCCTTCCTTACAAAAATATACAAGAGAGAGCTATGACTATCACCCAAAACTTCCTTAGACAACCTATAAGCCTTCCTTATATAGGCACTCTTAACTACCCAAGAAGGATCTAGACACTAATCCCTAACACTTGAGGCCAACCAACATCATATTATATCATTTTATTACACTTTATTGCATAAGATCAACTCAAGATAATTTACAAATTACATTATTAGATGGGTCCATTTTTGGAGACCATAACTAGCAAATTGTGACTCGATGGGATATTATAACCCCATTTTGAAATCCTTGGCTAGTCATATACATTGATTATTTGTAGAACCATCAATTAATTGAGGTTTCACCTTATTTTGGATCCATTTAGTCCTTCATTGTTGGACCTGAAGTTTGGATAGCCAAAATTCATATGGAAAATCTGTAATGACTACACCAATATGTATTATATGACAATAAAACTCAATCGGTAGGCTAATATGTCTAAGATGAATCTCCACATATGATATTAGAACAATCTAATCATTTAATACCAAATTTCTATAATTAGTAAGCTCCCTCAAATAGAAACTATGTACAAGAATAGCCTTTTATTAAAAACACAAGAACTGGAAAATTAGAAAAAGAAACATTTTTGGGTGCTACAAGATTGCCCTTACACCCATGGTGCTCCTGCATCAGACACCTGGGGTAATTTGGGGAGTGACCATGTCACATCTCAAGTAGTTAGAGGAAATTCAAGATAATCAACCTCCTTGTGTGCTAGTCATGATGAATCCTCCATTGGCCTACCTTTCCATTTGATCAGATACTCCTCATATGTCTTGTTGCTTGTGCTTCTTCACACAGGAGTATCCAATATCTCCTCAATCACTTGTGTAGCTAAAGTAGATGTTGGAATACTCCATTATTCTTCCACAACTTCATCTCCATCACCTCCTTCATAATATTCAATCAAATTTGAAATGTTAAACACTAGTGAAATATTCAATTTAGTAGGTAATTCTACTTCATAAGTATTTCTAGAATCATACCTTTTCACTATCTTTCATGTTCCAAGCTTCTTCATTTTCAGCTTGTTATATGTATCCATTGGAAACCTCTCCTTCCTCAAATGAACCATTTCTTCATCACCAATATGAAATTCCTTATACCTCATTTCACATTTTCCTTAGCCTTATACTTTGTATTCATATTTGCAATGTGCTTCCTCACCTCCTCATGGATGTTCTTAAAATGTTCAACAAAATCTTCTTCTTTAGCACTACTTATTTCTCCTTTATCCAACTGCCTCAATTCTTAAGCATTTATGGGACTGCTCCCATATATAATCAGGATTGGTAACTTACTAGTACTCCTATTGATAGAATTATTGTATGAAAATTCTTCCTATAGTAAAATTAGATCCCAACCTTTTAGCTTATCTCCAACTAAGCATCTCAGAAAATTCTCTAAGCTATAGTTCACAACTTTTTTTTCCATCAGTCTATGGATGATGGGATGAACTAAACTTCAAATTTGTCTTAAATTTCTTCCATAAGATATGCCTGAAATACCCAAAAAACTTGGTATCTTGATCATAAATAATACATTTTGGAAGATCATGTAGTCTCACCACTTCTTTGAAACACAACTCTACCACATAAACAACATCAATGGTCTTCTTGATGGGAATGAAATGTGCCATTTTAAAAAAATCTTTCAACCACCAAAAATATCAAATCATGTCATTGTTGTATCCTCAGTAAACCAAGAACAAAATCCATGTTAAAATCTTCCCATGGCTAATCAACTACAAGTAATGACTCATACAACCTTGTATTTTTCTTCACTCCTTTCTTCATCTGACATACTCTGAAACTTTGTACAAACTTTTTTACATCTTGCTACAATTGTGGCCAGTAATAATTCTCATCAACCAAAGAAATGGTCTTATCTCTACCAAAGTGTCTAACCAATCCTCCACTATGCTTCTCCTTGATGATATTTTCTCTCATAGAACTTCTAGGAATGCACAACTGACTTCCCTTGAATAACATACCATCTTGGATTATGAAATCCAATCACTCTTTCCTTTTAAGTTCAATAGGTTCTATACAAGCTTTCCAAGCCTCACCAAAATCAAGATCCTTTGGATACAAATTCTTGAGTTCCTTCAACCCAACCATGTCAAACTTCATTTCAGTAAGAAAAAGTTGTCTTCTACTAAGAGCATCTACAACTCTATTAGACTTCCAACTCCTATGTTTCAAAAAAAATGTATAACTCTACAAAAGCTCAACCCACTTCAAATGTCTTTTATTCAATTTTCTATGAGTATTCAAACATTGCAAAGCTTGATGAACTATTTACAAAACAAACTCCTTTGAAAGAAAATAGTGTCTCCACTTCTTTAATGCCTAAACTATAGCATAAAATTCTTGATCATAAACAAAATACTTATTTTTGGCATCATTCAATTTCTCACTAAAATAAGCAATAGGTCTACCTTCTTGGATCAAAATAGCTCCTATTGTAGTACCACTAGCATCATAGTCTACTTGAAACACTTTATTAAAATTTGGAAGTGCTAAAACTGACTACTCTATAATTTTTTGTTTCAATACATTAAAAATTGTATCTACACCTACAGTCCACTTAAATTCTTTCCTACCCCTTCTCATTATTTTAGTCAAATGTCCAAAAGTACTGGTAAAACCTTTGATAAATTTTCTATAAAAACTAGTGAGTCCATGAATAGATCTTACATCTATTTCACTCCTTGGAGTAGACCATTCGAGGATAGCCTTCATTTTTTCAGGATCCATTTTTAGACATTCTATAGATACCACAAATCCCAATTACACCAACTCCTTCACAAAACTATACTTCTTCAAATTTATCAACAAATTTTCCTCCCTCAAGGATTAAACACCTTACGAATGTGCATAAAATGATCCCCCAAAATCTTACTAAAGAATAAAATATCATCTAGGAAAACAATGACAAACTTATGAATGTGCATCAAATTATCCTCCATTCTTCTTAGGTGCCAATACTCCTGGTACAACATATGGACTCAAACTCTCTTGAATCAACCTCTTTCACAACAAATCATGCACTTGTTTGTTCAACTCTTTTCTTTCTGCTAGTGTCATTCTATGCAATGCCTAATTTGGAAAATTGGCTCCTAGAATCAAGTCCATTAGGTGTCTAATCTTCCTTAGTGGGGGTAGTCCATCAGGTTCATTAGCTAAAACAATAACTGGAAATTCTTTGAACAAATCTATAACTTCGATAGGTACCTCCTCTACTTCTTTACCATATTTTGGAATTACAGCAAAAAACATATTCTTACACCTCATATCCTTCATAAAATCCTTTCCATCAACAAAAAAATTAAGGAAATACTACATACCTTTTCTTCTTTCTCTTTCAATGGCTTCAACTTATGTTTCACTTCTTCCTTTGTTAGAGTATAGGTATTTGCACACCCATCATGTACAAAATGCATGTCAAACTTCCATGACCTACATAGAAATATATGACATATGTCCATAGGTATGATATCACAAAGTACCTCATCCTAGTAGGTTCCAAATTTTGAACTTCACTAAGCATTACTTATTGGCCATGACCTTGTGGTCATCTTGCACCTAGGCAATACAGTATGGGCACACATGTTTCTACCTCTTGAGATTTAAATTTGTGACCATCTTTTTAGACACTAGATTATCAATTCTTCCACCATCAATGATCACATAACATAAATTATCTTCATATTTACACCTTGTGAAAAACAAACTCCTCCTTTGATTAGGTTCATTCTCACCACTCAGCAAGACTTCTGTTAACTATTACTTCTTCTCCTTCTACATCTTCAAAATGTGATAGTTTGACATCTTCATCAACATGCACTACTCTAATTTGGCCTTTAGCTCTCCTACTAGTCCTTCCTTGGTACTGGGAACACTCAAATTCTTTATGCCCTTCTTCTTTGCAATGAAAAATGTTTCCACAAAAGCGTCCTCTTCCAGATTATTTCCTTCTTCCTCTTCCTCTTTGATCTCTATTGTTATGATAATGGAAATGATTGGAATTTTTTCTTCTCTGGTTCTAGTTGTTGTTGATGACCTCGTCCTTGTTCTTCTAATCATTATTTCATCATCCATAAGATCGTCCACCAAAACCTCTTCTTTGATTTTTGTTATCAAAATTCTTTTTCAACTTTTCCTCAACTCTTAGGGAAAACCAGTATGCCTGGTCAATACCATTCATTCATACCAAACTCAATTTCTCCTAAAATCTTGGCCTCAACCCTTTAAGGTAACAAGAAACCTTCTCCTTGTCATCTTCTTCATGACTTATTCTAATGAGAACTCAGTAGAACTCTTTGGTATACTCTTGAATTAATATTCTCACTTGCTTCAACCCTTGCATTTTCTTAAATAGATCAAGCTCACAATCCATGGGAATAAATTATCACTTCAATTTAGCTATCATCCGGTCCCATATTGTGATTTTTTCCTTTCCTCTTCTATTTCTCTCCAACTAAATCTCCTGCCACCAAATCTTCACATGAACCTTTAGTTTGGCCTTTGCAAATTTGACCTCATCTAGATCTTCAATATCTCCATACTCAAAGTATTCCTCCAATTCATTGTTCCAATCAGTCAATTCCTCTAGGTTAAGATTTCACAAAAATGTCATAACCTCAAACTTAGGTCTTTTCCCAATCATTTAAATGGCCCTAAGATGCCTCTCTTCTTACGGGTTCAAAACTACCTCTTCTTCAACATTTACGTCTTCTTCATCATCCTCACTTTCATCTCTTACAAAAATATTTATTCTTATGCGCATTTTTCTCTAGAGGGCTCTAAACCCTCAGGAATAATACCTACAACTCTTCCACCACACTCTCTTCATGGATGCATTTTCAACCTTCTACTGAAACCCTAGTGCAAACTACATCACAATTGGTTGTTGGAAATATATATGATAGGCTAAGTTACTCAGAGTGAAGGGGTGAATCAATAACCAATGAAACTTAATTGTTAATTACTAATTAATCCTTCATGTGCATTCTAATATAATTGCATGCATAAATAACTAAAAGCATTAAAATACTCATAACACTTTAACACACAATTTGGTGACCCAAAAACCTTCCAAATAGAAAATAAAAACTAGGGTGGGGATGATACCCACAAGCTTTAGTAGTACAGTATAAAGTTGGCCTATTAAGGCTTACAATGATCACTTTTGATTATCTACCCTGTTAGGAGCAATAAGGACTACTAGGTCCACCTTGCAAAAGGATTTACAAATATACAATGAAGTATGCACTCAATAAAGAGATTTACAAAAGACTGTTAAGTATACCTTATGAAGGGATTTAATTGATTCACCTATTAGGATGAAACAATAGCTGACCTTTGATCTACAACTTGGTTTACTCAATGAAATTCCTTTGAGTGTAATGATCACCTTGCAATGATAGATAAGTCTTTGCTACTCCTTATATTATTGTAGCCTTTTATTTCACACATTTGCCTTTCTCTCCTTGTTATCTTACTTCCATTCTATATTTTGGATGTGATACAATACATTACATATATACCGATCCAATTTACAAATCAATAAAGTTGGCTACAATTAAAGTTCACACAAAATACACAAAGTCTGCCCCACTGAAGGAACTCAAGTTCCAACAACTACCTTGGTGAGGTTCTAATACTCAACATCCACTATCAAACCTCAACATTGTCATGCACTCACTAGATGTAGAAGCTTGGTCCATACTGACCACTTCCAAGTAGTTTAAAGTTGGTCTACACTGATGACTTGGTGAATATTGTGAAACTTGGCATATAAACTAAGTCACTTGATTATGATTGTATAGCTCAGTAAATGCTATCACTACAAGCTCAGTATAAATTGAGTCACTTGGTTAACATTGAGTGGCTTGGTCAACGCTAGATTCACATTTTTATTACTACAAAATCGATAACCACTACACAACTCAATTTTCACTAAGGGACTTTGTAAACCTTATGAAGCTCGGTTTACACTATTGATCACCATCGTGGTAGAAAGTACTCAGTGCAAACTAAATACTGTCTCTTGAATTTAGTAGCAACTATAGAACTCAATAGAGTCTGAAATGCTTGGTTAACTCTGTTAATTATATAATATGCTTTGTAGATACTTACAGTCTGAATAAGTGTGTGTCACTAATAACAAACATGACTAAAATGTCAACAATCTCCAACTTTGGCATTAGTAACAAAAACTCTTATCAGTCAAAACTGAATTCAAAAAGTTCAAGAACACCTTTTATTCATCACCTTCTATCTCCAACTCAGTAGAGTACTCTATTTTTGAGATTTTTCAAAATTGTTTTTGCAAGAGATGTATCTTTGAGTATCTATACATGATCTAGAGGATATTTTCACTAAAATTTGAAGTATCTCCAAAGCTCCAATAATGAGTACCATGTTGAAGTCCTTGAAATTTTGAATCCAAAGCAACTTGAATAGACAAAAATAGAGTTCGTATGCTCAAGTTATGACCAGTCAAAGGTTGGTCAAACCATGGGTCAAAGGACATCAAAAAGGAGAAATTTTGAACTCTCCAAAACTGGTTAAATTTGGCATCAAATCAAAGGTCTCATCAAGAGCTTTTTGACAATGTTCATTTTGTCAAAAATGGAGCCTAGATGCAAAAGTTATGCTCGGTCAAAGTTTGTTGACCAAAATGGTTGATGATTTGGCATGTCTGTACAGATGATGTGGCATGTTAGTGGGTGATGTGGCAGTTTATAGCAACGACACATGTCATGACATGATACTACATGGCAAAAATTGTGGTGCCATGTGTGTGGCAAGGAAGCTCATGTCGCATTGTGGCATTGATAGGGCAGTGACATGTTGGTCCACGTGGCACGATGATTCCACATCAACATGTTTGTTGAAAGGTGGCCAGAGGGGGGATCAACCTCATGACCACCAATTTCCAAAAATAGTCCAGTGGTCATTAGCCCACCGATGGCTTTTGATATCTTACAGTGCAAAGTTCTATTTGAACCTAAAACCCCTACCATGTGTTGATAAGGGGGCTTCTAGCAAGGTTGGAACCCTTGATTGACACCCTAACAAGATCCTTACCCATCGCTACACCGCCGATGCAGTTTAAGATATATATAACACATTAGCTATTTATGTTATAACTTACAACCGAGCCCCTACTATAACAAGATTTATTTGTTAAGTTGTTAATATTTAAACTCCCAAATGTGGTGTAAAGCCAAATTTATAAAATGACAAAGGGGATTTGAACAAAATACAAATGGTTAAAAGGCCTATTTATGTAAAATATTATTTTGGCTTATTTTAGGCCATTTTTATTTATAAAAAGAGGGGTTAGGGGCCTTTCTAAGGCATTCAGTTGATGAGAAATTGGGAATTCAGTCATTTGAATTGAGGCATTCTAGAGGAATTATTTTGGAACTAGAAGGACAACTAATTGTTGATAAGGGGAGAGAAAATTCTAGAGGACATATTTGTTAGTCCTGCACAACAAAGCATAGTAATGTTGATGTACATGAAGGGATTGATATTGTAACACATTGTAATTAATTTTTGGAGTTAATCAGATCGATCCACCAATTGGAGTAGGACCCAAAGACGTAGTCCTAACAAGGTGAACTCCAAGATCAAATTATGGTGTGCCTCTTATCTCTCATTTCTTTTCTATCACTTGAATATGTCTTGTTCTTTCCTACATTTCAATTACGTTAATTTTCTTTAGTAAAAGCATTAAATTAACTTTATGTAATTGGTTAGAATTCATTTGTATCAGTCCTAGATTCTTCTTCTTTGTAAATTCAATGAATTTTAGAATTAAGTCATAAAACTTGTAGTTCCTAAATCAGATCAAGTTTGGTATCAGAGCTTGTTTTGTAGTAAAATTGCAAGTGGTGAATGTTAACCAAGTTGAAGTTAAAACAAGAAGAAGGGAGGACAAGGCTACAAAGAAAGAAGAAGCTAAATCTTCATCAAAAGATGACAAAGGCACAGGAGTAGGAAGTGGTAGTGACCCTCCTGAAACTTCATCTCCATCTTCTTCATCTTCTTCATTGTCTTCTTCTTCTCTATCTACTTCTTATAAAAAGAAGCGTGTGAAGACACCCTTGTTAAAGCTTGATGTGAAATTTGATTTTCCCACAGAGAATGGTGAATTGGATGCAGAAAGACTAGATAACTGGCTTAAGTAGATTGAAGTGTATTGTAGGGGTCAAAATATTTTGGATGATTCTTCCAAAATCCAACTAGCTACTCTCGGAATGGGAGGTACTGCATTAGTCTAGTGGGAGAGTAAGATCTAGAATGATCTTGCTACACATGGTAAAATTATTTCATCTTGGTATGAATTTACTTCTGCTTTGAAGAAACAATTTTATCCTTTGGGTCATATGGAACAAGTCATTATGGATTGGCAAAATCTAAAGCAAGGTAAAGGGTAGTCTATGCAAGAGTATACGTAGGTGTTTAGGAAGAAGGCTTTAACTCTTGGAATTCCTCTTTACACACAAGATACTTTATTAAAGTATAGAGGTGGAATGCATTCATATTTGAAGCATACAATATTGATGTTTAGTCCTTCTAACTTTGATGAAGTGTGTGTTCAAGAAACCCATATCAAAGTAGGTGGAAGGAACACAAGTTTTAGTTCAAAGAAGGAATTTGTTCCTCCTAAAGGACACAAGAAGGGAAAGAAAGCAACCATGGTGAAGAAAGAGGAAGGTGACAAGCCTACTTGTTCACATTGTCAGAAGAAAGGACATGCAGAAGAAAAGTTTTGTAAATTACATCTAGAGTTGAAACCAAAATGGTTTAAGAAGGATCAAAAAGGGAAGAAAAAGTCTATTGCCATCGTTCAAGATCTTATATGAGATTTTTGTGATGAGACAACAATATTAGTTGTGGGTTTGAAAGGTAAAGCTTTTGTTAATTCTATAACTAATGTTTCATATGCTTCCACTTCCAAAATTCATGTCATTCTTGAAGATAGTTAAAGATGTGAACTTTATCATATAAGGGTGATTTCTAAGAACACTAAAATTGACCATTGATAGATAGTGGGTCCCAAGTTAATCTAATTTTAGAGGAAGTTGTTAAAAATTTGGGATTAGAAATTAAGCCACATAAGAGACCTTATCCATTAGGCTGGGTGTGCAATGATAAAAAATTGTGAGTCATTAAGTAATGTAAGTTAAGATATGCAATAACATCTAAGTTCATAGATGAGGTTGAATTTGATGTGGTTCCACTTGACATCTGTGGAGTTGTGTTGGGTAGCCCATACTTATATAATAGGAATGATATCTTCTATAGGGAACATAACAAGTATCATTTGTTTAAATATGGAATCGAATACATTATAAGAGCTCATTGCATGAAGAATGAAGGATCAATTGTAAATACAAGACATTTGAAAATGATTGTAAATATAAGCAATAAAGTGACCCTCGTGTCTACAATAGCTAGTGAGGATTAGGTGCAAGCAAAATCAAGTCTTCAACCAGTGATGGTAAAAGATGATTTGAAAGGTTCATTTTCTAATGATGTTTATGTATGAGAGGTCCAAAATGTTGAAACTTTTTCCATTTCATCAATTATCTCAGTTTTGTTGCTTCTATTTCTACTAGTTGGTACTATGTGGGTGATGGATGTGACAATGAACACTGGTGGATATATGGTCGATTGTATTAGTAGTGTTATCTCATTCTTCATAATGTGTTTGATGGTTTAGATATTCAAAATTCCAACAGTTTGTACAGGTGATACTAGACAAGTGAGGCAAACATGCCCTCATTTTCATTTTATGTAAAAATAAACTTTCAAAGGTTTGAAAGATTCATTTTTAGTGGGGAGGCTTGATCTAGAGGATATTTTCACTAAAATTTGAAGAATATCCAAAACTCCAACAATTAGTACCATGTTGAAGTCCTCAAAGTTTTGAATCCAACACAACTTGAACAGACAAAAATGAAGTTTGTATGCTTAAGTTATGGCTAGTCAAAGGTTGGTCAAACCACAAGTTAAAAGTTGTTAGATAGGACAAATTTTGAACTCTCCAAAATTGGTTGAAGTTAGGATCAAATCAAAAGTCTCGTTGAGAGCTATTTGACGATGTTTATTTTGTTGAAAATGGAGCGTAGATGCAAAATTTATGCTAGGTCAAAGTTGGTTGACCAAAATGGTTGATGATGTGGCATGTCTTTACAGATGATGTTAGCATAGTGTGAGCAAGTGATGTGATAGTTTATAGTGATTACACATATCATGATGTGGGACTATGTGGCAAAAATTATGGTGCGATGTGTGTGGCAAGGAAGCCCACGTGGCACCATGGCATTGATAGGGAAATGACATGTCATTCCACATGGCACGATGATTCCATGTCAACAGGTTTGTTGGAAAGTGACCGGAGTGGGGGTTGACCTCATGACCACCGGCTTCGAAAAATATTCTGGTGACCATTAGCCTACCAATGGCTTTTGATATAGATTACAATGCAAAATTCTATTTGAACTTAAAGCTGCTACCATGTGTTGATAAGGGGGTCATCGGCAGGGTTGGAACCCCTGACCAGTGCCCTAACAAAATCCTTACCCGCTGCTACACCATCAATGCGGCTTAAGATATATATAGCACGTAAGATATTTATGTTATAACATACAATTGAGCCCCTATTAAAACAAGGTTAATTTGTTAATTAGTTGATATTTAAACCCTAAAATGTGGTGTAAAGCCAAATTTATAAAATGGCAAAGGAGACTTGAATGAAATACAAATGGTTAAAAGGCCTATTTATGTGAAATATTGTTTTGGCTTATTTTAGGTAGTTTTTATGTATAAAAAGAGGGGTTAGGGGCCTTTCCAAGGCATTCATTTGATGAGAAATTCAGAATTAGTCATTTGAATTGAGGCATTCTGGAGGAATTATTTTGGAACCAAAAGGATGAATAAGTACTGATAAGGAGAGAGAAAATTCTAGAGGACATATTTTTCAGTCTTGTCCATTAGAGCAGAGTAATGTTGATGTACTTGAAGGGATTGATATTGTAACACATTGTAATTGATTTTTGGAGTTAATCGGATTGATCCACTAGTTGGAGTAGGACCCAAAGACATAGTCCTAATAGGGAAAACTTCGAGATCAAATTGTGTTGTGCCTCTTATCTCTCATTTCTTTTTTGTCAATTAATTATGTGTTGTTCTTTCTTTTATTTCAATTATTTTAATTTGCAAGCATTAAATTAACTTTATGTAATTGGTTAGAATTCCTCTGTATCAGTCCTAGATTCTTCTTCTTTGTAAATTCAATGGTTTTTTAAATAAATAGCCATTCCTTTACTACATGGATTTGGAAATTATATCTAAATTCTTGGATTAAGTCATAAAAACTTGTAGATCCTAAATCAAATCAATACATATATAATGGTCCGCCATACATATATACAATATACTTTTCATCTTTTCACATCTGATATATACATTTTCTCCCCCTTTATGTATACTTCCTCTTTATAATACACATCTTGTTTATAGTATGTAATCTTCTCCCTCTTTTTGACATTAATGCCAAAGATATATGCTATATACTATACAATAATGCCAAAATGTGACAAGAAATCTACATGTATGTTTAAAATCAGCACCATTGTCTTGTCCCAATTTTCTTGCAACACCTTGCATGTGTGCAATGCAACTTGAACTTATGCTAAAAGTTCTATCATGTGATCATCAATTGAGAATTTTTTATCATGGATGAGCAATTTGGCATGTGCAATATGTTTTTGCAATGCATCCATATCAGTTAATAATTTGATCTTTGTATAGTGGGCAGAGCTGTAACTCAGGTCAGGTTGCAACTGTTGTGCACTAGCATGTAGATCTTCATCAATCTTTGATAGTTTTTCCTTAATTTCTTTGGTGAAGATTGAAATATCATAGAGTTTACCAAATAGTGAAGACACATTGTTGCAAGAGGTCTCTAGTGAGCCTAGAATGGTAGATAATTATACTTGATGAATAGTAGTCTACTAAGCTATCAGTTCCAAAACTTTATTCTCAATTTTTTTCTCAGCTCTTTGTAACAATTTCTCTTGTCCATTCAAATCTTCATTGAATTTCTGGATTAACTCTACTAGCTGAATCAAAATTGGTTGAGAAGTGTCAACCTCTATGTTTAGTGCCTCTTCTAGGATATTCTTGGCATCTTCAATTACTTGAAATTCTTTGTTTCTTTCATCTCTAAGCCTTTGCTTCTTAGCTTTCTTCTGACTCCAAATATTTTACATTTAATCAGCGTTAAGATTTGAGATGTCCCAATTTGGAATAACAATCTCCTCATCAAGATCTATATCTTTTCTTTCTCTTTCCCTTTATTCAAAAATTTTGTGCTTGGTTGAGGCTTGGTCTCAACTGTCGTTGCACTTATTATTTGCATACTATGAGTGGAAACAATGGTAGAAACTATGGGACCAGTTGAAAAAGTAGATATTGCACTTATTGATGGAATACCTATTGTTGAAATACTTGTTGTAACCAAAATTGATGAAGAGGGAAGTGTTGTCTACTCAGTAGATGAAGTGCTTTCCAATTTTATTAGTGAAGTACTGAGCTAAATAGGTGCAAAAATTTATTGAGTGTTTGTACTTATAGTGTTTGATGCAATCAATCCTGCAATAGCTTTCTCTGGGCTTTATTTTTTTAGTGCTTTTCTCAGAGAATGATGAAGTGAGGCTATGAATGTTGCTATAATTTTTAGTAGGTTGATCTCCTCAATGTTCTAATCTTTAGGTATATCTTCCTTGGTAGCTTCATGTCCCTGTTCCTCTTCCTCATCATCTGCATTGTCATAATGTGTAACTTCTTCATCATCAATTTCTTCATCTTTTTCATGTCCATCATCATCCTTGTCACTAATATTGACAAAAAAATCACTTGTCTTGTGAAGAACATAAGTGTTCTTCCATGTGTTGGTAGAATATCTTACCACATGTTCAATGCCATTCAACAATATAAGACAAGTGTCAAATCTGAGGGTAAGTTTTTCTTCTTTCTTAGTCAGAGATTCTTTTACCTCCTTGTCATCCAAACTCAACATGAGTTTCCTTAGGGTCTGTTCATAAATGTCTTCAGTAGTCTTCATGGCATTCTCCCATCGTGGCTTGATCTTTTTCATTACATCACTTAGAATCTATTGAGCAAGCTGGTTTGAGGAATAGTTCCACTTGCCCCTTTTAGACATTATCATGTCTTTTATTTACTCTTGCTCCTTTGTATTCCTAGTCTCATACTTTAGTGATTTAAAACTTGTTATGTGTACTCCTAACTCTATTTCCTTCAACTTTTCCTCAAAGGTGGATAGTGGCCTTTTGAAGATCACATCTCCTCCTTCTTTGTCAAGTTTATTCCTAGATGTCCTCCTTGTGAACACAACAATAGATGCTTTGGTAGGCTTGGTTATAATAACCTCAAATTTCTTCCTTAATGGCTCTTCTTCCTCTAATTTCTCTTCATCTTCTACTTCATCATCCTCAGTATCATCTCCTTTGCCTTCAATCAATAGAAGAGTGGTGTCGATTTTCAATTTTGCAATCCTCTTCTTATCATAGGTACCAAAGAATGTAGATTTACAGTCAATAGGCCCATTAATCAATGTATCAATAATGTCCTTGGTCTCATTATGTTTACCTCATAGCCTAGAGGTTTGACCCAAAAAATTCTCAGTCTAGCTTCCTGAATATATACTTTGTCACTATCAACCATGAAACAAACATCATCTTTGTAATCATCAACAAGTTTCTTCAGGATCCTGAATCTATTATTAATCTTTGTTTGAAAACATCAAAGTAATTGTCCATAATAATCACATAGTTTTCTCCCATTTCAGTTATATGACTACACCATTAGATGTGAAGTACTTTTACACAAAAAAATAGACAAGTTAAGAGTGAACTGAACTTACAAGGATTGTTCTTTCAACTTCTTATACTATCCATATTCTTGTTGAATCGGTTCAAATATAACTCAGCAAAGTCAAGTGACAAGTTATTCTTGACCATCTTGTATGCAAGATCCACTACTTCACATGACACACACTTGAGTCTACTCGAGCTATATATATCTTGTGCACAATGACATGTATCCAAAATTTTAGTTTCATATTTGTAACATGGATGATCTTCATTCCGCTTCCATCCCACTCAATAAGGGTTTTCTTGTCAAGCTCAACCTTACTTAGGGTTTTGGTCATTTTAGCTTTTGCCAACATATGAAGACTAGTGATCCTATGGATCATCTTCTTGGTTATCAAAATAGGTTGTTCTAAGCATAACTGAACATTATGCACATGACTAAGAATGAATCTTATCCATTTGATCTAAGAGTCTCATGGCATATGTGGAATGTGACTTAAACCTTTTTCTTCAAGGCATTGATGCTCAAGTTTTAGCACACCATTCATACATATCTTCTCTAGGGTTTCATCCATTTCCAATTTTCCAATATCTTGAATAGTACAATGAGAATGTGAATGAATTTCATTGATTAATAGTACCTTTGGTGGTATTTGCAATTGATCTCTACTCAGATATAGGGTTTTCGTAATGGGATGACTCAGCTTAAAGTTTGGCACCTTCAATTCAATGCCTCAAACCAACATATCATATCCTTTCCTTGGTTTACTGCTGGTGGATGCCATTTTGCTTAGTAGAGTTTTGAGAGAACGTGGAAATATTGAATAGTATTCTCTTGAGTCACTCAGATGCTCAAAAATCACTCTGCATAGATAGCTCTAAAAAATTCACGGTGAGAAATGAATTTGATTTCATCCTTTTATCAAAACTTGTATTTTGATCGCCATAATTGTCTAGTATGATTGTTTTCTCAAATGATAGACTAGCCTCCACTTCACTTGTATTAAATGTTCAACAGATTCATTCAAGACTCAATTTCCTTACAAAACTTAATTACTCCCAACATTGCTCAACAAAGTCTTGCAACCTCACCTCACTCAATAAGGATTGTAACCCAGCCTCACTTAGTGATGATTGGCACCTACTTAATTTCTTGGTGATCTCTTTGCATCTTGAATGCTGACATGGATCTTCCATTCTTCTGAATAGAATTGATTTGAGATGTCTTCTTCAGATTCCTAGTTCTAGTACTCCTTGCATGAGATCAAGTGGAATTACTGGAGTCACCTAATTCTTGAGTGACATGATCATTATTGCTCAGACTTGCATTCTTAGAAGATTTTGAAATCCATTACTATCTCATCTACTTTCTGATGTTATCAACGTTGGCTTTCTTTTTATCTTCAATTCTTCTAGTATTCATATAGTCCTTAGCAAGATGACCAAGTTCTATACAAATAAAACATCTTCTGGTGGTGTCTCTTGTCCTCGTATAATGTTTTACACAATTCATTCCAATGTGTCCAAATTCTCCACAATAATGACATTTGCACTAAGTATCATAGTCCTAACCAAATATAGCTTTTACAATCTGTTATGCTGGGTTCAATATCTTAGCTTTGAATTCTGAGGATTTGTGCCCATGCTTCTTGCATTTGCCTTCAAATTTAGGTTTCTCTTTGCATCCATTAGCTCTATGTCCATGACGATTGCAATTGTAGCACTTTCCATTGAATTTAGCTTTCCCATTGCTCCAATGTTTTCTTTATGTATTTCCTACTTACTAAAGTGACTACAAGTAGGTCTTTGGTTCTTTTGAGCTCCTTGCTTGGATGATTCACCTTCTTCTATATATCCAATTCCTGCTTTTCCTTTTTGTCTGTAATGATTTTTCTCATTCAATTGATTCATATCTTCTTGAGATTCATTATCCTTTCATTGGTTTTCTTTTTAGTGTTTAGATCATTCTGCAATCTTTCATTCTCTAATCTTAAATTCATGATTTCTTCATTTGCATTAGTGAGTTGATTAATGAAGTCTCCTTGCTGAAGGAATAGATGTTGAATCTCATTGTTCTTTCCTTCTATCTCTTCTCTTATATTGGTTTTCTCTTTCATGACTTCATACAATCTTATTGACTGAATTTCTTGCTCTCTTCTCAATTTCCTTAGTTCTTCCTCAAGTGAACCATTATTTTCCAATAGTTCTTTGATTGCCTCATTTGCTTCATCTGAATTGTTTGAATGGATGTCTTCAATTCTTTCTTCAATGCAAAGTTGGTCATTCATCTGTATTGCAAGATCTTTTCTTCTTTTCAAAGATTGAGAGATTTTTTCCTTTGCTTTCTTGAGTTGTCAAATGGAAAATTCCAAATCTAGCTTCTCATTATCAATAGCCTTGTCAAGTTTGAATACCTCCATAGCCTCTAATCTTTTCTCAAGCTTTTAAACTTTTCTCTAAGAACCACAAAGCTCTTATACCAATTTTTGGAAATATATATGATCTAGGCTAAGTTATTGAGAGTGGAGGGGTGAATTAGTAACCGATAAAACTTAATCCTTAATACCAATTAATCCTTCATGTGTATTCTGATCTAATTGCATGCATGAATAACTAAAAGCATTAAATCATTTATGACACTTTAAAACACAATTTGGTGACCCAGAAACCCTCCAAATAAAAAGTAAAATGGATGATACCCACAAACTGTAGTACTACAGTATAAAGTTGGCCTATTAAGGCTTACAATGATCACTTCTAATGATCTACTCTATTAGCAGCAATAAGGACTGTTAGGTCCACCTTGCAAAAGGATTTACAAACATACAATGAAGTATGTAGTTGGTAAAGAGATTTACAAAAGATTGTTAAGTAAACTTATGAGAGGATTTAACTAATCCACTTGTTAGGATGAAACAATGGTTGATTTCTAATCTGCAACTTGGTTTGTTGAATGAGATTCCTTTGAGCATAATGATCACCTTGCTATGGTAGATAAGTCTTTGTTGCTCATTATCCTGATGTAGCCTTGTATTTTTCACTTTTTCCTTTCTCTTCTTGTTATCTTACTTCCATTCTATATTTTGTATGTGATACAATACATTACATATATACCAATCCAATTTACAAATCAACAAAGTTGACTACAATACACATTTACACAAAATACAAAAAGTTGGCCCAACTGCAGGAACTCAGGTTCTGAAGACTAGCTTGATGAGGTTCTAATAGTCAATATCCACTGTCAAAGCTTAGCATCATCATGCACTTGGTATATGTAGAAGCTTGATCCATACTAATCACTTCCAAGTAGTCTAAACTTGGTCTGCATTGGTGACTTAGAGAATACTATGAAACTCAACATATAAATTGAGTCACTTGATTTTGACTGCATAGCTTGGTAAATGCTATCACTATGAGCTTGATATAAATGAGTCGATTGATTAACACTGAGTGGCCCGTTCGACACTGGATTCACATCACTATAACTGTGAACTCAGTTAGCACTGCACAACTCAGTTTGCACTAAGAAACTTAGTAAACCTTATGAAGCTCAGTTTACATTGTTGATCACCATTGTGGTAGAAACTACTCAGTACAAATTGAATACTGTCTCTTGGATTCAATAGTAATTGTAGAACTCAGTAGCATCTAAAATGCTTGGTTAACATTATTAACTATACAAGATTCGCGGTAGATATTTATGATCTAAATAAGTGTGTGTCACTAATAATAAACATGACTAAAATGTCAACATCGATTATCTATCCACACACTCATCCTAAACCACACTCCTAGTGCAAACTACCTCCCAATCAACCATCTCTTTACACACTCAAGAACTCCTTCTCTGATATTGCTTGATGAAGGATGCTCCCCTCAATACCTCAAAAAACAACAAAAACACATAACAACACAAATTGAGTAAACAAAATATGAGCTTCTTATTATCATTGTAAATGTGGAATTACAAAATCATAATATGCAAACCCACATGGGTGCCTTCCCTATAACAGTGTGCAAGAAAAAGTTGTACCTATCACCCAAAAATTCCTTATACAACCTACGAGCCTTCCTTATGTAGGAACTTTTAACCATCCAAGAAGGTTCTATACACTAAGCCCTAAACCTTGAGGTCAACTAACCTCATATTATATCATTTTATTACACTTTACTACATAAGATAGAATCAAGACAATTTACAAATTATATTCTTGGATGGGTTCACTTCTAGATACCATAACTAGCAAAACATTGACCCAATGAGCTATTATAACCCTATTGTAGAAACCTTGGGTAGTGATATACGATGATTTATTGTTTAAGCCTCTATTAATTGAGGTTTTGCCTCGTTTCAAAGCCATTTAAGCCTTCATCACTAGACTTGAAGTTTTGGCTATCCAAACTCAAACCAAAAATATACAATGATTGCACCAATACATATGATATGACATTAAAACTCAATTGGCAGGGTGATATGTCTAAGACAACCCTTTTTAAAAACAAAAAAAAGTTGGAAAATTGGAAATATAAATATTCTTGGGTGATGCAAGATTTCCCTTATGCTCAGGATGCTCCTATAGTAGGATCACTAAAAATTTGGTATCAAAGGAGGTGGGCATCAAAATAAAGCTCAAGAGAGAGAAAAACCCATAACCATACTAGTTTTCCTAGGTGCAAGATGACCACAAGGTCATGGTCAATGAATAATGCTTAGTAAAGTTCAAGATCATAAGCTAGTGTGATGAGGTACTATGTGACATCATACCAATGGATGCATGTCATATGTAGTTGGAAAAGTTGTGGTAATTTGACATGCATGTTATGTAATGCCCCATTCAAGAACCTAAGAGAGATAAACCTAACATGCCACAATGTTAACTGAACTATATTTTGAAATTTTAAACAATATCAAAGTAACAATGTAGAAGTAGTATACATATAAACATCAATCACACATGCAATACAAACAGATTTGATTCCTCAAGGATTCTATCACATTGAGTCCTGTTTAAGAATTTTATATTGATTAGTTTAAATCTCAAGTCCATTGTTCCTAATCATAAAGAAACAACAGATATATCATCTCATAAGCAAATGCATCCATACAATTGATACAATAAGACACATTTAATGAACAGCATCCACTACACATGTTACAGGGTATGCAAAAATAGATACAAGTACATGAGAATACAAGATAAATGATGACATATATACATTAACTAAATAGAATTATCCAAGGTAAGAATGAGAATGATAATATTATAACTACATCAACGAGCATCCAATATATGCCAAACTAAGAGGGACCCAAATGGTAAGAATTCACTACCTCCTAACCATGTGGTCACCTAGTTAGGCTCCCACTCCCACAGTGCAAGGAAGTTAATGTATAATCAGCATATGGATAATCAAACCATAAAACATTCCTAGGCATGAAATCCTAATAGCCAAATTTATCTCAAGGGTAACACAAACTACTCAAGAAGAAAAGATACTCAAAATTGAAAGGACACTCAATCCAATACCAACACCATATACCCAAGTCAACATATATATACCATGTATAGATCAAAAATATATATAAAGAGATAAATTCAATGAAAGATATCCACTTCAAGTCAAAAGTCACATGTCCAAAGTACAACTATCAAAAAAATACCAACTACCATCAATGAAAGTGAATCACCAACAATAAGTCCACCCAACAATAAAACACCACCAGAGGATAATACAGAGTCTACAAAGGACACCCAAGCTACATACTAGGGAGTGTCATTACATGAACCAACTCTAAAGTTACCCTGGTAGTCTTTTACAACACATACCCCCTAGTGACTCTATGGGGAACTAGAATACCCTCTTGCGAAGAAAATAAAAACTATTCATACCTCTCAAAGTATCATCTAATTCCCTTCCCAATCCTATACAAGAACTTAAGGCATGGGTGAGGCAATATCTCTTAATTATATTTTTAGTGTATCTCAAGGAAAGAGTTAAAAAATATTTTTAATTACTGTGTTATCACTTGTTACACAACTTACAATGAGTTACCCTGGCAACCACTTTCATCTATGGCCACCATTGCAAGCCACTCCCATAGAATGCACCTAGACCACCTTCCCAAAAACTCACAAACCACAATTGTGTCCCATACCACAAAAGTAATATTGATTGAGTTTTTTTTCTTAACAATCAACCTAAAAATAAGATTGCTTCTCAAAATCCAAGTTCTCATAAATGCTCATCAAAATAAAACTCATAAATGTAAATCTCAATTTGAATCATAAAGGATACATGATGACATCCAATCAAATAATCGTCATAAAACAAATCTTAAAAAGAAGCATGTGGTGCTCATCTTAGTTTAGCCAACTATACAAGTCACATAAAACCATCACAAAATAAATATCATGAGACACTAAACAAATCATAAAGAAACACATAATTATCAGCCATCTAGTTTAATTCCATGATTTTCTATACTTAGATTGATCCATAAGGATGTGTTTAGCAATAAATAATAATATACATGTTTACATAAATTGTTAGGCTAATATTCTTATTAAAATGAATAAGTATTTAAATATCAAGTTTCTTTGTGCATATAAAATATCATACAATATTATCATGTCAATAATATTAAATCACAAATGATTTAATTAATAAATGGTGCAAGAGCACCTAGAATCTAGGTTAAGGTTCTAAAGAATTTTGGCTTGTACATGGTTCTAGCCAACCATCAATGAATAAGGGCTAAATATAAAGCCACAAGGGTGTGACTAGGGGTAGATAGGTAGGTGAGTGAATGAAGTGTCTTTAGGTTGCCAATATTTCTTGAAATTGCTCAAATAGGTCAAGGGTTGACCAAGAGTTGACCAAAAACTCAAATGTTGGAGAATGGTGTTAGAAGCTAGTTTTGGACCATATGAAACTAATATTTAAAGTTTGTGGAATCATACATGGTCAAAAGGAAAAGTTGCAAAAGTTGCACAAGTAATCGTTCATTTTTGCAAAAGTTGCATTTGACAACTTTGACAACTTCTTACCAAAATAAATGAATTTGAATTTTTTAGTTATTGGATCTATATAGAGGGTTCTCACATGTGAAAAAAAACTTTAAAACACTATCACATGCCTAGGAGAAGGGTTGGTGTTCAAATTGTACAGATTGGAATTGAGCAAATAACACATTTTGAAGCATTTTCAGTTGCAATCATCTTGTATAACCTAACATCCAATGTGAATGGATTTAATTGGCTTAATTCATTTGATGGATAGTTAGATGGTTGAATTTTAATCTTTCTGTATCAATTTGGTTTCTTGAAGTGTTGAGCAAGTAGGTGTTTAAAATTTATTTTGTCATTGTACAGTTCATTGTCCTATTTTGAGTTGTAGCTAGTTTAATGACTCTTTCTTGAGTTCCATTGGTCAAATCAACATGGTCTTTTGGAATCAAGAAAAGAACTATGGAAATAGTATACATATGAATTTTGGGTTTATCAAGATTTTTATTTTATTTTTTCAAGCATGCCCTAGACGAGTTTGGTATACGCAGCTAGGAGTTACATGCTAATACAGAGTTAGAAATTGGGTGATTGGGATTGGTTTGTGCCAGTCCAAGAAGTGAAGGTGGAGATCAAGGTGTGGAGGTTCCTTGAACTATTTTTGGTGTTCAAGAAATATCATTTGGTATGACTTTGAGTTCAATGCCTTCTATGCCACATTTAAACCCTCAAAACCCTTAAAAGTAGGGTAATTATGCTCAAGCCATGTATGCAAAACCTTATAAAAAAAAGGTTCTTTGAAAAGGGTATATAGATCATTGATAAGCTAGATAACTTATTTATGAGATTTTGGAGATGTTTTGTGAAAACCTTGATAAGAGGCCTAATTGGGGGCTCTAGGACTACTAGGATTCTCAAGAGTAATTTAGAGTTCCATGAAGTGGGTTTGTGAGGAAAAGCCCAAGATTTCTAGAGAATATTATCTCAAGCATGTGGAAGAAATTTTAAAGGATATTGGATACTATAGTGGATTTTGAGCCTTACCTTACAAGCTAGCAAGAAATGCCTATCTAGGAGTCTAGGTGAGTTAAGAGTAAAAGGAATTAGAGTATTAATTGGTGTAATAGATCTTGTAGAAGGGAATAATTGTGAGAGATCATCTTGGGAATAGGATCAAATAATAACCCTATAGGCTTAGGAGAAGCCTTGAAGAGTTTGAGGCATTGAAACCTAGACTAAGAGTCTTGGATCTTATTACATCAAATTGGTATTAGGACTAGTAAAAGGTCTAGGATAAGGCATTGTGCATGTCTGAATTTTAAGGTGTATTAGTGGGAGAAGCCACCATGGTGAAAATTTTTGAGTTAGCAAAAAAAGTGAAAAAACAAAGAGAGAAGAATATGCTCTTGGAGGAAGCCTTAGAAGAAATGAAGAGTAAACTTGATGAAGTGGTAGAAATAACTAACAAGATGAAGGAAAAGATGGATATTGGTGAAGACAGGGGCAAGGAAGTTGCAAAACAAGATGTAGAACTTGAAATTGACCCTCCAATTGAAGAAGAACCCTTTCTTAAAGCCATTAGAGCTTTGAGTGGTAAGTCTCTTGAAGGGATACCCTTGTAGATCCTGATTTAGTGTTGGAATGGATAGAGGTCATTGAGAATCACTTTTATTGTAAAGGAATTATTGAAGCACAAAAGGTTAAGGTTGAAAAATCTAGGTTAAGGGGACCAACCCTTACTTGGTGGAATTTTCTCCAAGAAGAAGGGAGAGAGAAAACAAGAAACCAGTAACAAATTTGAAGGCAACGGTGAACAAGTTTAGAAAGAATTATCTACTAGAAGATTATGAAATCCATCTAGAAAAAAGAGACTAAGTTTTAAGTAAAATGACATGGATGTAGCCTCTTATACTAAATAATTTCAAAAGTTATGCCTAAGATCTAAGATCTAGGAAGATGTGGCAGTAAAAGTGGCTAGGTATCTAGGAGGATTGAGATGGGGTAACCAAGAAGAAATCAGCCTATGGAGGTCCACTACTATACAAAAATGCTTCCAACTTGCTCTCAACGTGGAAGAGAGGAACAAAAAGAAACAAGACTCTCATACTAAAGGCAGAGGTAGAGGTAGAGATTCTAGAGGCACCCATAGAGGTGGATATGGAGGCATAACCAATGACACTAGATCACAAGGAGATACAAAATCTAGTGAACCAAGCAATGACAGTGGTAATAGGGGTAGTTGTGGTAGAGGAAGGAGTTATAACAATAGAGGTAGAGGTAGGTCAAACACTTATAATAGAGGTTCACATTTTTCTAGTATGGAATTTTACCAATGTGGAGAAGCAGGTCACCCAACTTATAGATGTCCTGAGAAAGCATCATCTTGACAAGGCAAAAGAAATGTCAACTATGTTCAAGAGGACCACAACAACAACATTAATTGAGAAGTGAGTCTTGACTCAGAGAAAGGCGGAAAATGATGTTTAGAAGAGTTTTCTTAAAGAACAAAGTAATCAAGAACCCAAACAAAGGAGAGTACTTTTCAAAGTCAAATGCAAGATGCAAGGAAAATTTTATAAAGTCATAGTGGATTCAGGATCAACTAATAATATCATATAAGAGGAAGTTTCTCAAAATCCTCAATTGGTAAGAATTCCACATCCTTATCCTTATAGAGTTACATGGTTGAATAAAGGCCATAATATTTTGGTAAACGAACAAGTTTGGGTAGACTTTTCAATAGGAGGGTATTGAGAAAAGCTACTTTGTGATGTGTTACCCATGGATTCTTGTCATATACTTCTAGGTAGACAATGAAAATATGACAAGGATGCTATCTATCATGGGAAGAAAAATTGGTATGCATTCAAGGATGGAGTGACATATAAGATTCAATCACTTATTGAAGAAGGAATGAATATAACGATAGATCAAAACCTCCTACTTATGAGTGGGAAAGATTTTTTGAGTGACTTCAAAAAGGAACAAGAGGTTGGGTTTGCAATTATGTTGAAACCTAAGGAAGAAGAGGTGAAGAGATAAATCACCTTACCAAAGGAGGTACAAGCATTGTTAGAACAGTTCATGCATATCATTAGTAATGGTACACCTTCTATAATTCCTCCACAAAGGAAAATTAGTCATCAAATAGACTTTGTGCCAAGGTCTTCACTACCAAACAAGGATTCTTACAAGATGACTCTAGAACAAACAAAGAAAATTGCTAGGCAAGTTCAAGAGCTGTTAGAATAGGATTTGATTAAAAATATCATTAGTCCATGTATTGTTCCAGTAGTGTTGGCACCCAAAAAAGGAGGTAAATGGAGGTCATGTATAGATTCTAGAGCCATCAATAGGATAACCATAAGGTATAGGTTTCCTATTCCTAGAATAGAGGATTTGATGGATTGTCTAGAGGGTGCTAAATATTTTTTTAAGATTGATGTTAAGAGTGGTTACTACCAAATTAGAATGAAGGAAGGAGATGAGTGGAAGACAACCTTTAAAACCACTAAAGGACTGTATGAATGGTGGTTCATGACATTTGGCCTCACCAATACACCTATTACATTCATGAGGCTTATGAATGAAGTGCTAAAGAACTACATATGTAACTTTGTGTTGGTATATCTTGATGATATACTAATTTATTGTAAGGATAAAGAAGAACATTTGAAGCACTTGGAATGTGTTTTGAGGAGATTGCAAGAAGAGAAATTAACCATAAACCTAGAAAGGAGCGAGCTTTTGAAAAAAGAATTAGTTTACCTAGGATTTGTCATCTCACAAGTTGACTTGAAGATGGATGAGGATAAAGTTGAAGCTATACTCAATTGGCCTACACCAAAGATAGGTATAGTTGTGAGGAGTTTTCATGGCTTGACACAATTTTATAGAAAGTTCATAAGGAGTTTTAGTGAGATATGTGCTCTAGTCTTGGACACTATCAACTTTGGATTGAAAACTATGTTTGTATGGACCAAAGGGATTTGAAAAATTGAAAAAAGAGGTAGCTACAAAATGTATACTTGTGCTACCTAGTTTTGACAATTTTTTCATTGTTGACTGTGATGCAAGCAATGTTGTTGTCAGGGCAATTTTGAGTCAACAAGGGAGACTAGTAGCCTTCTTTAGTGAGAGGTTAAATGAGGCTAAGTCAAGGTACTCCTCTTATGATTTTACATTGTATGCTTAGTACAAGCACTCAGGAAATGGAGGCATTACCTTTTCCCAAACGAGTTTATTGTATATACAGATAACCAAGCATTGAGTTACATCAACTCTCAAGAAAAGTTGAGTTTAAGGCACATCAAGTGGGTGGGGTTTCTCCAGTGATATACCATTACCATTAAACACAAGAAAGGCCAAGAAAACAAGGTTGTTGATACCTTAAGTAGGACATTACTCTCCATTCAAGAAATCCAATTGGAAAGCATCAGGGTGGATAGTTTTAAGGACCTATTTGTTAGGGATGAAGACTTTTCAAAGATCTACAAGTTATGCCTAGAATATAATAATCATATTCATAGAAAATATTCTGCTTTTATTTTACAAAATGGATTATTGTTTAGGGGTAACCAGTTGTGTGTGCCTAGAGGGTCCATAAGAAAAAAATTGATTCAAGAGTAGCAAAATGGAAATCTTAGTGGACATTTTGGTGTAAATAACACACTAGAGAAAATGGAGAGATTCTACTATTAGCCAAGAATGCATAAAGATTTAAGAAGTATATTGATTAGTGTATGGTATGTCAAAAGGCCAAGAGTACTTATACAAATATAGGATTTTATCACCCCTTGCCCATACCAAACAAACCATGGGAGTGGATTAGCATGGCTTTTATAGTTGGTTTGCCATTGACAAAATCAGATTGGGACAATATTTTTGTTATTTTTGATAGATTCAGTAAGATGTGCCACTTTATTGCACACATGATGCCAGTTACATAACCTATCTCTTTTTCAAGAAAATTGTGAGAATACATGGGTTACCCATCAACATAGTTTCTAGTAGGGATGTTAAGTTCATGGGACACTTTTGGAAAAAATTATGGAAGAGATTAGGCACAAATTTGGCCCATAGTTTAGCTTACCATCCACAAAAAAATAGTCAAAGTAAAGTGATTAATAGGGTACTTGGAAACCTATTAATTTATCTAATAGAGGAGTATGGTTAGACTTGGGATCAAGTCCTATCACAAGCAGAGTTGTTCTATAATGATAGTATGAACAAAACTATAGGGAAAAGTATATTTCAAATAGTGTATAGTTACCATCCAAGAGGCATATGTGAACTTAGGGAACTGAAACCACATGAAGAAGTGAGTGGACATGCAAATTACTTTGCACAATCCATGAGGGAGGTACATGAGCAGGTCAAGAAGACATTGGATGAAGCTACTCAAAATTTGAAGTCAAAGATGGATACAAATAGGAGAGATGTGTAATTTGGGGTAGGTAATTGGGTGTTAGTACATTTGAACAAAGATATACTTACTAAAAGTATTCCTACAAAGTTACAAATGAGGAGGATAGGACCTTGTAGAGTGCTTAAAAAATATAGCTCTAGCGCTTACAAGATAGACCTATAACAAAATTTGGAAATTTCTCCTATCTTTAATTTGAAATATTTAATTTAATATAAAGGACCTAACATCAAAGAAGGACACCAAGAAACAAAGGTCAAAAAGAACACTAAGGAGATCAATATTCCAACCAAACCCAAGCCTCAAGCTGAAAGAGTTTTGGATTCTAGAGTGAAGAAAAAGACTAGACATGGCATCTATTTGGAACATCTCATCAAAAGGAAGAATCAACTAGAGTCTAAGGAAACATGGATAGTTGAGAGTGAGTTTAAGAATAAAGGTATCTCTATTGATATTCTTAATGTTGATCCAGCATGAGTTCATTATATAGGCTGATAATGGTGCAAGAGCACCTAGGATCTAGGTTAAGGTCCTGAAGTATTTTGGTTTGTAGATTGTTCTAGCTAACCATTAGTGAATAAGGGCTAATAAATCCCCAAGGGTGTGACTAGGGGTAGATAGATAGGTGAGTGAATGAAGTGTCTTTAGGTTGCCAATATTGCTTGAATAGGTCAAGGGTTGACCAAAAAATATAATGTTGGAGGATGGTGTTATAATTTTTTTTTGGACCATATGAAACTAATATGTAAAGTTTGTGGACTCATACTATAGACACCTAAAAACCTTTAGAAAATAAAGTATTTTTATTTTCTAAAAAATTCCTGATGACATCATCATTTATTTATTTATTTATTTATTTTTATGCCATTAAATCCCTTTACCTTAATTAAAAATATTTAATTTAGGAAACCCTCCCAAAAATGTTTAAATCTTATTTAAACATTATTTCCTTATTTATTAATTATTTAATTAATAAATTGACCAAAAAACCCAAAATAAATAAAAAATTTCTTTTTTGCCCAAAACTTGGCCAATTTCCTTAAGACCACTAACCTCTTCCAAGATCTTCTAATCCTTCTTTAATTTTCATTAAAGACTAATCCCATCATTTCCTACCCCTAATCCCAACTCAAAATATTTAATTAAGATTAAATATTAATCCTCATGTTTATTAAAAAAGTTTTAATAAATATCTCCTCAACCCAAACCCTTGAAATAAATAAAACTTTATTTATTTCCTAAAAATCTAATTTATCCTCATCCTAAGAAGTTCTAGACTCTTCTAGAAAGTCTTCATCCTCAACCTAAGAAGTTCTAGACTATTCTAGAAAGTCTTTATCCTCATCCAAAGTCTAGACTCTTCTAGAAGATGTCTTTAAACCTAATCCTAATCCCCTCCTAACCTTGTCACATTCTCTAAACATGGTTTAAGACTTACTAACCCAAGCCAAAGATAACAAATATCTCCTCCTTCACCCACCCTCATTAAATGCCATCCACTTGCCTATCCCTAAGCTAATCCTAAACCATCCTAATCCATCCTCTAATCATTTGCACAATCCTAAGCAAGCTTAAAACCCTCCTAATCAAGCCCAAGTCGAAATTGCTCTCATCTCCCTCAAAATATCTCAACCATAAAACTTTATGAAGCCCACTAGGCCATAAATGACTCTTCCAAGCCCTTTTATTGCTCTTACAAGCCATTATGAGGGTCTTTATGAAGATTTTATCCCATTGAACCTCCTTTGTTGACTCATCCTTCCCCTTTTCTCCATCCTCTCACCCTGTGACATGTGTCACTCCTTGATTGGCTGCAAGGAAGCACAATCCATGTGCTCTCTTCTCATGCAATCTGAGCCCTCCATGAGCTTTTTCCCATCCTTGCATCTTAGCCCTCAATCCCTCAAGCCTCTTGCCTATAAATTGGATCCTTCCCTTTTGCAAAATAACACAATCCATGAAGTAAAGTCATAATGCCATTTTAAGAAGCCATTTTACATCAAAACCATACACTCACACCCAAATTCCAACCCCATTTGAAGCCCTTTTTGAAGCATAAAGCTTGAGCATACATCCTATCTATTTAGACAAAGCTACTCAACAAGAGAGCTTCTCATTGAGAGAGCCCATTAATGGCTCATATTCTCAATTGAGAGCTCATCTTAGTCTATCTTGAAGTTTATGAATTTTGTTTAGTTTGTAGAAGCTTTATTTAAATTTGGTTTCTATTAGCATACTAACGTTGCTCATATACACATACATGGTTAGAAGGCAAAGTTGCGAAAGTTGCATTTGACAACTTTGACAACTTCTTGCCAAATTGAATGAATTTGCATTTTTTTAGTTATTGGGTACATACTAAAAATGGTTCCCATATGTGCAAAAACACTATAAAACACCATCACATGCCCAAGAGAAGCATTGGTGTTCAAATTGTATGGATTGGAGTTGAAGAAATAGCACATTTTGAAGCATTTTCAGTTACAGTCATCTTGCATACCCTAACATCCAATGTGAATGGATTGATTGGACTTACTTTGTTTCATGGATAGTTAAAGGTTTGAATTCAAATATTTCTATATCAATTTGGTTTCTTGAAGTTTTGAGTAGGTAGGTGTTTAAAATCCATTTTGGCATTGTATAGTTCATTGTCCTATTTTGAGTTGTAGCTAGTTTAACGGCTTTTTCTTGAGTTCCATTGGTCAAATCACCACGAACTTTTGGAATCAAGTAGATAAATATGTACATAGTGTACATATAAATTTTGGGGTCATTAGGAGTTGGTTTTCTTTTTTTCCAAGCATGCTCTAGGCAAGTCTAGTATCTGCGGATAAGATATACATGCTGATATAAAGTTAGAAATTGGGTGATTGGGATTGGTTTGTGCTAGTCCAAGAAGTGGAGGTGGAGAACAAGGTGTTGATGTTCCTTGAACTAGTTTTGGTGATTAGGAAAGACCATTTGGTAAGACTTTGAAGTCAATACCTTCTATGTTGCATTTAAACCCTCAAAACCCTTAAAAGTATGGTAATTGTGCTCAAGCCATGCACATATAGGTTGATAGTATAAAACCTAAACAATGTGAAGGGTATTTGAAAAGGGTATCTAGATCACTAATCAGTTGGATAGTATTTTTATGAGATTTCAGAGATGTTCTATGAAAACCTTAATAGGAGGCCTATTTGGGGGCTCTAGGGCTACTAGGATTCTTGAGAGTAATTTAGAGTTCCATGAAGTGGGTTTGTGAGGCAAAGCCCATGATTTATAGAGAATATTATATCAAACATGTGGAAGACATTTTGAAGGATATTGGATACTACCTTGGATTTTGTGCCTTATCTTGCAAGATAACAAGAAATGCCTAGCTAGGAGCCTAGGTGAATTAAGAGTAAAAAGAATTGGAGTAGTTATTGGTGTAATAGATCTTGTAGAAGGGGATAATTGTGAGAGATCCTCTTGGGAATAGGGTCCAGTAGTAACCCTATATGCTTAGGAGAACCCTTTGAGAGTTTGGGGCATTGAGAACTAGACTAGGAGTTTTGGATCTTATTACATCAATAACATAAATGTATATTATTATATTAAATATTAATATAATTTTATTTCTATAAATATTAATTTGACTTCTATTTAAGTCCAATATTAATATTTACTTTTCCTTTAATCATAATGCAACTAGAGATAACTCAACTTGAAATTATAATTAAATTATTTATAATTTCTTTGATATTATTAAATATTCATCACTAGATGATTATATAATTAAGTCCACTATAACTCTACTTAAAACATAATTAAATTGCAAGTATATATTTATTAAATTGTAACTCCATCTTCATTAATAAATATACAATAAGTTATGTCCCATTAAGAGTTTAAAAAAAACCATTACTAGAAATCTACTTATAAGAAACATGTAATATTTATTTATTTAACTTTTGAAATAAGTAAATAATAATTTTTAATTTTTAAACAATTTTTTTTTTTTTAAATAAAATTTAAATTGAAATTAATAATTAGTAACATATATTATTTTTTGATGAATAGTCCTTTTCTATTAATAAATAATATACTAAGATTACAATTCACAAAAAAGGGCCAAGGGATACAAGATCACCTCGCAAGAGTTCACACAGCCGAAGCTGGAATCAACAACTATTCATCTAAAAATAGGATATAAGGCAACCCTTGAGCAACTAAAGCAGCGCTAGCTAAGGGGGTTGGTTCATCCTCATCATGAAATTCCTAGTCATCCTTGGGATTAGCAGGCGAGCTGGGAACAATCCAGCCATCATCAACAACATTAGGGGCCTACTCAACATCCTTCAGATTAGGCTACAGAGATGAGATAGCCAATTCTAGGCGAAAAGGCCACTTCCTAGAAACCACTCACCAAGGGCTAGGAGGAGGTGTTGGGGACCAACAAATGCCACCATGGGGTGGGGAAAACAAGTGGTGTATCTATCCACTATTACCACTACTGGAAGAGCAGTGGCAGGAAGCCTATGAATGCAGTGTGTGCAAGTGGCAAACTGAAGAATTGTGCCTCTAACGACGGCCTATAGGTGTCGAGGTATCAACCAAGGCATCTGGAGGTGCCCTAGAAATAGTACAAAGGGGAATTACCCTAGTGATTAAAAAGCTCTTGAAGGTGGACCACTTCCTAGGCCACCTTGTTTGCTTGCACTTGAATCTGCATCATTACATTATTACAAATGCACACCTTAGTGTACATAACAATATCTATATCAAGAAAATTGTGAGTGAAAAGAACATCATTTCTATCTTTCCATAGAGTGAACAAAATCTCCATCTTGAAAGTATGCCAAATATGGGTAAATTTTCTAGGGATCCTGGGGGAACCACCCAAAATAACCATCTGCTAAGAAAAGGGTTCATGCCGAAATGGCTTAAAAAATCATGAATCTAGTGCCAATCATTTTGAGCACATCTACAAAACCAAAAAATTTACAAGAAAGACTTTGGTTGGCCACATAATGGACACCTAAGATCTGGAATGCCAATATGCTTGAGTCAAGGCCCAAGGGGAAGACATTGAAAAGCCAAGAACTAAGAAAAATGGGCAATCTTGGGGTTCTATAATAGCACTCTAACTTGTGTCAAAGCACTTTCTCCATTGAGAAAGAGAAGATTGCAAATTCCATCTCTAATTGAGTGTATCCACCATCGGTAGGATGGGAGAAAGCCATCTATAACCCAAACTTGGTTTGTAATTGGTGAAAGGAGTGGCAAGATACCACTTCCAATGAGTCCACCAAGGTCTAACAGACTAAATACCCACTTTATGAATTAAGTGCCCTAGAATTGCAAAAGGCAATAAGTCAAAAGTCTACTGATCTAAATGGGCAAGATGGTACTAGAATTGCATATCTTCCCAAGATCTGAGACTCATGGAGACCCTAGAGAAAATATCTTTAGGAGTCTTGATGCCTTGTTTGATCAAACATAGAGCACTAGCACCTTGAGTCTTGGCAAGGGTAATACCCTAGATGGAAAATAGGGGAGACCACCAAATATTCTACTAGTTCAAAAAGAGCCCATCATGGAACTCATCACTAGACCAGTGAAGCCAAGGCTTGATAGCTTCCCAAGCTTTCCATATGCTCTTGATAACAAAAGAGCCTTGTATGAGTAGAGGTTCTCACATGATGAGAAGAGTGTGAAAGCCAATCCCCTTCCATGCAGGCCTATCAATGGGAAACCCATAAGAAATGAAATGTCAAACCAAAATCTTTGAAGCTTCATCTCCTGTAATGGCACAAATATCCATTTGGCACACTGAGCAAGGCCTTGGTTCTGTGTGGAGAGAAGGCCAAGGCCTTGAGACTCTTTGGGGAGACAACAAAAATCCCAAGTAACTCTATAAAAGCCATGATGATTGGAACTAGAAGCCCAAAGAAAATTATGGAGCAATCACTTTAATTTTTGATAGGAGACTTTTGAAGGAGCCTAACAAGAAGGATATTAGACATGCATTGCTATAATAAGTTTAGAGAAAATCTAGAATTTTCTTGCAAGAGAAAGCAGTTTTGTAAGCCAATAATCCAGCTTCTTAGTAATCTTGGCAAGAACAACATTCCACAAATCCACTGGCAATGCTTGAAAAGAAAAAGGAATGCCTAGAAAGTGGAAAATATCCCCATGAGTGACCCATTTCTATTCAAACTAGTTAAGCCAAGGTGGCACTAGCAAAAAAGATAGGCAATAACAGAGCATTTTATGTCATTGAATAGTAGAGCCAGAGGCTTGACAAAAAGTGTTAAGGAAATTTAAGGCATTATTGATGTTTTCTTCATCCTCCAAAAGAGTGAGAAAGGAGTCATCAACAAAATGACATTTGACCAACTAGGAAGAGGACTCTAGTAAAGAGATGTCATGAACCAAACTTGAAGACACATAGTGGGCTAGCAAATAGCCAAACTCTTTAGCAGGAAGAACATAAAGCACCAAAGCCAGAGGGAAATCTTTCCTGATGGAAAAAAAAATCCCAAAGGTGTCAGATTGGGAGTTATTGATGGTAATGCAAGCATTAACATCTCCAAAGGGCATCTCCATGGACTGCAAAAAATTGGGACCAAAACCAGGAGCCTAGAGCATAGCCAAAATGAAAGGCCATTCAATCTGGTCATAGGCTTTTGCAAAATCTATTTTCAAAAAATAGCCAACTACTTGGACTTGTGAGCCCACTCCATACCTTCCTAGATAGCAATGATGTTGTCAATAATATATCTAGACTTGATAAAGCTAGTTTGCTCAAGCCGCACAATTAAAGGCAGGAGGTGGAAAATTTTAAGAGAAATTTCCTTAGCAATAATCTTATATGACACATTAAGAAGGGTAATGGGCCACCAATTGTAAATATCCTCAGGATCTCTAGCTTTAGGTATGAATTTAATGTTTCCTTTGTTGATAATAGCTCCTAGGCTTTTAGAATGATAGGCTTCAAGATAAACTTTGTGCAAACTAGGACCAATATACTCATAGAGGTGTTTGTAAAATTCACTAGGAAACCTATCACACCAGGGAACTTATCATCTATCATGGAGAAAACTACCTCTTTAAGGTCTTGGAGGGTAAGAAGTTGCTCACAAAAAACACGTTGCTCAACTATGAGGCAGTTTGGAGTAATAGAAATACACTTTCTAAGAGCTTCCTCTTGAGCAACCGAATTTCCTTGTGAAGCAAAGATGTTCTCATAGTGATGAACAAATGCTTACAGGATGTCAGGGAGACTGGAGAGAACATAAGTGCCTTGTTTGATTATTTTAATCCCAAAATTGATATGACGGGCTTGAAGAGCCTAAAAGAACTCCTTCGAAGCTTTACTACCTTGACCTCTAACCAATGGAGGCGATCTTTGATTTGGGCCCCTCGAGTGGCATAATTATCCACAACCTTTTTGTCATGGTGAAGTGTGGCAATGATGGGGACACAACCCAAGAATAGAATGGAAACAACAGAAAAGGAAAATTATATTAACTGAGAAAATAAGCTAGTACAACCAGTACAGGAAAATAAACTTCAAAACATGCCCTAAGGGCTCACAATAGCATAAATCTAGAGATAATTTCTCCTTATGGTACCTCCTCTCAAACTCCACTCCGAACTGCCTTTTACAATGCCAGAAATCTCCTTAAATAGACCCCGGAGGGTTAAGGACTAGGAATACATTCTAGAAAGTGCTAGTAGTCATCCACCAACGAAATAGAAGGTTCCGGAAGCTGTGTTAGAAGTCGGTGCAAATCTAGAAGAATCCAGAAACGGTAACCGAACTTTCGAGAGTCATAACTTTTGAACCATAGCTCCGATTGACGAACTGTTTACATTTTCAGAAAGCTCTTGAAGTGCTCTATAGCCCTATAGACCAGCTTCGCTCGTCCCCCATTTTTTGACCCTTTTCGAGGTCATTTAATGCCCCAAACCTAACTTTGAAGCATTCTTAGGAGGTCTCCAAAACCCAAAAAAATGCAATAACTTTCAAACCGTGGGGCCTATTGACTTGATTCTTTTTCTGGAATGCTCTAAATCATGATTACATTCATCTGGCCAATTCACACCTTCTAGTTTACCGAAATGATGGCCCAAATACATGCTCCTATTTTTTCAAGATTTTCAAACGCACTGATAGTTGAACTATGAGAGTTGGAACCTTTATTTGAGCCAAATGGGTATCCAAAAATGTAAAGACATGAAATAGAAACTAAGTCTAAGTACATTTTTTTGGGTGACACAGGATTGCCCCTATACCTCTGGATGCTCCTGCATCAGGCAAGTTGAATTTGTAAATCAACATCAAAAGGATTAAGGGTCAGAGTCTCAGAAGCTTTTTTGAGCACAATGGTAGTGGATTCATAAGACTGCCTTCTAAAAATCGCTAACTATCATCCATAGATCTGCAGAAAGCGAGTAGTTCTAGTAATGTCATCATTCCACCACTAAATCCACCCTATCTAGGAATGCAAATGTGGCTCTAGATTCTAGACATGTAGGATATGAGCAATAGTGGAAGCATGCATCAACACAAATGTGCTAAGAAAAAATTGCAACTTGACAACTCTTTGGATAGTTGTTTGCCATGAAATGGCAAAATAAATGGGACAGTGGTTAGATAACGTCACATCTGGCAAGGGAATGATAGGTAAATCTCAATTCTTAGAAAAGGAGAAAAAAAATTGTGCAGTAATATAAATTCAAAAATTAAATTCTATTTTTATAAAATAAAATAAAACATGCAATTAGTATTTTTCAATTCCCCTGATCTCTCAAATCATGCAAGTATAATATAATTAGTTTTATATCTTTAATATATTTATTTTCACTTGCATGTATAAGTTTAGTTACAACATGATTTCCTCTCAATTAATCTTTTATTTTTCTAATAAATTTTACACCTAAATTATTTTAGTTATAAAAGAATATTTATCTTTATTTAGAAAATACATGTTGATCACATGGTTCTAATGAAAAAATTAAAGTTGAAACCCTAGTTGTTGAATATGTTTTTTTCTTCTAATTCTCTATAATTGAATTTCTCATATATTAGAAAGAGTTTTAAAAGAATACAATCATAATAATTATCTAGATTTTTCTATAGTTTATCTTAGTCAAGTTTTCTTGATCAATAAATTTTCCTTCTCAAAATCAAAAACATAATTCTTTATCCAAAAAATAATATAGTAAATTAATAGGCATTATGCAAGCACCTAGGAAGATAAGAAGTAGACAGATCTTTCAATAAAATTCTACAATGGATTTTCAAACCCGACCACAAAACACCAGCTAATATTTAACACAATCTGTAAATGGTTGCAAATCCAAATCCTTTGAAACTTTCAATAATTCTTTTTCTCCAATTCTAAATTTTGCTCCCCAAAACCCATGTGTGAAAAATGAGCTACAAACCCTCTAATAAAGTTACATAACCCTAACTAGGGTTTCTATTCCCGAAATACTAAAAGCCACTAACTTTATTAAACAATAATTACTTTAATTATTTAATCCTTTTGTGCATATTTAAATTACTTTTAAATTAAAATGTTATTTAATTTTCTCACTTTATTATTTAATGTAACCATTTCAATTATTTATTATTTAAAATCAATAAAGATAATCAAAGTGCATTATTTAAATGCAACTCTAATTAATCAATATTAATTAAATAATTATACTAAAACAATATTTTATAATTAATATTTTAAATTCTTTAATTTAATTTTCAAAATAAGAACTTTAAATTAAATCTTTTAAATTAATCGTATATTCAAATAATTCCCAAGAATTAAATATCATTTTATTTAATATTTCTCTCTTTTTTTAAATAACATTTAATAATTTAAATATAAATGATTAATCTAAATATCATAAATAAGCATTCTACCAAGAAAATCACAAAATCCAAGCCACATAAATTACACAAGGAAAATCAACCAAAGTGAAACTCAAACAATATGCATAGAGAGACTCGCGGGTTTAGAAAGGGTAGATAGACAAATACAAGGACAAGTATTTAGGCTATGACAAGGATTGGATTTGATAGTTAACTTCCCATTCTTACCATTGAGTTATTGTGATAGGGCACACTCATCCTAACAATTTAGGGAAGTCGATGCCTGATAATTGCAATTTGCATAAAAGATGAGCATGTACATACACATACATATATAAGCCAAAGAGGAAATGATGGGGAGTGGTATATTGTGTAGATCCCAACTAGCAAGTGACTACAACTCCCTCCCTCAACCACATTAGACATGTTAGACAAAAAAGTAAAACATGTATACACACCATACACATGCAAGTATGTGGTAAGTACCATAATAAATCATGAGTACAAATCATTGCATATTTAAACATAAAAATTCATCATCATAAATGTAAAATAATCATCATTTAGAGACCTATCCTATGACATCATCATTAAAGCAACCACATTTACAAACTAAAAATAGCCAAAGCATCATTAATGCACAAGTAACCATAATCATCAAATAACACGTGAACTATAATCAACTAAGTAATTTGTCAGTGATGTATACATAATCCAAGTCATGAAACAATATCATATAACTATAAATCAAATATCCCTAAAACTAACATTGGTACGAAAGAGGCCTAAAAGTTGAAGCAATTAAAGGAAATAGAATAAATGGTATATATTTATGCTAGAGTTTGTTTAGTTTATGGAAGAAAGTTTCTAGAAGGTATGAGGCATGAGCACACATGTGTTTTTCTATAATTCCAAAATTTGATAAAGAGGAAGTAGAAGATGTACCTACAAAAGTTGTAGATATTTTTTATGAGTTTAAGGGTATTATATATGATAATGTGTCTGATTGGTTTCCACCTATGAGAAATATTAGCCATCATATGTATTTGATTTTGAGATCCATTTTGCTAAATAAGGCAACTCACAGAATGACTCCAACAAAAAGTGAGGAATTGAACATGTAGATAAGTACACAAATTATTCTAGAAGGGGTTGATTTGTGAGAGTTTGAGTCCATGTGTTGTACTTGCACTATTAGCACCAAAGAAAAATAGAGATTGTTATATGCACATAGATTCTTGAGCCATCAACAAGATCACTATCAAATACATATTTCCCTTTCCGAGGATGGATGATATTATTGATTGTTTTTGTGGATATATGTAGTTAACAAAGATAGATTTGAAGAATGGATATCACCAAATATGGATCAGGGATGGAAATGAATAGAAGACAACTTCAAGAAAAAGGAGGGCTTGTATGAATTGTTAATCATGCCTTTTAGGCTAACCAATGCACTAAGCACATTCATGTGGCTCATGAATGAGGTATTGAAATAATTTCTAGGCAAGTTTATCATTATTTACCTAAATGATATTTTGATCTTTAGTAAGACATTGGAAGAACATATAATGCACATTCATAACCTAGTCTTTGAGAGATTAATGGAAGATAAATTATCGATTAATCTAAATAAGTGTAGTTTTGTGAGGAAGGAGTTAGTGTATCTAGGATTTATAGTTTTAGCAAAAGGTCTAAAAATGGACCTAGAGAAGGCAATGACTATCCTTGAAAGATATAATCTAGGAAGTGTGAGTGAGGCAAGGTATTTTCATGGTTTGGCTTGATTTTACAAAAAAACATATCAAGACTTGTAGTAGTGTCCATGGACCCTTGATTGAAATAAGGAGAGGGGATAAAAATGAGTTTAAGTGGACTAAAGGAGCAGACAATAGTTTTGAATTGTGGAAATAGAAAGTTACATAACAACCTTTTTTGGCACTTCCAAATTTTAATAAGATGTTTTGAGAAAATTGTGAACCTATTGGTAATGCAATTGGAGCTTTTTTGAGTCAAGAAGGTAGACCTATTGCTTATGTCAATGAGAATTTAAATGATGTCAAAAGAATGTACTTTTTTGATCAAGCATTATATGTTGTAGTTCAGGAATTAAAGAAGAAGAGATATTATCTTCTTCCTAAGGATTTTATTTTCTATTTTGTTCATCAAGCTTTGGAATAGTTGAATAGTAAAGGAAAGTTGAATTAGTGACATTAGAAATGGGTTGAGTTTTTGCAAAGTTGTATCTTTGTATCAAAACCTTATGATAGAATTTGACAATGCGAGCATCAACATCAAAGAAATGGCCAAGGCTCTCTTGTTAGTTGTTCTTGCATTCATAATGTTTATATCTTTGAGTTTTTTTTTCTCATGGAAGCTTCCCATATCATCATAGGTTATCAGGTCTATGGTATTGCTAGGACTACTAGCCTATAATATATGCCTAAGTGTCAAGGTGATGTATGCCTAATATGCCTATAATTTAGAGGGTGATTACACTTTTCAACCACGAAGTTACCCTACTATTAGTGTTAATTAAGTCTTCTTGTCTGGGCATTTTAGGGTCATTTTTTAAGTGTTTTCTTGGAAGACAAATTTGTTCACTAACACATATGGAAGTCATCCTAGAAATGCTTCTAATTTAAGCAAGTTGGACAAAGTGGAGATAAATAGTGTGTTTGAAGATGAAGATTTTGTTGAAAACTTGAAGAATATTCACGTGGATGTAAGGAAACACATTACCAAAATGAATACAAGCTACAAGGTTAAGGTAGGGGAGAAAAGAAGACATATGAAATTTCATATTGGAGATGAAGTCATGGTTCATTTGGTAAAGGAGGGACTTTTAGTGGGAACATATAATAAGTTGAAAATGAAGAAGTTTGGACTATGAAAGATACTAAAGAAACATGATCCAGGAAATGCCTATGAAGTAGAGTTGCCTAGTGAATTGAATATTTACCAATGTTTATGATCTTAATTAAGAATTCAAATTACAATACCTAGTGTGAAACTTGGGGTATTGTGACATAATTGAATATAATTAATATTTAACAACAAATTCTTACAGGCCAAGAAGTGATTCATTTCATTCAAAATTGGAGTTTATACATAGTTTGTTGGATCTAAAGGGTCACTAGTATCCCTTGGAAATGAAATGAAAAGTCCACATACTATTTAATTACAAAATAAACTCTAAAACTAATTAAAATTATGAAATCTTATATTAAAATTTATCTCTACTTGTAGAAATTAAAAATTTCTACTCGTAGCTCAAAATCAAGAACTAATAGCTTTGGTAGAAAGATATCTAGGAGCTCTACATTAGTTCTAGAAGGTTTAAGAGAAGTTCTATACCCTCTTGGAGGCTTTAAAATGCTCCAAAGACCTCCAAAAATGCAAAATACTAGAACATAAATAATACCAAAAAAATAGATTTTGTTATTTTTCCATTTCTACTTGTGCCAACATCCTCCACATCATCTCAAATTGTGTAATGATTAAAACCTAACATTTTATATTTAAAAGAGTATCATGAAGGAGGTGTTGAAGACGAGGTCACAAAAGCACAATGGAGTATTTGAGCAACTAATTTAGCTATAGAGGATATTGAAGGAACCTTAGACAACCATGTTGGTAGAAGCACAAGAAATGGGAAATATGAATAGTATCTGGTCAAATGGAAATGACAACATGATGACTCATCATGGCTAACAAGGGAGGAGGTTAATTGTTGAGGTTTTCCTCTAAACACATGAGATGTGACAAGATCACTTCTCAATTTACCGTGGGTTTGTGATGCAAGAGCATCTTGATGTAAAGGCAATCTTGCATCACCCCAAAAATATTTTTGATTTGTCTTTCAATAAGGACTATCCTAGTGCAAATTTATTATTTATGGAGGGTTACTATATTTAATAAGTTGGTCATTTGAGCTTAGAATGTTATGATTTCATTCCTGGAGGCTCATTTTAGATATAGCAACCCACCACAAAAGTGTCATTGGAATATCAAGTCTATTTGTGAAGTTATTGATTTTTTTTATATTGGCGGCAAGGTATAAAAACTTTGAACTCAATTTTGAAGGTTTTAGAGACTCCAAAAAGGGGTAAAACCTTAATTAACTAGGGCTTGTGTAGGCATTGTATATCAACTTACGACATTTCCAAAATGGGGTCATAATAGTCAATTAGAGCAACTGGTGATGAGTTATGGTCTTTGATAATTGTGCCACTGAAATAGGAAAAATTGAAATTTCTTTTGAGTTTTGAAAGTTGTTGGGGCCTACTCTAATTTAATCAAATATGAAAATATTAATAATTTAGGGTAGGTCAGCCTTAGGATCTAGGGTTAAATTTCTAGAGCCTTCTTGGGTAGTGAAAAATTGTCTATGTAATGAAGGCTCGTAGGGTTGTCTAGGACGGTTCTGGGATGTTGGTGGTGGCTCTAGCTTATAGAATATTGTAAGGAAAGCATCCATGTGGTTTTGCATGTCTTATTTTTGAAATTTTTAATTCTATACTTTTGGAGATAATAAGAAGCCAACTTTTGTTCTTGCAACTTGTTGTTTCTCTATTTATGTTTTGTGTTTGCGTTATTAAGGGTAGTGCCATTCATCAGGTCCACTAACAATAATCCTCCTCCCAACATCATTCACTCAACCTCAGAGATTCAAACCTATGACAAAGATCTGATACCACTTGTTAATGGCTAGGGTTCCCATTACATCAAAAGGTTGAGCTATTAATACCTAATACAAACACTAGACTTGTAAAAGACACAAGAGATTGTTAAAATATGTCGCAAACCTCGCAATGGACACTAGCTCACTGCTAACAAAGATAATAGACCCCCTTGCAACATACTCCAACTACATATTCTTCTTGGCAATAGAATCCCTAGATAGCGGAGGGTTAAAAGTAAGCTTATTCTTTTAACCATGACCAATAGGAGAAAAAGACGTAGTTTGAATACTCACATCCACCTTCGCTTGAGCTTTTTTACTATTTAGAGGTCTCCTATATTTTCTCGGTGATGAGGGGGACTTTAGAGGGGTAGGATTTTGAATGATGGGACTAGAAGGCTTAGATCTCTTTTTGAGGTTAGCCTATGGAGGAATCTCCCCATTAATATTTCTAAAATCTAAATTGTCACATCTAGGACTTGTTGAAATGGTAAATAATATAATAGTTGAGAAAATTTGGTAAAATTATTTTTCTTATTGAAGGATTTTTCAGTTATAATGTTATTTTGACTATCTTCATGAGCCTTCTGGTGAAGCTCTCTGCTTAAGAGCCAAGGACATAGACTCACTCACACAATCTCCAGCTCATCCCTTTTGATATTTGCGAAATCACATCTAGTCTTTTATTCAATAAAATAAATATTTAGGTATTTATTAATATATAAAAAAAAGTTAAATTAGTATTACTTATTTAATAGAAATGATAAATAATATAACAATTGAACAAATTTGTTAAATATATATCAATTTTGTAATAGAAGAGTTTATTATTCTAAAACTGCTTTAGCTATCTTATATGAGAAAAGCCTGAGACTTATGTTTAACCTCTTTGATCAAGAGCCAAAACCTTGATTCATGTACAAGACCATTGCCTCATCCTTTATAATGCTAGAATCAATCCCTCTTAAATTTTATTAACAAACCAAAGATCCATTTACGTCATTTGCTTTTGACTAGCATATTTAATTATAAAAGAAAAATACACCAGTAAACATCACACACCTAAGTTAAGTTTGGAAAAATAAGTCAATTTTGACTATTTTACACTTTTAATTTAAGAATTAAACTTTAGTATGTAATATTTAAGCGATTGTCATTTATTCAAAAATTAATAATTTTTTTTTTTAAATAAATGATTTCTATACAAACTCTTGTCCGATATGACTGGACAATACACTAAACCAGGCTTATTGAGCTTGGTAACTTGTCAAACCTAAAATAAAATAAGAACCATGTTACTAAAAAGCAAGAACACACTTATGACCAGTTTGACAAACGAGTAAAACTCGGCATCTTCTAATAATTTCTTATTTCTATACTTTGAATGGGAAGTCACAAAAGAGTGTGGTGGGATGAATCTTGGCCCTGCTTATCAGAAACATAGATGTAAACATTTTCGAGATTGTAAGCCGCAATATGAACAGTAACGCAAAACCTTTTACACTGTAAAAGAGACAGAGATTTTGAGATATATATATATATATATATATAATTTAATTTTGGCTTATTTGAGAAAAGCAGAGGAGGCGTGCAGGGTTATTATCTATGTTGTCTTGTCGAATGATAATAAGACTTCGCAAGAGATGAGATATGACGCAGCTTATTGACATGTCTCATTAGTTGTCTTTCCACCACTAATATTAATTCTAATACTCATAATAATAATAATAATAATAATGCCCACTTCCATTACAACATGCATGTGACCACCATATATTTAACGTGGTCCAATTAACATTTTGCAGGATTTATAATACACCTTCATCTTACTTTCTCGCGTAGTATCACTGAATCTTGAATGCTCTTTGTGAGTTTATTTTAATGCAGTGTAAAGCGTCTGCTGGTCTGGCAAGAAAATATATTGTACAAGTATCAGCAGTCACCTCCTTTTTTTTTGGGGTTTTTAGTGTGTAATGATTTGATTTTTCAATAGAAATATATGTTGAAAAGTTTTCAAAGAATATATCAGAGATTAAATCTTGCTAAGTTTAAATCTTTGACATTGGAAAAGAGTTAAGGTCGAGAGCATACTTCTGGTGAATTTGGCCAAATAGATACCCTTAGTCCTCGTCTCTTAATGGAATATGTTCAACTATTGGCTCATACTCTCATATCAGACAGCCAAAATGATTGAGTGAAGAACCTCAATTAAAAAAGGTCACTACTGAGTTACTCTACACTCGGGGTATTTGTATATAAAAATGTATCACATTTGAATTTACAGAATAATTTTGATCACTTTAAGTTTAAATTCAAGTACTAAAATCTAAGATCACAATATAAACTTTAAGTATCACAATTTTAATGTAATAAAGTTTGTTTTATTTTCATTGAAAAATTATAGACAAAGTCTTTTATAGTTAATGCACTTGCATTGACCTCAATAGAGGTTGACATTTGATGGATACCATATGACATAGACTTGATTCTCCTGAAGTATTTTAGTGCCAAGTTATATTGTATTGTGTATTTGAAGTTGATACTAATATGGTAGAAATGAATCTTTCTTTTGTGATAAGATGAGATGTTCATAGTTTTTAAGATGTTAAATTCTTGTTGTTGTTGTTGTTGTTGTTGTGTGTGTGTATAAATCAAAAGAACTATTAACTTTCAAGTTATATACATTCTACATGCAATAGAAAATAGTTATAGCAAAGAAACTCTTAGACAAGTAGTGTAGGTGAAATATATTCAACTTTTTTTTCAAAGAAGAGGTACACTTATAAAATTAACATTTTTTTCTTTGATTTGTCACTATTTAAACCAATTCAAAACATAGAAGGGAATACAGAAAGAGAAACAAAGCATCAAAACAAGAAGGGGGTTGCTAGAAACCATAAAAAGAGAGATAAAGGAAGTAAAACTACAATGTTCATATTAATTCTACAAGATGCATTGTGTAATTTCCATTAATTAACAGATGATGGCAATTTCATTTGAAAGTGATGATAATTCTATAGCTATATATTTTTACAAGAAAATCGTCAAGATCATGTAATTTGTTTATATTTGAAACATAAAACAAAGTGTACCTAAATAGATATAATTTTGGATATTATCTAAGATATAAGAAAAATTTGATATGTGTCATAGTAGATTTTTATAATAATTATTTTTTAATAGCTATAGTAAAATAATAAGAGCTTAAAAAATATTTTGTAAGTATAAAATTATATTACATTGCAATAGTTGTAATCTTCATCGATTTTGGTAAATACAATGATTTTATTACTGAAGCCATATGGTAGATCTGCATGAACAATTCTAATTGAGATATTCTAAATAAGATAAAGAAAGATACATGTGATCATATGTTACATATATATATTTCATTTCTCAATAATGGTGGACTACATTTGACTTTTTTTAATATTATCATAGTAATTATAGTATTATTATGGAGTTGCAGATGCACTAGCATATCATTTGATTGAGCTGAAAAAAAGAGTGTTTTGATTGAAAATGTATGTAATGGAGTTGTTTATTCCTAGGTTTCTTTGGAACTAAGCTATCAAGAAAGAATCAAAATATTAAAAAGTAAAACATATATGACAAAGAAAGAATCAAAATAATAAAAAGTAAAACATATATGACATTTTATACAAATCTCTTCAAATCAATTTTTTTTCTAAAAGTTTAAGTGACAAATTTGAGTGAATATGAGTGGTGGAATAGAATGAAATATAAGTTTGACATTAAAAATGCAATATACATATGGCTTTTACTCATAAACACAATAAAATCATTTTACGAGATTGACCAAATTTCCTTGCACTTCTATTTATTATTTTCTTGGTATCAAAATGACATCATATGTTTAACTTACAACAACATTGGTCTACACTGAAATTGTAAAACACACAAATATGGCTTTTTTTTTTTCTTTGATGGACCACTCATACATTTTGTTTCAATTATTTAGTTCTAGATAAAAACATATGATAGAAATGTTAATGGTACAATTTTCAATTTTATTTTTTTACTTCTATGCAATATAAAATGAAAAATAAATGAGGAATAAAACTCCATTTTGTAATATTTTGATGTTTAATATTTTTTGGATCAATATCTCTTTAAATTTATTTAACAAGGTAAAAATGTTTGATTAGATAAATAATTTGTTGTATATTTTATCACAAAGAAGAAACATTTATCTAAATGTGTAGTTATTTGAACATATTTATATTATTTTAGTAGGAGCATAATTTGAATCCTTAAGACCTTATTCATTCCTTCATTCCAATCAAAATAAAGCATCCTGCATGCCCAAATTTATCATGTACCATATACACATTTACAAAGTTTAATTTCATTAGAAAGAAAACTAATCTCACCATATTTAATACACTATACAAAATTGTACTTTCTTTCACCTTAACCACCTAAGATGAAGCTGCCACCATGGTGCTACACGACATCATAGAAATCTAGATAACTACTACACAATCTATGTGATCATAGTCACTTGAAAGTAACCTATACAAAAATAGAATAAATAATCATAGATTCCAAAAAACATATGCCACTAGAATTGTGACATTTATATTAACTCATGTACTCATAGATCAACACACAAGACCATCTAAATAATTCCAAACTAATGAGAAAAATTGGTATAAGTCATATGCTTGTTAGAGTGGTTGGATTACCCTTTGCTACACCAACCCAACATTGTGTATGTTATTGAAGATTTTCAAAAAACCTAGATAAAGACCCTTTGTATGATTTAGAAAGCAATTTGCTAGAGAAAAATCTCCCAATCATTGATAGCTTGATCTTAAAAAAATCTTCATTTGAGCTTTTTTTTCTCAATATTAATTCATAATTTAGAGTTTAATGTTCTCACCCATGAATTTATTTAATTACTTGCTAAATGGTGGAACCATATAAATGAGCATGGTCTTATATATGGTGAATAGAAAGTCTAGATCCACCTTATCTTGATGGATGTCAGATATCATTCAAACAACATCTATGTCTTGTTTGATGTGCTCCTATGTTCTTCTCCTACTCTTGGAGTATGATCATAGATGAACTTGTTAGGATCATTGAAAGCATGATCCTTGAATGATTGGATGGGCTTCTATTGGTGCAATAGATATTGAGTTAGTTTCCAACTGTAGCTAGTGGGCCAATGTACCTCATTGGATTCGTGATATGGTTTAACAATATCATGTATCTATTACAAGATAGGGTTGTTGTTGCACCAAAAGGTCAACCTATTAATTCTTAATACAACCACTAGGCATTATAAAATGCAAGACGCAGTTAAGCCATATCAAGAATCCTAAAGGGGAATGTTGGCGGTTAGTCCAATAAACGCCTCCTCATCATTATGTAGGGAGAGTCAAACATACAACCAACCTCTAATGCTAGTTGTAACAATCTAGGGTTTCTATTGCACCAAAAGCTTGACCTATTAATGCCTGATACAACCACTAGACTTATAGAACATAGGAGGTGGTTAATCCATGTCACAAATCCTAAAGGGGAACCTTGGTTGTTATCCTAATGATATCTTCTATAAATATAGTGATTGTATAGTGCATAGGCATGTTAATTATTTTGGCACAACAACTGATGTAAGCCTCAACTCTTCAAAGAATAAATCAAAAAATGACACAACACAGAAGTTTTAGAATGTCATAATCTTTCATCAAACCTTTGCAACTCTACTCTGCCTCTACCGTGAAATAAAAAACCTACTTATTACAATTTCAAAAATTACCATATTTGGCAGTTTTTCAAGAAAAATGTTTTTTTTTTTTTTTGGTAATTTTTAAAACCCATCCTAAGAATCCCATTTTTTTCCCAAGAAAAAGCCCCCAAATAAGGCAAGATGAATTGCCAACTAATTGATGAAATTAAAAAACTAATTTTGAATTTATGACAAAAATAATTTTCTAAAAAAAATTGATAAGCCAATTTTAGAGGTCAAGACAATATTTAGGCTCCCGAGAAAATGTCAAAATGGCCACCTATCAAGTTGAGCTCCATCGGCAATCCAAATAACTCCTTCTCACACAACTGCCTATAAAGTTTCAGCCAAAACCCACATCTGAGTCAAAAGTTATGACCCCCAGAAGTAAATTTTGACAAAAACCCACATTTGAGTCAATAGCCTTGACCCTCGGATGCCCTTGCATCAACAACCCTAGCATTAACAAGTGGTATCAAATCCTAGTCACATATTTGAATCCTCACAAGTCATGGTGAGCAATGCTAAGAGGGGGATTGTTGGTAGTGAGAGATAATTCCTTACAAGATTTTTGACAGGTTTTAAAAGTCTCTTATGTCTTCTATAAGTCTAGTCATTACATTAGACATTGGCATGTTGATCTTTTGATGCAACAAGAACCCTACAAGTTAACAACTACTACTTTACAAACAAAAAAGAGTCATTTTTCTTAATTTAATGACATGAATTTTCTAAGAAAATATTTGTAAGCATTTAAACAACAATTATGTTTTCAACCTTTTTTCATGATTATAGTATGATTCTAATCATTTGAGTGGGATGAACCTTCTCCTTCTATTACCCATATCCTTTATGTAAATATTTTCTTTCTTATTTTAGGTAGTTATTTTCTTATGTTATAGATTTTTGTGATTCATGATGCAATATCATTATTGATTTTAGATTTGATTGTGTGATTTTGTTCTTTCAACATTACATTAATTTTCTAATTTTCTTTATTTTATCTAACATTTTAATTATAAATCATGAAATGTGGTATAAAATATTGATACAAAAATTCAAATGATCAAATCTAGAAACACCAAATCAATACCCTTTTTTAAAATCACATGTTATAAAATCTATTTTATAAGACTTTATATTTGTAAGGAAAGATTGTAAAAGATTTTTTGTTTGATTGTTGAATTTCTTCAATTACAAGTAACACAATTTTAAGAAATGCATATTCCTAACATACATGTAATTGTATTGTCATGAAAAATGATGTTATATTGTAATAGAAGTTAAACACTGATTATATATATGAAATATTGTTCATCAATAATTGACTTTTAGATGTAGGGTTTGTCTCATTTTAAAATAGGTATCTACATCATGTTTTCATTTCACTTTGTATTCTTCACTATATTTGTTAGAGGAAAATGTACCAATCATAAAGTGGTGATTGGTCAACATTTAGACCATTCGAATATATATATGTAATTTTATTTTTTAAAGTCTCTAGATGATAGGAATATAAAGAATTGATATTAATGAAACATTTGGAACTTCTTTTATGTTTAAAAATAGGTTGATTTTTACAAATATACTTAAATGTTTCAATTACAAAAGTATAATGATTAACACCAAATGTCAATAGTAATAAGAATGTTGGATTACTTTTATGTCATCTAATGTTTTATTTGGGTGTGCAACTAGTAAAGAATATTTTCTATGCATGATGTCATTTGGGAAAAAAGCATAATTTTAGAAGAACTTAAGATATAAAGAAGATTGTGACTAGATCTATTGGTTAGGTTTATGTAGCCAAACATCATTAGATCATTGAAACTAATTTTATGTCTCAGAAGTAAAATATCTTTTATATGTGCATTTAATAGAAATGCAATAAACTAATTGAGTAATCTAATTAAATCATGGATTGGCATACTTGATTTTTATTTTTTAATTGATGAAATCTAAAAGGTCCTCATTTGATTTTTTCCTCTATTACTTAAGAGTACAAATGATTTTGATTTTGTTCCATTCATAAATGCATTAAATTAATTACAAAATGGTGGTACCATAAATGAGCATCATTGATGAGGTTAGCATAAAGAGTCTACATGAGACATCTTTATAAATCTCAGAATATTCTTAAAGCATGTTTGTATTTTCTATGTGCTACATAATGTGGAAATTACTATTGCAATCACTGATTATTAATCTCCTATCTTAAATAATTATTTAACTGTTGAAAATTAAATCACAACTAAAATTGAAAATAATAGAACTATAACTTTACCAACAAAAAATAGGGAAAGAAATTTGCAACACAATATTTTTGGATAGACTATCCTTGGGAAAACCACTAAAGGAAAACTCATTCTACATATGAGAAATTATATTAAACTTTAGCATATTACAAGATACAAAATTCCTTGCCTCTTACTAGCAAAACTCCAACAATCTCTCAAGTCTCCCACTCATATTCTCACACTGCTATCCCAAACACTATCATTGTGCCCTTTCTAACACTAGAAGATTGTTTTTTATTACTACAAATTCATTTTATAACATTGTAAATGCTTCTCAAACTTGTTATCCAAATGCCCCCTGGCCCCCTTTTATACTACTCCTATTAGAAAACCAACAACTAGGATTGATTCTTAATTAATGATTGAGATTTAAAGCAACTCAAAAACCAATAAAAAATTTGGTTTATACTTGCTTCCATAAGTGATCAATTAATTAACAACTAATTATCCCTACTCTAACTAATTTGTTAGTAAAATAATTATTTTCTAAATAATAGCATGTGGACGAACATTTGTCCAGGCTACCAAACTAATACTCGCTCTTAGCAAGAAAGTCATTTTGCATGACACCTAACTTATCTCTAAAGAAGATGATTTTTTCATTCCCCAATCCCTTAGTTAGAATGTCTACTACCTACTTCTCTGTAGGTATGTACTATTGTTGAACAATCCTCTATTGTACACAATCTTTTATAAGTCATATCTAATGTCTATATATTTAGACCTATCATGAAACACTAGATTCTCATACAACTTGATGTAACTCTAATTGTCATAGTGTATCACAATAATCTTAGCCCTCTAAACAAACAGGGCTACTAGAAACTTTCAAAGCCATATATTTGTTAGGATTAAACCACAGACAGAAATAACAATTACATGCAAATACAAACAATATCAAAAAATAATAGATCACACAGAAAAGAACACAAGACACCAAGATTTAACATGGTTCACCCAATCTCTGAGCTACATCCACCAAACAACAAGTTTGATATTATTACGATCTAATGATTACAACCTTATTGCAATCTATAATCACTTACAGCTCAATATCATTATAAGAACCAATTCGCATCACAATAAATGAAACAATCCCTAAGCATGAGCCCCTTAATACAAGTATTTTTACCATTTTAGGCTTATAATTAATAATTACATGTCGGCCCAAAATCTGAATAAAATAGGGCCCAATTTTTTTTTGAGCCCCAAAGAATTTATGAAGTATGTACAATACTTTCTTGATTAGTCACCACAAAATAACAATATCTTCGCATGTCCCCATGGTAGATGCTATGTATTCTACTTCAACTAAACTCAAAGCCAAAAAATTCTACTTCCTAATGAACCAAGATACAACTCTTGATCCCAAACTGAAACAACATCCTAGAGTGTTCCTTTTGTCTGTTGTACTTCCTGCCCAATCTGTGTCTAGATAGCCATTCAAATTGATTCCTTCACCTTGAACATATTTGATCCCATACTCAAATGTACCATGCAAGTAATGTAACATATGCTTAGTTTTTGTCCAATGCACACTCTTTGGGTCAACCATGAATTGACTAAGAGAGTTTACTACAAATGTTATATCTGGCCTAGTTGACAAAATACATGAGCGAACCAATCGACTATTTGTATAAGGTGGGATCTACATCCTTCTCCTCAGATGTATCTACCTTCCTCAAATTTTTGATCATAGGTGTAGAGATGGATTTTCAATCCTCCATCTTGAATCTCTTCAAGATTTCAATGCAATATTTTCCTTAACCAAGGAAAATATCTTGATCTATTTGCCACACCTCCATACCTAGAAAATAGTGAAAAAGTACCAAATTCTCCATCTCAAAATCTTATGCAAGGTCTCTCTTGCAATCCTCGATGAGCCCTAGTGAACCTATAAGAAACATGTCATCCACATATAGGACAAAAATGAGAACCTCACCCCCAAACACCAAGTAGTAGAGGTTAGCATTTGCCTCACTCTTCACAAGGCCCATTTCTTGTAAGTATGTATTAATGCTCTCATACCACACTATCAAAGCCCACTTGATTCCTTACAAGGCTCTCTTCAATTTGTAAATGTGGGTCTCTTTGTTGTGTGCTACAAAGCTTTTTGGTTGTTCTATGTATACCTCCTCCTTCAATCCACCATTAAGGAATTCTATCTTGACATCCATTTGATAGATTTTAAATCCCATATGTGTTGCAAATGAGATTAGAGGTCATATACAAGTATACCTGGCCACCAGATAAAATGTCTCCTAATATTCTATTCCCTCATTTTGAGAGAACACTTTTGCGATATAAACCTTGCCTTGTGTTTCTTGATATTACCATTTGCACCATGCTTTATCTTATAGATCTAGTGTGATCCAACTACTTCCATATCTATTGGTCTAAGCACTACCTCTCACACATCATTATGCATTATTGAGGTATATTCCTCACCCATAGCATCTCGACATACCTGATGTTGTGCATCTTTCTAATAGTTGGAAGGTTCACTATCTACCAACTAAGAGACTAATGCCACATAATCATTAAACTTGTTTGGTTGTCTCCTCTGCCTTGTACTCTTCCTAAGACATCCCAAAGAATCTTGAGTATCCCTTTATAACTCTTGAAGCTCATGTTGCTCCTGCCAAATGCATAGGATAAAATATCAACCTCTATGTCTTCTTAATGCATTTCCTCTTCCACTAGTTGCTCCATATTTTGTGAATCTTCACCACTTGAGCCTATGTTTATACTAGTAACTGTACTTGAGCTTTGTTTCCCTTGACTTGGCCTTAGATCTTTTTTTGGCTTCTCACTCTGGTCATCTACTAGAAAACCTCTAGACCTTCTAAATGTCATGTTCTCCATCAACTTGACATCATGTTTAACAATAACTCTTTTGGTTTGTGGAATAAAAATCTAATATTCCTTTGAGATTTCATTCTACCCAACAAAGTGCCGCTCTCTGCAGTCTGATCTAACTTGGTATGTGTATTGCTTGGAATATGACAATATGCCAAAAATTTCAAATATCTTGAAGTGACCAACTTATGGCTTCTTCCTTGAGAAAACTTCCTTTGGTATCATCTTCCTTAGTACCTTGTGTGGAACCCTAATTTTAATGTATATTAGTGTACTACACACCTATGCCCATAAGTAGCAGGCCATGTCCTAGTCATGTAGCATAGCCCTTTCTGCCTTTGATATTGAATGATTCTTCTTCTTCGCAACTCAATCTTGGTACGGATTGTAAGGAACAATCTATTGCCTCTTGATTCCTTCCCTAGTACAAAAATCTTGGAAGTTAATTCCTTTTTATACTTTCCTTCATTGTCTAACCAAAGAGCCTTGAACTCTTAGAAATGATTTAAAACCTCATCCTTGGTCTTCAAGAAGTATATCTAGGTCTTCTTGGAGAAATCATCAATAAAAGTAACATAATACTCCTATCCTTTGAGAGATTTTGTTGACATTGGTCTATAAAAATCTGAATGTACTAGATCAAGGACACCCTCATATCTAGTGTCACTCCTTGGAAAAGATTCTTTTGCAAAATTCCCCAAAAAACATCCTTTGCATACATCATCATGCTTTGTGCTCACCTTTGGAACACTTATCATTGTCTCACAAAGCAATTTAAGTGCTCCGTGATGAATATGGTCCATCCTCCTATGACACACCTCTCCAAGATTTATGTTTCTCATGAGTGTCTTTGGAGTATCAAATTGCAACCTATAAAGGTAATTGCTCCTAACTCCAATAGTTGTGGGTGATTTCCAATCATTATGCTTGATCAACACCTGTCATGGCTCTAAAGAGTACATTATACCCTTTATCATGAAGGATGAATACAAAAAATAAATTCATTCCTAAGTCGGGCACATGCAACACATCAAGAAGTGGAATTAACTTTCCATTCTCCCTCTAAAATTGAACAACCCCTTTCCCAAGTGAGTTGAGTTTGGACAAGTTTCCCATAGAAATATGGATATTGGTGTTCTCTTCCTTATAACTAGAGAAGTATTCTCTAACTCTTGTCATATGAAATGATGCCCCACTATCTATATACCAAACACACTATGAAGTTGAAATAACAATACAAGTTATGAGTACTAAACATCTTTCATTCTACTAGAGAGATCTTATGCACTTGTTAAAGCTGGAACATACTTCTTTCCCTTCTTCCTTTGCATGCACTCATTGACATAGTGGCCATTCTTGTGACAACCAAAGCACTTGATCATAGACATGCCCTTCTTTTTTCCACTTTGTGAATTTGATCCTTTAATAAACCCCTTCTTTGCTTCCCCTTTTCCTGCTAGGGCAACATTTTCTTGTTCCACCTCACCTTTTTGAATCTTGTTGGCTCCATTGACAAGACTTAGTCGAAACTCCTCCTAAGTGATGGGGACACAACCCACGAACAGAATGGAACCAACAGAAAGGGAAAATATATTAACTAAGAAAATAAGCTAGTACAAATAGTACAGAGAAAATAAACTTCAGAACATGCCCTAAGGCTTACAATAGCATAAATCTGGAGAATATTTCTCCTTTTAGCACCTCCTCTCAAACTCCACTCCGAACTCCCTTTTACAATGCCAGAAATCTCCTTAAATAGACCCCGGAGGGTTAAGGACTAGGAGTACATTCTAGAAAGTGCTAGTAGGCATCCACCGACAAAATAGAAGGTTCCAAAAGCTGCGTTAGAAGTCGGTGCAAATCTAGAAGAATCCAAAAACGGTAGCCGAACTTTCGGGAGGCATAACTTTTGAACCCTAGCTCCGATTGATGAACTGTTTATATTTTTGGAAAGCTTTCAAAGCGCTCTATAGCCCTATGGACAGCTTTTCTTGTCCCCCATTTTTTGACCCTTTTCGATGTCATTTAATGCCCCAAACCTGACTTTGAAGCATTCTTAGGAGGTCTCCAAAACCCGAAAAACTGCAATAACTTTCAAAACGTGGGGCCTATTGACCTTATTCTTTTTTTGGAATGCTCTAAATCATGATTACATTCATTTGGCCAATTCACACCTTCTAGTTTACCGAAATGATGGCCCAAATACATGCTCCTATTTTTTTGGGATTTTCAAATGCACTGATAGTTGAACTATGAGAGTTGGAACCTTTATTTGAGCCAAATGGGTATCCAAAAATGTAAATACATGAAATAGAAACTAAGTCTAAGTACATTTTTTCTGGTGACACAGGATTGCCCTTATACCTCTGGATGCTCCTGCATCACTAAGTGAAATCAATCCATAGTTAATCCCATCTAAGAAAGATTTCTCGTCCACTAACAACTTGAATAAAGACATCCCAATACTTATTAAACCCATCTAGGGCTATTTCTACTAGCTCATCATCACTGGAGCTATCTCCAAAAACTACTAACTTGCTCTTGACAAGTCTAATCCTAGTGAGGTAACTTGTGACATCTTCTCCCTTGTTCATCTAGGTATTATTCAAATTTTCTCTAAGAATTAGCTTCCTAGTAGTGGTAGCATTATGTTACATATTTAGAATGGTGTCCCACATTTTCTTCATTGTATCTAGCTCTAAGACATGTGGATTAGTGTGGTCCTTGACACCATCAAGGATTACCCTTCTTGTATGTTGCAAGTTGTGTCACATTTGTAGGTACAACTACAAAACTGGTAATATAATCCTTGATACAATATTCTTCCAATAATAAACATAGCCTAGCCTTCCAAACACCAAAATTTGAGGCACCATCCAATATATCTTGATCTCTCAAACTTACTAAAGCCATATCAAATAATAAAAGGTATAACAAATCTAAAGAGATCAACCTATGTTTTATAAACCCTCAATTTCTTTCCTAGGGAAAAGCTTTTTTACCCTCAACACTACTCTGATACCATGCGAAAATTACTATTGGATTCATTGATTATGAATCTCCTATCTTAAATGATTATTTGACTATCAAAAAATAATTCACTACTAATATTGAAAAATAACACAACTACAACTTCATCAATAAAAATACAGAAAGAAATTTGCAACATAATAACACGATATTTTTAGACAAATCATCTCTGGAAAAATGAATTCTACATATGATGAATTATATTAAATTTAAGCAAATCAAGAGATACCAAATTCCTTGCCTCTTATTGGCAGATCTCAGACAATCTCCCAATTTCTCCCATTGATATCCCCCAATAGTATCCCCAATGCTCTCACTGCACCCTTGGTAACACTACAAGACTATTTTCTAACACTGCAAATTCATTTTCTAACATTGCAAATGCTTCCCAAACTCGTTGTTCTCCAAATGCCCACTGACCCCCTTTTATACTACTCTTGTTGAAAAACCAATGACCAAGATTGATTCTCAATTAATGGTTGAGATTAAAAACAACTTAATGACCAATAAAAAAATTGGTTTCTAGTTGCTTCTAAAAGTGGTCAGTTAATTAACAACTAATTGTCTCTACTCTAACCAATTTGTTAGTACAACAATTATTTCTAAACAATAGCATGTGGATGAATAGTTGTCAAAGCTAACAAAATAACAATTTCTCCTATCTTGATTGGAATCATCATGGGCATCCCAATGATGTGGATAAGGTAATTTTGTAGACTATACTCTATTATTGGAAAGTAAGATATATAAGAATAGATTTTAAATAATAGGAATAATGTTAATGTCTTATAGAAAAGACAATTATCTATTTTCCATTGTTACGATTATTATTTCATTGAAAAAAGTTGGAAGTAGCTTCAAGTACAAGCTTAGCAGGCTAGGTCCTTTTTAAAATATGAGACCCTAGAAGGGAAATATTCCTCCATATCTAGGTTCATTCAATTTAATGAAGTCTAGTAAAATTGTTACCTCTTTGACATAATTATGTTACTTTTGAACTTTTAGGAAATTTGAAGTTGATGTAATAGTTCTTACTTTATTTATCAATCAAATCAAAAGAATCTATAAAGGTTTAAATGATATAGGAATAAATATTTAATATAAATTTGATCTAAGTTTAAATTTTATTAACTTGAAATAAAGTATCAATTTTGGTAGAGGGATATGATAATTTAATAATATAATAATATCAATTGTTTGAATAATCACTATTGGCTTTCATGTTTTGCATACAAACATTTAAGTCATTAGGAAAATAAGATTTTTTTAATAAGAATATCAATATTATCAAATTTTCACAATTCATTTCAAATCAAATAATCATTTCTACTTTTTATTGCAACTATATTTTTAGCATCAACATTTTGGATCAGACTCTATGATCCATTATCAAAATGAGAGAGATTGCAAAATATGAGAGTGAATGCAAGATATCATATGTTCATCTCTCTCTCTCTCTCTCTCTCTCTGTCTCTCTCTCTCTCTCTCTCTCTCTCTCTCACACACACACACACACACACACACACACACAAAGTGTGATCTAAAATGTCGGTGTTTTAAATGCATACACAATCAAAGCCAATAAAAAAAAATTGAATTGATAAGAGTATTTTAGTTTATTTGAAAATATATTAACCAGTTTTCAAATTTCCAAATAAGCACTTCACCATCCTAGAAATGGTTTGTTGGGGAGTTAAGTTCTCCTAAATCACTCCTCATTAAATATAGAAAATCTTCAACATTAGAAAAGCACCTTAAATATGTAATTTTTTAAATTCTTATATTTCAAAAAAATCAAAATGTGTAGTTAATAGTAATTAAATTGTTATTAGATGAATTGATATAATGTTTCTTAGAACTGGGAAATTATTAGAATGAATGATTGAATGCTTTATAATTTGATGCATACAATTACATTGTATAACACATATTTTTAGTTAGGTCAAGGTAGGATGGTGGATGAGACTCACTGATCAAATATGATTTTTAAAATAAAAGAAGACGAGTTTATGATTATGAGATCACATTTGCAATCATAAAAGTCCTTTATAATAGACAAAGTACCAAATCTAAGTGGCATAAGAGTGTACGTGAATGAAGACTATGTAAGGCTAAAGATTGATGAGAGTTTAGGAGAATGAGCCTAATTTTGCACAAGGTATTTGTCACTATATATGTTTGTGTCAGAGTATGTCCTCAAAATAAACACAAAATAAAAAGTATAATATTTTATACTTCTATTCATATAATTGATAATCTTGTTATAAATTTGTAATACCCCATCACAACACAAACTTACTTAAATTTTAATGAAATGTAAAATAATGTAACTATTTAGACATTATCACATTACTATATGATTTCCTCTATAATTAAACCTAATGTACTTCTTCCAATATATCTCCTATTTATCCAAAAATATTTCATTTAGCATCCAAACCAATATGAGAAAAATCCCAACAATATAACACAAACTTCCAACCATGAGATGCCCGTTACTCATTAAGAGCATGCTCTACAAAGTACAAACCAGCAAATATTTGGCTAATATTGTTATCATAAATGCAAACAACTAAGTTTTCATAGTTTTACAACATCTATCCTTTGTAGATGAAGTTGACGTCCACACGCCTGTATCTGTGGCTCCTAAGAGTGAAAGATAATATAGAGAGTCGGTACATATTGAATGAATGAATTCAGTACAGGGAACAGTAAAGGGAGCAGGGTACAGCAGTAGGAGTTGTTGATGGTACTAATTGCTGATCCCACCATCATTATTAACATGATTTGCTCTGCACATCCATTGTTGCACAGATGCAGAGGAACCTAGACACTTCATTATTATTACTATTATTCAATGCAGCTCTTCCTCTCGATATTGCCCCCTCCTTGTCGCACGCAGAGTCATAGTCAGAGCTTTTAAGATGTACAACTTACATTCCATGAATATGGTCCATCTCATTAATGAACGCCTGGTTTCTGCATTCTCCACGTCGATGGTGAGAAAAAACACCTCCTCTGGTCGTCGTCCCAGTCTGTTGGGCTTCTTTCTACCTTTTATTATTCAATCAACACAAACCCCATCAATCAATCTCTGATAGATATCTCAACTACTCCAAGAATTTCACATTCTGTCAGAGGTTTCAATATATAAATAATAATAATAATAAAATGACAGTGTTCTGTCAGAGTCTGGGAAGGTATAACTGGACAGAAGGCATAATTGGTTTCATGATTGACTATGAAAATTTCTAAAAGTTTTTTATATCAACTTTCAGATTACATTTTAGTCCCCACAATAGAAAGCGTAGATTTAGAGTCCCCACAATAACACAGCCGCTTAATTTCCTGTAAATGTACACAACAATAAATCACAAGAAGATTGTGAGATAGTACCATTTATATAGATTTATTTTGATATCAATATGTATTTGTGTTAGAGATTGAATGATTAGCTCATGTGCAAAACAGACGACAATATTGATGATTACTTTTAAGAAATTTGAAAATAAAATTAGCATTTGCACATGTAAGAAGTTCAAGGATAAGTTCATAGAACATTTTATGGATTCTATCAGTCTATCTGAAGAAGAGACTTGATTCTTGAAAATCATTGTCGGAAATTATATACATCACTAAAGGGTTCAACACATTTCTACGATGATTTATAAGAATTTTGGTCATGAAACAATAATGACTAGGGTGGTCCCAAAGTGCTTCACATCAAAGATATTTTTCAACTGCTCAAGTTATCTTTGTCTATCAGATTTTCGCAACACTTATATTTTTCAAGTTCAACTTCCCAAGTGATCTCCCTATTAGATTTTAGCAATCTATGTATTGTTGATTTGATTAACTTTTGCATTTTGATTATGTACGAATTTTTAATCTTGGTATTTTGTATTATATTTCATGATGATGAACTTTTTTGTCAACAATACTTTTTTGCCTATGAACTTAACTTATATTAATAGAAGTGGTGTAATGCTAACAAATTTTCACTTGATTAACTTATAGATATGATTGTGTAAAATAATTTTATTACCAATATTTTTTCCATTTTATTTATCTTGATTAACTTATGGACATGACTGTGTAAAATCAGAGGTTAATAAGTCAAATGGTGTGTTAATGATGTGCACATTGTTTCTCTCTATGGCCTCAAAGGCCTTCAATTAAGCTTGTTAGCATGTTGAAATAGGCCTCACCTCAAGCCACTCAACCCCAACATGTATGATTATCTAGAACATGTTAAATACAACACCAAAAACCCTACAAGGGATGCTACCTTTGCATCTAATGAGTAGAAAGTTAGAACCACCATTGAGCTTGGTAAATCTTATAACTATAAATTGTTGAATATCTTTCCAATAGTGCATGATTTAAAGGACATAGTGGTGTAGCAAACCAAAATAACTCCTAGAAAGCTCATTTTTTCCCTAAAGTCACCCTTTATCTAGAGAAGAAAAATTGCCAACTCATATTCTATATTAGAAACATGATTTTGAAGTTTATCACAAACACAAGTTTCTAAAAAAGCCTAAATGCTAATTTTGACGGTCAAGATGATCTTTCTAGCTCTTGAAAATAATTTTTTTGACCACCTATTGAGTAGAGAAAAATTGACAAACCGCTTAACTCCTAATGCAACCACCCTAAAAAAAATTAGCAAAACCCCAAATATGGATCAAAAGTTACGACTCTTGGAAGTCCCAGCATCATTCTCCCCTAGTTAAAAAGAACACAACACTTATAAGTAGTTGTTTGTGAGCTACTGCAAATTTGTGGGGTCCAACTTCATCCCCTCCCACTCTGATATCCAGGCATTACTTGTTGTTGGTAATCCATCACATTGAACCAAATAAAGGTACTGTAGTGACCATTTTGTGTGACAATAGGTTCTTTGTCCAAAATTCGGGCAATATTTTCCTTCTTCTTACTTGGAAGGTAGTCTCGCCAATCGACTTCTTCTCTATTATTTGTCTCACAAAACTCGCCATGGAACACATACAAATCAGTAACAATAAGCACGAGAGAATTCCAAATCATATGGTAAACAAACCTCATAAGCATTATCATTGATCTTCTTGACAATTTTTTAAGGACCTATCTTTTCGTACTTCATCTTATGATATGTTATAGTAGGAAACCTCTCACGTATCAAGTATATCATCACCAAATCACCTTTAATAAATATTTGTTTTCATCTACTAGCATTTGCAACAACCTTGTATCTCTGGTTACTATCCTGTAACTTACCCCTTACATATTGATGGAGTTGTTGAAGATGTTCAACAAATGTTTTCCCATCATCACTAATTCTACCTTGCATAGGAAGTTGTACAAGGTCCAAAACATCTTGAGAATTATTACCATATAAAATCTAAAAAGGAGATTTCCCAGTGGATGTATTAACATAACTATTATAAGAAAACTCTGCTTGAGGTAATGTCAAGTCCTACTTCTTGGGCTTTTCACCAATAGTGCACCTTAATAGATTTTCCAAGCTCTTATTAACTACCTTAGTTTGCACATCTATTTGGGGATGATAGATAGTACTAAACTATAACTTTGTTCCCATATTCTTCCATAAAGTCCTCCATTCCCATTTGATGTGATAATCCATGGAATGCCATGTAGGTGAACAACCTCTAAGAGAAATAAGCCTACTATCCTTCTTGCATCTCTAGTATTTTTACAAGAAATAAAATGAGTCATCTTGTAGAATCTATCAACAACCACAAAAGTAGAATCTCTACCTTGCTAGGTGTGGGAAGCCCCAAAAAAATCCACACTCACATATGTCCATGGTTTAGTGGGTACAAGTAATGTTGTATACAAGCTTGTGTTCTAGGAGTGACCTTTAGCCACCTAACAAATTATGCACCTTGCCACATACTTAGTGATGTCCCTTCTCATCTTTAGCCAATAATACTTATCGTCCACTAAGGCTACTGTCTTGTCCTTCCCAAAGTGACCAACCATATCACTATTATGAAATTCTTGACTAATATTCTCTATCATGGAGCCAAATTGTATACAAAAGTGTTTCCCTCTAAAGAGGTAACCATCCTATAGAAAATACTCTCTTCTCATAAGATCTAAAAGACTAGAAGGTGACCCCTAAGTTTATCCACAATCTCCAATAAATCTTCATTAGTCTCATACAAAACTTTAATGGCATAAAAACCAATGACCCCAGTTTCTATTATAGTGCAACACAAATACTCGTGGCATCAACAACTTGATTTTTTTTCCAAACTTATGCTTCAAAAAAAGAGTATACCCTTATAAGAAAGAGATCACACTTGGAATGCTTGCTATTCAATTTCTTTTGTCTATTCAGATACTTCAAAGCAATATGATTCATAAATGACTAAAACTCTTGAGGAACCAAATAATGCCTCCAATGCCTTAAGGCTTGAACAATTGTATAAAACTCTAAAATCATAGGTAGAATAGTTCTTCCTTACTTCATTTAACTTTTCACTAAAGAAAGCTATTGGTTTACCTACCTAGCTAAGAACAACGCCTATTCCAACACGGGAAGCATCATACTACTTCAAGTGCCTTATAAAAAATTGTATCAATATAGGAGCTTCAATTACCCTTTTTCTTCAAGAACTTGAAACTCTCCTCAACATTTGTTGTCTATGTGAATTCCCTTCCTTTAGTATAATATGTTATGGGTGCCACAACAATGCTAAAAATTTGAATAAACTTTCAATAGAAATTTACTAATGCATGAAAACTTCTTACCTCTGTTATGATGGAAGGACTAGATCATTCTATGATTGTCTTGACCTTTTCTGGAACCATTTGATCACCATCTTCAGAAATGAAAAAGCCCAAAAAGGTCAAAGTATTTTCAATCAATTTTTACTTCGTCAATTTTTAATAGAGCTTCCCTTTCCTTAGTGCACTCAAGATGATCCTTGAGTGCTATAAGTGTTCTTCTTTTCTTTTACTAAAAACTACAATATCATCAAAATAAACTACAAAAAACTTACCAATATAAGGTCCTAACATAGTATTTATCAAACACATGAATGTAATAGATGGATTAGAAAGCCCAAATGACATGATCCATTCATACAAGTCATCCCTTTTCTTAAAAGTTATCTTCCACTCATCCCCTTCATGAATATGAATATGGTCATATCCACTTCACAGATCAATCTTGATGAAGTGCTTGGCCCTTATTAGTTCATCTAACATGTCCTTTATACGAGGAATAGAAAAATCAATATTTAATGGTAATATTATGTATTACTCTTCTATTGGTGCACATCCTCCATGTGTCATCCTTCTTTGAATTCAACAATGTAGGTATTGCACATGGGCTCATGCTTTCTCAAAGAAAATCATTTTTTATTAGTTCTGTTACTTATTTGTTTAGCTTTGCATGTTGTGTTGGGTTCATTTGATAAGCTACTTGATTAGAAAGAGTTTTTCCAATAATTAGATCAATATGGCATTGGACATCCCAGTTTGGTGGTAGACCATCAGGTAGCTTATCTAGAATAACATCATCAAATTCCTCTAATTTCTTTACTGCATCAAGTGGTATAATATTTTTTTGTTCTTCTCCTCTTTTTTTACTACCAATGCATAACAACACTTTATTACCTTCATTTATTTGATGACCATCCTTCGAAAATGTATATGTATTTTCTCTACATAATAAATGATATTCCTATCATACTACCATGGCCTTCCAAAAAAAATATGTTAGGCATCCAAAGGAATTTTTGTGGTTCCACAATGCACGCCCCATTTCTTATCAGAAATGGTGACCCCCTACTTTATTTTTGGCTTTTTGGACTCCTAGTCAAGGATCTGAGCCATTTTGAGATCTTCCTTGGGCCTTGGTTCACGTCCAGGTCCTTAAAAGAAACCTCAAGGCTGAGTAATTAGGATTTTAGAAGACCAAGTCATTTTAAAGTCTTTTGGCACCTGTTAGGTGCACCTACACAACTACGCTAGTGCAAAGAGAAAGTGCAGTATTAACATTATGTGCAAATATGCACAGCTGCATAGTTGCACACAAGTGTAGTTGTGCCAAGTACCCTCAAGTCTATATAAAAGGTGGGGGGGTCCCTTCCCTCTTCACCTTGCTATTTTCTTTTCCATCTTGCCAAAAGCCACATCTTCTAACTTCGTTGCTGCACATCCAATCAGGTGTGCCCTTCCAACCTTGTTCCCACTCCTCACTCTGTTCCTTAAACAAACATGAACCTTTTAAGAGGGTATCTAATAGCACTCCTTGTAGGGTACACTACTCTGCACTCTATAAGCTTAAAAACTTTAAAAAATGTTCAGAGTCAAAAGACAAGGTGCACACAAGCGCACCTAACTTGGTGCGCTAGTGCACACCTATTAAAACCAAAAGTTATCAATATCATTTAGTGTACAAGAGCGCACCTTAAGAGGTGCACTCGTGCATACATAAAAAAATAAAATAAATACTAAGAATTTTACAAAATGAAATGCGCATCAGGTGCACCTATTAGGTCCACCAGCTACGCCAATCCTTATTCTTAGGGTTTTAAGCATTTTTTTGGATTTTTTAAGCAATCAAGTGTTTAGTTTTGTCATCTGACTCTAGAGTTTAATTTATTTGTATTTCCCTGTGATTCTGAACTAATAAGTATCCTTTTATGTAGATATAATGACATCCTCTTCAGCTTCCTTGGGCAAGAAAATGGCACTAAAACCGTTGTGTTTAAGTTCCAAGGAGTTCTGACAAAGTCATGATTTCAAGATGATAACTCAAAGATCAAAGATCCAAATTTGGGGCATACAAGATTAGGAGAATTCTTGAAGATTTGTAATAAACCCACCGAGAGGTCGCAGATGGTCTCTGCACTCATCAGGTCAGGACTCATCAACACAACTTCACACCTGATGTCAGTACAATCTTTTGAGCTCATCATGACACTTGCAGAACACTTTGTCCCTCAAGAGAGGGTGGTGAAGAGTGTAACACAAGAAATTTTCCTTGATATGTGCCTAAAGAATATTGAGAAAGCATTTCACCTCCCATGAGTAGATCAATTTATCAGGCTCACATATGAGCAAGCAGAAAGGTGGTACTGAGAACATATTGATGAAGCCTCAGAGATCATTCAATCATCGTATCTGATAGAGAAGACTCCTTTGGGAAAGAAGATCGACAAAGTTGATATGACTAGGGGATACTTGATTGAATGTATTGGGTACTCAGAGTATATTGAGAAAGTATTTCACCTCCCATGGGTAGATCATTCTATCAGGCTCACATATGAGAAAGCAAAAAGGTAGTACTAAGAACACATTGAGGAAGCCTCAGAGATCATTCAATCATTGTATCTGATAGAGAAGACTCCTTCGGGAAAGAAGACCAGAAAAGTTGATATGACTAGAGGATACATGATTGCAGATATTTGGTATTCAATCATACTTCTGAGCAGAGTTATGGGTTTGTCGGTAGTTGGGCATCTAAATATCTTCATGGTACACTTTAGTGAAACAATCAAGAAAGCGGAAATGTCACTAGATTGCACTTCCACTTTGGGTCAAAATTTGTGCAAGTAGGTGGTGGTGGAAAAGAGCCAAAGGAAGTTTTATATGACATCATACCTAGTATACTTGTTAGCTGCAAGAGCAACAAACTATCTAGGGTTATACAAGAAAGGCAACATGCAAGATCCTAATGCATGGCCATATATTGTCCATCCTCAATTGGTAAATAAGAGACTCTTGGAGCAGAGAAAAGAGTATAGAATTGTTAATGATGCATTTATATTGGCTATAATCAGATTTAGAGCATGAGATTATGCAAAGAGGTTAGTAGATGATGTAGTGGCATAGATAATAGTACTTGCAACATACTATATTCAATTCTAAGCTATTACATATTTAAGGGTAGCAGGTACAACAGTGAACCCCTAGAAGCTACCAAGGTACCCTTGTGATATAGATTGGTTCTCTTAGAGATTTCTTGACAAATCTTGTTTGCCTATGACCGAGTTATAAGGCAACATAAAAACTGTTGGACTTGGTCGTTGGTTATAGGACCCTTTCAGGTAGATTGAAGACAAGATATTTCCTCTTTTGATTGTGAGTGGGATCAGTATCCCTTGGAAGAATACAATTCTCCACAACCATGTTTTGACAACATCAAGAGAGTACAATATTTGGTCGGCAAAGCATTTCAACATGAAGAGGCTATTGAAGATCATTGGATGAATGCTAAAAATGACTATGATATTCGAATAATGGATTATTATAAGATGACTTTGTACTTGGAAAATAAGGCCCTAAAATAAAGATTCCCTTCAAGATAGCAGGATTCTGAGGAGTTGCTCGATCCTCTATTCAAAAGGGATAAGATAGGCGATAGGCCTATTATGAATGTTGAGGTTAATAGGGAGGAAAATTCAGATATCAACCATAGGGTGAGGCACATCATTAAAATGACGTAGGATTGGATCAAGAAAACATTCAAATGTGATCCAATACCTAAAATAGTAATCTTTCATGCACAAGCCTATCTAGCCAAAGGTAGAGGAAAGAAAGTCACTATCCCTACATTCATGACTCAGTCACTAGTGAGGCCTGAGACGGTGCATCAAATAGATAGGCCATTGGGATATTATCAAGCTTAGAAGAGTGGAGGTTAAGGCAAGAGGGAAAGAATTTTCCCTCAAAGAGTTGAGCTTGAAGAGGGTGAAATCTTGACACCTCCATAGCAAGGAGAAGAAAATGTACAAGGGCTGGAAGATACTAAAGATTCACATGTCTAGGTTGACCCTCAAGTGCCACAAGCTACACCAGCGAAATGGAAATAGAGGTTGAAATTCAAGAAGTTTCCCTACCTCAAAAAGCAGAACAAGCATCCCCTTTTATGCCCAAAAAGGGAAGAAAGATCAAGACTTCGGTCAAGAAGAGGCAAAGGGTGATCAACAAAGTAGTTCCTATCCCACCTATCCCTAAACCTATTCTTGAAGAAGATGAAGAGGATGATGATGAGGATAATGTACCTTTGAATAGGAGGACCAAGCTAGCTAGAGCCATAGAATAGGAAAGAAGAATAAGTTCTACAACTACACCACCACCAATCCTAGATGAACCTCTGCAAACTACCACATCAAAGGATAAGATGCAACAATGGATTGATGAACAAGATGTTGAGGGGACTGATGTCTTTAAGATGTTAGGTTTTGATTTCATGCTTGTAGGAAATGAATTAGTTGGGAATAAGATCCAAGATATGCCAACTAATGAACCTCAACAAGTAGATTTGACTCGGATGCCCCCAAAGTCACAAGGACTCAAGATAGTTCTTTCATCCACATCCTAGTTACAAGTCACATTTTGTGTTGACAAGGGATCAATTACTCCTCCTCCTCCAAGGACAAAAATTGAACAGGCCCAGGTAGAACTTGAAAAAGAGCCACAACAAGTGTCTATTGATGAAGTGTCAGAAGAGGATAAAATAGGTGAGCAACCTCAACAAGCTTCCCAAGACATAGAGGTAAGAACTGTGAGCTCCACAAAAATAGAGATTGCAGAAGGAGAGCCATCACAAAAGGAAAAGACTCTGGAGAGGAGTGATAAGGGAAAAGGCATAGCTGAAATAACTCCTTCATCCTTGAAAGATAGAACTTTGGTGGAATGAATCTTGAGATGGTTGCAAAAAGAAGTGATGAGAAATAAGAAGCAACAATTCAATGCAGATGAGGAGGATATGATAGAATTAATTGAGGTTCTGTAGAAACTTGGGTCTCCATCAAAGGAGGCAAGAGCATTGGATTTCATCAATAGTGACCAGAATGAAGATTTTTTTGCACAAGTGGCTATTCCTCTTCCATACAGAAGTAGAATATTTGACTCCACATGACTATCAAATTAGAGAGGTTATGCTTGGAAAGCCTACATTGGATTTAGTGAATCTAATGGTCACTATGGGAATGAAACAAGTATTCAGAAGTTTGGAACAAGAAGGGGCAGAATTGATAACGCTTCGAAGAAAAAATGAAATCCTAAAGGGATATTTAACCAAAGTTGTTGGTCCCTTAGATCCTGAACACCATGAAGAGACCTTAAATGCAGCAATCGAAAGAAGAGATAGGGGAGGGGTACAATTATATCCATTTTTGAATGCTTGTCAACAATGGTGGGAAAGTTTTGAAGAAAAGGGTGTACTAATCATCCAAGGTATCTTAAGTTGCTACACGTCATGTAGGAGAATGTGAATAAAATGGTAGCAATTTTGAATCAAGATTTCAGTCTTATGGATGAGGTACATACCTGGTGAAAGGATTTACAGGTGCTACAAGCAATAAAAGGCCAAAGATATAGAATGCCTATGGATGTGTATACAGTGGAAGAATTAGACTTAATTGATGATTGGATAGAAAAGATAGCAGACAACAATAAACTAATAAAATCATTACACACGGAGATCCACTGGCTCAAGGACCAAGCCTGAGAGAAAATTTTGGGAGCAAAGAAACATTATAGTGATGCATGTCTAGGCATCTTTGAAGATAATGAATGGGAGAAGTTGGTACTTATAGAAATAGTAGTCCAAAGATTTAGAAAGATTTTTGAATAAGTTTCTATTGATGAAGACATTTGGCAAGTGTTTAGAACAGAAGAAGCCTTGCTAGAGTTGGATACCAAACTCGAGAATTTTGTTGAGACCCATATAGAGGTGGATAATTACAAGCAGAAGGTCAAAGATAAATATAATGCCTTAGATTTACTGGATGTGGAAAAGGTCACTAAGATAATAGAAAAATTTAAGGGCAAACATCCAGACATAGCTCTAGTATGAAGGGGAACAAAACCCAAAAGCTAGAATTTCATTTTTGACACTCAGTGAAATTTTGTATTTTTGGACCCTTGAGGTGCACTGCTGTGCCTTATTTGTGAAAAAGTGTACTTCTACAAAGGTGCACTTTTTCCAAAATTGATGCAAATCAGAGGATCTTGATCCAAAATCCCCATTTCAGTGAGCTTTGAGATCTTCCCCAAGTACACATGAGTTTCTCAAGCTTAGCCATTTCTGCAAGCCTCGTAGTGATAAAGGAATACCTTGAATTCAACCACTTCCATTCAACATTTCATCATCTTCTTAAACTCCACCTCCACAACAACCACCTTTAGGCCCACCAAATCCTTCAATGGCCTTTTTTGCAAATGCTATAGATTCACCCATCAACTTGACGAGTGTACTCAATGATCTTCCAAGGAATCCTGAAAAGTTTTGCCCAAGGTACATCTATGGAGAGACAAGATCTGCCAAAGATCACATTAAGGTGTCCAAGGAAATTTGCAATAAAAAACAGATTACTAATGAGAATGTGGTTCTTCACCTATTCCCTTACTCTTGGGGGGAAGTTGCCTTTAATTGGTATGTCAATCTGCCACCTAGATGTATTAGAGATCAAGGGCTACCTTTGAAAAATTGTTTTTTGAACAATTTAAAACTTTCATCAACCTAGATGTGCTACATCAAAAATTCATATCAATGAAGAAGGATCCAGCTAAGACAATGTCACGCTTCAACCATTATTTTCACATGGCATACCGCAAGTTGGAGGCACCGTATACTATACCCATTGAAGCTACTATTCAAATTTATCTAAATGCTATGGACCATCTTACTACCATTTTTCTAAGAAGGCTTCCACCAACAGATATTGACACATTGGATAAAGTCTTTGCAAAAGTGATCACCTTCACTAAGCAAGCCAATCCTAATGGCAGAGGATTGATGCTTCTAGCTTAGTTTATTACAATAGTACCAACATACCCTGTCGGAGTACCCATGATGCCTAGCCAGTTCATACCTATGAATGTAGTCCCATTACAGTAGGCAAGTGCTCCGCAAAACCCCACTCTAACATGTCTAGGGTATGAACCCCCAAAAGCTTCTTTCTTTGAGAAAAAGTCACCAGTTCCCACAGAAGTAGACAACAAATTTATTTCCGAATTTGGTCAAATGAAAAAAGACTATGTCACAAATGAACAATGAACTAACTCATCTAAGGTTGTCACAAGGAAAGAACTACAATTTTCAAAGAAACAATGCTAGCCCTTATTACAATAATTATGGCCAAAATTATAATAGGAACTTCAATGGGAACAATAATGGTGGGAAAAAAAAATATAGGAAATAATAATGGAGGGAATAACTTCAACCCCCTTGACCGTAATAATGGCTTCTGGAGACAAAATTGATAATGGAACACTTGTCTGAATAATAGAAGCATCCCTGTAGACAATAACAATAACAATGTTCAATATACAGATATCAATCAACATGATGATGATCAAAATGCATCTAACAATGATAAAACTATGATAGAAATCAAGAAATGGCTCAAAACTCACAAGTAAATGACAATGCTCCTCTTGTGCAATTTAATGTTATGCTATTAGAATCCTCTGATTTTGCATAGAATGTACAAGTTGAACATCCAATCAACAAAGAATTATCATTCTCATTTAGCCAGGAATCTGACCTTCAACATGAAGAGATGTTTTCTTTTTGTAATGACAATCGAAATACATATAGTCTTAGAAGTAGAAAAGAACCAATGATAGATGGAATTCCCCCAACGCTACAACCAACTCCTCCTGATTTGAGAGTGAGTAAAAATTTGGTGCCAGTTAAACCACCATATGGAGGACAAAAAAATTAGTACCAAGGAAATGTACCTACAATATTGAAAAATCTTGCTTGGTCTATTGAAAGGTATAGTGTTGTAGAAGATTTGAAGCAAACAAAGGCCAAAATGTCCATGTTTGACATGGTACAAAATTGTCCACAACAACGAGAAGTGCTCATGAAGACTCTAGATCATACAAAAGTATCCCACAATATGAATACTTCCCCTCAAAAGGTAGTATCTCAACAAGTTAATGCTATGGAGGCAGTGCCCACTATGTTTAAAGACAAGGTTGAGGTGCCCCCATTTTTGCTTAGCATCAGGATAAATGGGAAGGATCTTCACAAGTGCCTAATTGATTTAGGAGCTTCATGTAATGTCATTTTGTTATCCATAGCACAAAGGTTAGGATTTGGTCCTCAACCTTCAAACCAAATAGTGATATAGTTGGACAAAATAGAGGTGAAAATCATTGGTGTGTTAAAAGATGTTTGGATATAGTTAATAGTCAACCCACAAATTCAAGATTTTATTAATATAGATGTGGTTGATATCCCAAAAACATATGGATTACTTCTAAGTAGAGAATGGACGAAATGCCTAAGGGGATGGTTTTCCATGGATTTTACTCAGCTTTGGTTACCATGAAAAGGTTTGAACAATTAAATCAAAATAGATGCAAAGCCAAAGTTAAAAAAGATGATTACAGAATGCAATGCTCCTAATGAGGTAGACTTCTTACAAAAAAATTTGGGCTCCTACAAGGTAATGGTTTTTGATACAACTTCAATCAAAATATCAGATGATCAAGATATGGACTCCACGGTTTCAACACCAAAAGATGAGGTCATAACACAATTCATAGAGGACATGATGGCTAATTTATAGTGTCTAGGAGGAGAAGCTAACCCCAATATCCTCCTCCTTCTAGGATTGTGTTGATTGCATAAAGTTAGCCATTCATAGTTCGAATATTTGTCATGTCAAGAAGCAGTTGCTAAGGTATTAACACAAATGATGGGAATAAAGAAAGGAAATGATCTAAAAGATGAACCCATAGAAAACCAATGTTCTATAAACATGTCTGACTTTTTTGAAGAGATTGAAGAGGAAATTGAAGATCTAAATGCATCATATATCAATATTTCTTCAGATGGCAGAGGTTTGTCTTCTCTCCACCTAGAATGATCAAAGTTCAAAGAAGAAGATGATACATAAAAGGCCAAGAATGGACTTTGGTATTTGTCCATCCTAAACTTGAAGTGGACAAAATCAAAGAGTTGATAGAAGAAATTTAGGACAAACAAGAAAAACATACGCTCCTAGTTTCAAGGAATGACAATGGAAAATCAATAAGCCCACCCCACCAAAGACTAAAATGGGTACCCAAGAGATAATCCTTCCAAGCTTAGGTAAAGGAAAAGATAAGGACAAGTAAGTACAAGGTTAGAAATCCCAAGGAAAACCCAATTTGGACACTTCACTTCAACGGTTCCAAATGCAAATCAGGGGCCGACATAGGTATTGAGTTGATCAATACAAAAGGTAAATCTTTCCACATAGCATATTTATTGCAGTTTAGATGTACTAATAATGTTGTAGAATACGAAGCATTGATCTGAGGACTTCTTTTTGCACTCGAGAAAGGAGTTACAGCTCTCATAGTCGAAGGAGATTCTCAGTTGGTTATTTGACAAGTGAAATCATTATATTCTTGCAATGATAAGAGGTTGCTTGCTTATAGGAAAAGGGTAGGGGATTTACTAGATCACTTTGAGGCTTTAAACATAAAATCCATTCCAAGAAGGAAAAACATGATAGCAGACACCCTTGCCATTTAAGCTAGTGCATTACAACCAGTCAAGAGAACTCAATTGAAATGATTCTTAGTAGAATTGGTTGCTGCTCCATCTATTACTAACAATATTACAAACTTTTAGGTCTTTTAGGATTATCAACATATACTCGAATTTATTATGTGTAGTGACCACTTTAAGGGGCAAGAAATTGATGACACTCTAGATGAAAAACCTAAGGGCAATGAGCTTTAAGATGAAGATGGAATCCTAAATTTGAAAACCAACATTATTCCTAAGGGGATGATCAAGTTGGAGCACATTTTTTATCATGATGAATCAACATTTAATAAAATGACCGCTAAAGAGAAAGCGATCGAGGAATGTGATTCATACAATTTAGGTACAGATGATGATCCTAGAATACTAAGGATTGGGAAAGCATGCAATCCACAAGAAAGGGAAGACATGCTCAAATTGCTTACAAAATATAAGGATGTCATTGCTTGGTGCTATGAAGAATTGAAGACATATGATCCTCAAATTATTACGCATGATATTCCACTCAAACCTGATGCCAAACATTTTTGACAAAGGAAAAGACCTATTAATCCTATCCTCAAACCTTCGATAATGAAGGAAGTCAAGAAGTTATTGGATGCCAAGATTATTTTCCCTATGCACCACTCTACATGGGTGGCTAATTTAGTTCTTGTATGAAAGAAGATCAGGGAGTTTTGACTTTACGTGGATTTTTGTAACTTGCACCTGGCACCTCAAAAGGACAATTACCTGTTACCCTCACTAGATGAGGTCTTGCAAATTGTGAATGGTTTGAAGATGATGTCTTTCTTAGATGGATATTCAGGATATAATTAGGTGATGGTAGAAGAAGAATATAGGCTAAATACGACCTTTACAACTATATGGGGAACATTTGTTTGCCTGTAGAAGAATGCCTTTTTGACTGATTAATGCAGGGGCTACATTTCAGCAAGCCATGGATGAAGCTTTTAAGGGATTGATAAATAAGTGTATAGTTATCTACATGGATAACTTGATGGTATTTTCAAAGGATCAAAGTACTCACATAGTTGATCTAAGATAGGTATTCAATAGGTGTCATAAATATGACATATCTCTCAATGCCAAGAAATGTTCATTTGGGGTTACTAAAGAAACCTCCTAGGTCATGTCATCTCTGAAGCTAGAATCTCCATTGATCTTGAAAGAGTCAAGGCTATTCTGAAACTATCACCTCCTCATAGTCGAAAAGAACTCAAGTCTTTCTTCTAAAAGTTTTGTTTGAAAATTCATAAGTGGATTTGCAGAGATAGTTTGTCCCCTTAATGAGTTACTCAAAAAGGGGGCTAAAATAGAATGGGTTCCAAAAATTAAGAAATTCTTTGAAGATATTAAAGTGGCCATTTCTACAGCCCCAGTGTTGGTAAGTCCTGATTATGAACTATCTTTTAAGATATATTCCTTCACTTCAGAACATTCATTTTTTGGGATCCTAACACAGAAGAAAGAAAAGGAAGATGAAAGACCTATTGCTTTTATGAGTTGCCCTTTGAAAAATTCTGAATTGAATTATTCCAACCTTGATAAACAGTCTTTTGTGTTGATCAAGGTGGTGAAGAAGTTTTGTCATTATATACTAAGAAATAAGGTGTATGTGATTATTCCTAATCCAATGGTAAAGACATTATTGATGTAGAATGAACTTGGTGAAAGACAAGGGAAATGGATAGCAATACTTCAAGAATTTGACTTAGAAATTCAACCCATGAGATTAGTTAGAGGTCAAGGGTTGTCAAAAATGATAGCAGACAATCAAATTGGAGACAAAAAGAAATTCAGATTTGATAGTGAAACAAATACAGAAGATCAAAAGAAGATGGTTGTATCTCAAGTCAATATTGGTCAAGGTGTAGTAACAGATGTATGATACCAAGACATTGTTTAATATCTTCTACAGAACCATTGCCCCAACTGGCTGAATAGTTCACAATGTATAGGACTTAAAATGAAGTGTAAATCCTATATGTTGCATGATAGAATGTTGTACAAAAGGAACTATGAAGGAATCTACCTAAAGTGCTTAGGACATAAGGAAGCAAAAGAAGTTCTAGAATAGTTTCATGATAAGTACGATACTAGGCATGGTTCGATAGAAGCAAGTGCTCATATGATTTTAAGATCAAGTTATTTTTGGCCCACAATATTCAAAACTACTTTTGAGAATGTACACTTTTGTCATATTTGCTAGACTAGTGCTAACAAAGAAAGACACTCGAAAATGCCACTACAACTAGTGTACGAGGTGCACCCCTTCTCAAAGTGGGAGTTGGATTTCATTGGTCCAGTCAATCCACCATTGTCAATTGGACACACTTTTATCCTCACAACCACAAATTATTGTATGCAATGGATAGAAGCAGAGACTTTCAGAAATTGCACTACTAAGGTGGTAATAGACTTCTTGAAGGAGCACATTGTTACTAGATTTGGGATGCCATTTGCTTTAATATGTGATAATGGATTAGCTTTTGCACCAGTATTCTTGACTCAATGGGCATTTGAAAATTAGGTTATTATCGAGTTCTCTTTAAATTATTATCCACAAGGAAATGGGGTAGCTAAAACTACAACCAAGAACTTGATTAGAGTAATAAGACAGTTATTGAAGGAGAATCCTAAAGATTGGCATACACAACTCAAATATGCTCTATGGATAGATCAAGTGAGGGTCAAGAATGCTTTGGGGATGTCTCCATATTTGCTTGTTTATGGACAAGAGCTAGTATTCCCACTTAACCTCAGGATTCCTATTTTGAAATTCATGAGTGGGTATGTTGAAGATGCCGACAGAGTACAAATTAGATTGATGAATCTTTTAGGGACGGATGAGAAATGAACCACTGCATTGGAGCACATGGCTAAACATCAAGCTGTCTTGAAGAGATGGTTCAACAAGAGGGCCATGATAAAATCTTTTAGAATTGTTGACCTTGTTCTGCTTTGGGATAAGGTGAAAGAAAATCCAGGCAACAATACTAAGTTTCAATGCTTGTGGATTTGTCCTTATCAAATCATGGAAATTCTTGGAGAAAATACTTTTAGGCTTAGTTCTTTATAGGGGGAATTAGTTATGTTGCTAGTCAATGGGAAATTTTTGAAACATTATTTTGAAGCCTAGAAGACCCAAAAAAAATAGTTAGATTTCATTTCTATAAGTGTGTTTATTTTCTGCAAGTACGTTTATTTTTCAGTTGCGTGTTTGCTTTCAGTCATGTGTTTGTTTTCAAAGTTGCATCAGTCCAAGGGGGTAGGTTCAGTCGAGATTTTTATCTTGACATATCTTACTAACTACTTTTTTGGTTTCGATTTCAAGAAGAGGTGTTTATTTGTCAAAATATTTTGACGATAGTGTGTCTTATACCAAGGAATGAAGGTTACTTGCAGTAATAGGGACTTTTAATCTTGAATTCAAGATTGTAGACCAACAAGTTCTCAACACTTTGAAAATTTAAAAATTGATTGTCTTAGGTGTTGTCAAATTAAGGTTGAGGACAACAAGGGATGGTCCAAACCCCAATTAGTTCAAATGGAAGGGTCCTCTCAAAGGGATTTCTAAGATCATTGTTTGGTGTGAGAGTTTCCAAAATTTCCAAAAGAAGAATGCAAGGGATGTTCACAAATGATCAAATCCAAGAAACAAAACCAATGTCTTGGCCACATAGCCTAAGCATGGTTGGGATATAGAAAAAAAAGAAAAAGAAAGAAAGAAAGATGTTAAGACTGAAGGATTCTAAAAGATCTAAAAGGGTAATATGATAAATAGATACACATTCAAAATGAGCTATCTAGTACCAAAACATTGCTTCATCAAAGAATCAAATGGTGACATTATGAGCTACACAGAGCAATTATTCAAAGGATTTCAAAGAAATTTAAAAGAAAAGTGATAGCCCACCAAGAGCCCTCGAACTAATTCTCTCATCTAGTCAGGTAAAAGATTGATAAATGACCTTCATGGAGATTCCTGATGGATGAGCCAAATGGGGTGGAGGATTGTTTCCATGTTGTCAAAAGATTTTGATAGACTACATCATAAGATGTCAAAGGAAATGAATACATAAAACACACACTGAGGTTGGAGGTTTTGGATCTTGAAGTTTTGACTGTGAAATCATTTGAAATATGCTTAGAATGTTCGAGATTTAGTTGGTGTTTGACACATGTTGGAGGGATGCTTGCTAAGGAAGAAATGCCTTTATCATTTCTTCCTTTTATTGGGGCTATTTTTTGTGGTTCCATAATACATGCCCCATTTCCTATCAGAAATGGGGGACCCCCTGCTTTATTTTTAACTTTTTGGACTCCTAGTCTGAGATTCAAGCCATTTTGAGATCTTCCTTAGAGCTCCAATTCACGTCTAGGTCCTTAAAAGAAACCCTGAGGCTAAGTAATCAAAATTATAGAAGACCAAGTCATTTTAAAGTCTTTTGGCACCTGTTAGGCACACTTGCACAACTGCACTAGTGCACAGAGAAAGTACAATATTAAAATTATGTGCAAATATGTGTAGCTACATAGGTGCACATTGGTGCAGCTGCGCCAAGTACCCTCAAGTCTATATAAAAGGGGGGGTGTCCATTTCCTCTTCACCTTGCTATTTGCTTTTCCATCTTGCCAAAAGCCACATCTTCTACTTTGACTCCACTACTATGCACCTAATCAGGTGCGCCCTTCCAACCTCATTCCCACTCCTCACCCTATTCCTTAAACAAACTCAAACCCTTTAAGAGGGTGCACAATAGCGCACCTTGTAGGGTGCACTACTTTGCACCTTGTAAGCTTAAATTTTTTTTAAAAAGTCTAAATTCAAAAGACTACGTGTGCACAAGCACACCTAACTTGGTGCGCTAGTGCGCACCTATTAAAACCAAACGCTATCAATATCATTTGGTGTGCAAGAGCGGACCTCTCCTACTTACATAAAAATAAAATAAATACTAAGAAGTTTACAAAATGAAATGTGCATCAAGGGAGGTGTGCCAAGTGTCCCAATCCTTATTCTTAGGGTTTTCAACACTTTTTTTGAATTTTTTAAAGCAGTCGGGCATTTACTTTTGTTGTCTAACTCTAGGTTTTGATTTATTTGTATTTACCCTTGATTTCAAGCTAATAAGTTTTCTTTTATGTAGATATAATGCCATCCTCTTCAGCCTCCTTGGGCAAGAAAATGACATTGAAACTAGTTAAGTTCCAAGTGTAGACACCTAAAATCCCTTAGAAAATAAAGTATTTTTATTTTTTGAAAAGTCCCTGATGACATCATTATTTATTAATTAATTATTTATTTATTTTTATGCCATTATATCCCTTTATCTTAATTTAAAATATTTAATTAAGGAATCCCTCCCAAAAATGTTTAAATCTTATTTAAATATTATTTCCTTATTTATTAATTATTTAATCAATAAATTGACCAAAAATCTCAAAATAAATAAATAATTAATTTTTTGCCCAAAACTTGGCCAATTTCCTTAAGACCACTAACCTCTTCCAAAATCTTCTAATCCTTCTTTAATTTCAATTAAAGGCTAATCCCATCATTTTCTACCCTTAATCCCAACTCAAAATATTTAATTAAGGTTAAATATTAATCCTCATGTTTATTAAAAATGGTTTAATGAATATCTCCTCAACCCAAACCCATGAAATAAATAAAACTTTATTTATTTCCTAACAAACCTTTTATCCTCATCCTAGGAAATTCTAGACTCTTCTAGAAGGTCTTCATCCTCACCCTAAGCCTATCTCTAAACCCCCTTCTTAGCCTAATCCACCCATCCACCCCATACTAACCAAACTTAGCTACTAACTCACCCACCCTCATTAAATGCTATCCACTTGCCCATCTCTAACAAGCTTAATAATCCTAAATCACCTCTAATCCCACCCCCTAACCTTGTCACATTCCCTAAGCAAGCTTAAGACTTTCCTAAACCAAGCAAAGTTAACAATCTCAACTCCCTCCAAAATATCCCAACCACCCAACCATGAATGCTCTTACAAAGCCATAAAAGACTCTTAAAAACCCATTCATTGCTCTTACAAGCCATTATGAAGGGTCTTTATGAAGATATTATCCCTTGAGCCTCCTTTGTTGACTCATCCTTGCCCTTTCCTCCATCCTCTCACCCTGTGACATGTGTCACTTCCTGATTGGCTGTAAGGAAGCACAATCCATGTGCTCTCCTCTCATGCAATCTGAGCCCTCCATAAGCTTTTTCCCATCCTTACATCTTAGCCCTCAAACCCTCAAGCCCTTAGCCTATAAATTGAATCCCCTCCCAAGCCATTTCATCACAATCCTTAAGCTAAAGTTATAATGTTATTTTGAGAAGCCAAAATCCATACTTTTTACATGCATCCACATCCAAATCCCAACATCCATTGAAGCAAATTTGAAGCCCTTTGAGCATACATACCAATCCTCTACTTAGACTCATCTACCAAGCAAAGAGTGAAATCCTATTGGGAGAGTCCATTCATTTGGCTCACATTCCTAATTAGGGGTTCCTCTTTAGTCTCTCATATATGTCATATTGATCTTGTTAGTTAATGCTTTGGTTTTTAAATAGATTAGTGTTCTCTTGCTAACATATTAGTGTATACACCAAGGAGTTATGACAAAGTCATGATTTTAGGATGATAACTCAGAGATCAAAGATACAAATTTGGGACATACAGACTTAGGAGAATTCCTAAATATTTGTAATAAACCCAATGAGAGGTTGCAGATGGTCTCCACACTTGTCAAGTTAGGACTCATCAATGCAGCTTCACACTCGGTGTTAGTACAATCTTTAGAGCTCATCATGACACTTGTGGAACACTTTGTCTCTGAGGAGAGGGTGGTGAAGAGTGTAATAGGAGAAATTGTCCTTGATGTGCACCCAAAGAATATTGAGAAAGTATTTCATCTCCCATAGGTAGATCAGTTTATCAGGCTCACATATATGCAAGTAGAAAGGTGGTACCGAGAACACATTGAGGAAGCCTCAAAGATTATTCAATCATCATATTTGATAGAGAAGACTCCTCTAGCAAAGAAGATCAGCAAAGCTGATATGACTAGGGGATACATGATTGAAGATATTGGGTACTCAATCATACTTCTAAGAAGAGTTATGGGTCTAACGGCAGCTGGGCATCTAAATATCTTCATGGTAAACTTTATTGAAACAACCAAGAAAGTGAAAATGCCACTAGATTAGGCTTCCACTTTGAGTTAGAATTTGTGTGAGCAACTGGTGGTGGCAAAGAGCTAAAGGAAATTTTATATGACATCATACCTAGTATACTTGTTAGCCACAAGAGCAACAAACTATCCAAGGTTATACAAGAAAGGCAACATGCAAGATCCTAATGCATGGCCATATATTGTCTATCCTCAATTGGTAAAGAAGAGACTCTTGGAGTAGAGAAAAGGGTATAGAATTGTTAATGATGCATTTATATTGGCTATAATTAGATTTAGAGCATGAGATTATGAAAAGAGGTTAGTAGATGATGTAGTGGCGTAGATAACAATACTTGTAGCATACTATATTCAATTCTAAACTATTACATATTTAAGGGTAGCAGGTACAAAAGTAAACCCATAGAAGCTACCAAGATACCCTTGTGACAAACTGGTTCTCTTGGAGATTTCTTGACAAATCTTGTCTGCCTATAATCGAGTTAGAAGGAAACATAAAAAATGTTAGACTTGGTCGTTGGTTATAGGACCCTTTCAGGTAGATCAAAGACAAGATATTTCCTCTTTTGACTATGAGTGGGATCAGTATCCCTTGGAAGAATACAATTCTCCATGACCATGTTTTGACAACATCAAGAGAGTACAATATTTGGCCAGTAAATCATTTCAACATGAAGAGGTTATTGAAGATCATTGGATGAATGCTAAAAATGACTATGATGTTTGAATAAGGGATTATTATAGGATGACTTTGTACTTGTCAAATAATGCCCTAAAACAAAGATTCCCTTCAAGATATTATAGCAGGATTCTGAGGAGTTGCTTGATCCTTTATTTAATAGGGATAAGATAGGCAATAGGCCTATTATGAATGTTGAGGTTAATAGGGAGGAGAATTCAGATATCAACCATAGGTTGAGGCACATCATTAAAATGATGCAAGATTGGATCAAGAAACTATTCAAACTTTATCCAATACCTAAAACAATAATCTTTCATGTAGAAGCATGTCTAGCCAAAGGTAGAGGAAAGAAAATCACTATCCCTACATTCATGGCTCAGACACCAGTGAGGCCCAAGAAGGTGCATCAACTTGATAGGTTGGTGGGATATTATCAAGCTTAGAAGGGTGGAGGCCGAGGTAAGAGGAAAAGAAGTTCCCCTTAGAGAGTTGAGCTAGAAGAGGGTGAAATCCCAACACCTCGACAGGAAGAAGAATAAAATCTACAAGGGTTAGAAGAGATTTCAGCTTCACAAGTCTAGGTTGACCCTCAAGTGCCACCAGCTATACCCAACCAAATAGAAATAGAGGTTGAAATTCAAGAATTTTCCCCACCTAGGAAAGTAGAACAAGCATCCTCTTCTATGCCCAAAAAGGGAAGAAAGATCAAGACTCCATTCAAGAAGAGGCAAAGGGTGATCAGGAAAGTAGTTCCTATCCCATCCATCCCTAACCCTATTCTTGAAGAAGATGAAGAGGAGGATGATGAGGATAATGCACCTTTGAGTAGGAGGACCAAGCTATCTAGAGCCATAGAATAGGAAAGAAGAAGATGTTCTATAGCTACACCACCACCAATCCCAAGTGAACCTCTACAAAGTACCACATTAGAGGATGAGATACAACAATGGATTGATGATTAGGATGTTGAGGGGACTGATGTCTTAAAGATGTCATATTTTGATTTCATGCCCATAGGAACTGAATTATTTTGGGATAAGATCTGGGATACGCCAACCAATGAACCTCAACAAGAAGATTGGACTCAAATGCCCCTAGAGTCACAAGGACTCGATATAGTTCCTACATCCACATCCCAATTAAAAGTTGTAATTTGTGTTGACAAGGGATTAGTTACTCCTCCTCTAAGGATAGAAATTGAATAGGCCCAAGTAGAACTTGAAAAAGAGCCACAACAAGTTTCTACTGATGAAGTACTAGAAGGGGGACAAATAGGTGAGCAACCTCAACAAGCTTCCCAAGACACAGAGGTAAGAATTGTGAGCTCAACTAAAATAGAGACCATAGAAGGAGGGCCATCACAAAAGAAAAAGATTCCAAAGAGGAGTGATAAGGGAAAAGGCCTAGCTGAAATAACTCCTTCATCTTTGAAAAGTAGAACTTCGGTAGAATAATCCGAAGATGGTTGCAGAAAGAAAAAATAAGAAATAAGAAGCAACAATTCAATGTAGATGAGGAGGATATGATATAATTAATCGAGGTTCTTCAGAAACTTGGGTCTCCATCAAAGGAGGCAAGAGCATTGGCTTTCATCAACAACAACTAGAATCAAGATTTGTCTACACAAGTCACTATTCCTCCTCCTGATACAAAAGTAGAAGATCTGACTCCACACAACTATCAAATTAGAGAGATTATGCTTGGAAAGCCTACATTGGATTCATCGAAGCTAATGGTCTCAATGGGAATGAAAGAAGCATTCAGAAGTTTGGAACATGAAGGGGCAAAATTGATAACGCTTCAAAGACAAAATGAAATCCTAAAGGGATATTTAGCTGAAGTTGTTGGTCCCTTATATCCTAAACACCCCAAAGGGACCTTAAATGCAACAATTTGAAAGAAGAGATAGGGGAGGGATACAATTAGATCCATTTTTTAATGCTTGTCAGCAATGGCTTGAAAGTTTTGAAGAAAAGTGTGTACTCATCATCTAAGGTAATCTTAAGCTGCTACACATCATGTAGAAGAATGTGGATAAAATGGTAGCAATTTTGAATCAAGATTTCAATCTTATGGATGAGGTACATACCTAGCGAAAGGATTTATAGGTGCTATAGGAAATAAAAGGCCAAAGATATAGAATGCCCATGGATGTGTATAGATAGGAAGAATTAGATTTAATTGATGATTGGATACAAAAGATAGAAAACATCAATAAAGTAATGGAATCATTACATGCAGAGATCCACCAGCTCAAGGACCAAGCCCAAGAGAAAATTTTTGAAGCAGAGAAACATTATAGCAATGCATGTCTGAACATTGTTGAAGAAAATGAACGAGAGAAGTTGGTACCTATAGAGATAGTAGTCCAAAGATTTAGAAATATTTTTGAAGAAGTTTCTATTAATGAAGACATTCGACAAGTGTTTAGAACATAAGAAGCCTTGCGAGAGCTGGATACCAAACTCGAGGATTTTGTTGAGACTCGTATAGTGGTAGATTTTTACAAGCAGAATATCAAAGATAAATATAATGCCTTAGAGTTATTGGATGTCACAAAGGTCACTGAGATAATAGAAAAATTTGAGGGCAAACATCTAGGTATAGCTCTACTATGAAGGGGAACAAAACCCAAAAGCCAGAATCTCATTTTTGACAATTAGTGAAATTTTTTATTTTTGGACCCTTGAGTGCATTGCTATGCCAAGTGTGCTGGTGTGATTTTTGCAACAAAGTGTTGGAAGAATTTTGGAGAAGTTAGAGATGCACTAGTGCACTTCTTTTTTTTTTCAGAGGTGAGCCAATAGTTAACTGCTAGTTCCAAAAATAGCGTGTTCCATGCATCGATAATGCATTCCAAAAATAGTTTAACTCTCACAGATGCCCCATCAAGGTTGAAATTCTATTTTTGATACTTCCACATCAACTGATGGCTCTCTTCTTCTTATTTTCTCATTATTTCTTTGTTTTATGACATGCAAAGGCTCATGCATCTAATTAATGATATAAAAAATGGATGGAGTCCTACTAAGCACCAATTAGATAGTTTGTATATAATTAGTTTCTTTTATTAAATTAGAAGCATATGATTGCATGAAGATATCTCCCACTCTCAACACAAATTGAGGAGGTGATTTCTTATAAATACGAGATTGTAATATGTAACTAGGGCCACTGTTATTTTGCAATAATATATACTTTTGGTGCTCACATTTGGAGTGTAATGATTCTTGCCTAAATGTGTCATAATTTTTTGAATGTATGTTCATGGAGTGTGATTGAGCCAAAAGTTTATTGCATTATTTTTGGTTGTACAATCTTTTAATTTTGGTGTTTGCTATAGTTTTATGAATTTCACTAGTGTATGTAGCTCAAGAAGAAATCAACAAATTGTTCCTTCATTTCTTTTTGTCTAGCATGAGCACACTTTCTGTGGCCTTGCAATTTGATGAAAAGTGAAACATCAACAATTGCATTAGTGGAATTAAGGAAGCACTACTGCTACTTTCATTGGTTACCCATTGATTTCTTTGAAAGCTTAACTCGCAGATGTGTTATTTTCATAGCTTTTGTTCATTAGGATTTTACTTTCATGTTATTTGCTTAAACTTCTTACTATCCTACCTTCATTATTTGTTTTACTAACCCCTTGTTAAATTAGGAACTCATATTAGCTGCATTGTTATATTGCATTCATAAAAAAAAGGAAAATACAAAACATAGTTCTTTTGTGTGTTTTATTTTGAAGTAGTGAATAGATTCTACATCTTATTCAAAATCATCTAAACTAGCAAAGGCCTCCTTGTGAACAAAAACATTTATCTTCAACTAAGCGGATTCTAGTAGGTTGCAAGATCACCTAGAACCTTGGAGTTTATCCATAAGATTGACTTTTCAAGAGAGGAGTTTGAAAGGATTCCTGTCATTAAGCATCGTGCAAAACAACAACTCAACAGGAATAAAATCACACCATATTTCATCCTTATAGATGTTTCCTACAGTAAACTTTACCAAACATCTTTTTATCAACAATGACTTTGTTTCCCTTCTTAAATCACATTATACAATATAGATAAGGATGGTTCTCACATTTTAAATTTAATTTCTCGACCATTTCTCTACACACCATATTATCACAACTACCCCTATCAATAATAACTTGACATACCTTTCCACCTGAAGTGCATCTAATTTTGAAGATTTTGGTTCCAAGATACACGTCATTAGAGTTATTTGTGAGAAATTCATCCTTTTTTGGGATGATCATTGACCTCCTTTTCATGAGAGTTTCTCCCACATCTGGTGAAACTTCTTGCTCTTCCCATTCTATCTAAACTAGGTTCAATCTAGGTTGTCTTCCTTGATTGGTTTCTAGCATGCTATAATTTGAGCACTCAAAGGCTTTGTGTCCTTCTCCACACACAAAACAAGTGAAAGGCCTTTGTTGGATTTCCTAGCCTCTTCCAATACCATTATCTCATCCTCTCTAAAACCCCCTTCCTCTTTTTTGGTGATGAAGGGTGCTTCCCTTAATACCACAACAAAAAAGAATAATATAGAACAATATAAATTCATAGAACAAGATGTGGGCTTCCTATTATCACCAAAAATACAGAATTACAAAATTGTATTATACAAACCCACATGGGCACCTTCCTTATAACAATCTGCAAAACAGATTTGTGCCTATCACCTAGAACTCCCTAGACAACCTACAAGCCTTCCTTATATAGGTACTTTTACCACCCAAGAAGGTTCTAGACATTAAGCCCTAAGCCTTTCATCCAATCAACCTCATATTATATAATTTCATTATACTTTATTACATAGGATCAACTCAAGAAAATTTACAAATTACATCTTCAAGTGTGTGCAATTTTGGAGACCATAACTAGTAAAATGTTGACCCAATGGATTAGTAAAATCCCATTTCATAATCCTCCACTAGTGATCTACAACAAGTGATCATGCAAGCGTCCATCAGCCATGGTTTTGCATCATTTTGTAGCCATTTAGGCCTTCATAGTTGGACCTGAAGTTTGGATAGCCAAAATTCATACTGAAAATCTTCACTAACTACATCAATACATATGATATGACAATAAAACTCATTTGACAGGTTGATAGGTCAAAGATAAACCTCCACATATGAGATTAGAACAATTTGAGCATATAATATTACCTTACTAAAATTAGCAAGCTCTCACACATAACAACTTTGCATAGGAATAACCCTTATTAAAAGCACGAAAATAGGAAAACTAGAAATAGAAATATTTTTGGGTGATGCAGGATTTTCCTTACACCCAAGATGCTCCCGTATCACTTGGTTTGTAGGATCTTGTTTGGTTTCTACATTATTTTCAAAACCTTGGGAGGACTCTATGTTGGGAGATTAGTGCCTCCATAGGTGAGGGTATTTTTCATCATAACTCAATGGATTCGTGATGTGTTTAGTCACCTCTTGTGGATCCTTTTCTTTGGCTACTATGATGTTCATTGACAACTTGATCTTTTGGTGTGACAATATTGATGATTCTAATGAGTGGTATCAAAGTGTTGGGTTATAGATTCAAATCCCTCAGGTCATGTTGAGAGGGGTATTGTTGGAAGGTTGGTGCATTCATCACCTCTAAGTGAGGGTGTCGTTCAACATAGACTAATGAACTTGTTACATGTACTTAACCAACTCCCATGGATCCTTGGTTCTAGTTGTTGTGATGTTCATTGACAACTCAATCTTTTGGTCTAATGTTAGCATGTGAATCAACAAATTTGACTCAAAAACTACACAATTCAATCCTAATAATAATACCGCAAATTGACTTGCTATGGAAAATATCTCCTACTTATCAATAAAACTAAATGCTAATTTTGATGGTCTAGATGATCAATCTAGCTCTCCAAAATAATTTTTTCTAGCCACTATAGAGAAGAATTGAATTAGTGAACTACTTAACTTTTAATGCAACCAACCTAAAAATTTCATCAAAAATCTAAATCCTAGTCAAAAGTTACGACCCTTGAAAGTCCTTGCATATCATAGATTTCTTTATTCAATCATTGTGAATGATAGTAGATAGTGTTTTTCAAATCTTTTTATCTTTTTGACTTTTTAAAAAAAAAATTAAAGTTTATTTTTCAATGATTGAAAATATTTTTATTACAAAATATATTATTTTTCTTATGAATTATTAAGAGTGAACGTTTATGTTGGTTAATAGTGATTTTTTATATTTTTTAACTTGTAAAAGTTGAGTTTTTAAATTTTTTTAATAAAATATTCTTATACTTTAATTAATTTCTACAAACTTACTTTTATAACTTTTGACTATCAAAGGTGTGTTCTTTTTTATTTTATAAATTATAAATTTGTTGGAACACAATTTAAATAGATTAAATACAAATTACTATTTTAGTTAATTATTTGAAATCTCTAATTGACTATGATCTCTGTTAATTAATAGTTATCTAATTTGAATATTATTGGTATCTTCTGAAAAATCTATGAATGTTCAAACACAAGAACAACTGTGTATTTTCTTATTCAGTTATTGTTCCTTATAATCATTTATCTAAGAATGAGTTATTTCTCCTTTTATTGTTTTCTAGTTAAAAACAAAGTTGTGGGTTTATTTTAAGGATTCATTGCATATCCAATGAGGGAGTTGTGCCTCATAAGAATTTAGAGGGGAGGTAGTTATTGAACTTTCCCAACTATTGTGAATATTGTTGTCTTTACCAAAAAATGTTTGACAATTCTACTCGAGAGTCAAATAAGTGACAACCTAGTTTGCATAGAAATTTTGATAATGGTCAATCATGGTTTTTACACATTATGATGTGTTTCATGTATTACAACCTAATTTAGGATTTCACGATACACAAGCAGATATTTTATTTTATTTAAATCTAGTACTTGGAACTTGAGAACAAGTAACACACAATATCAAAAAATGGTGACTTCTTCAAAGAGAAGAAGAAATAGCCAAAATATTGAGAGATGTGCCTATTGTTTAAGAACAAGTAGTAGTAGATAGGGTTGCCAAGAATTCTACAAGGAATTAAGTTTTTTTCTTTGTAGTGTGATAAACTAGCTAAACCAAAATACACTAGAGCCAAGAGGTATGAAGGAGTTATAGATAAAGACTTTGAAGTAGTAAGAAAGTCAAATTATTCTCCTAACCTTACTCAAAGAAGAAGAATGAAGCTAAAATCTATCAATAGACCCTCCTCACCACCTCCTATTTCTCATCCTTCACTAATGGTACAAGCACTTACAACCCTAGACACTACAACACCTCTTTACATAAATATCAAACCCTTGAACTTTATCTTACCAAATATGGCTTTAAATCCTTGGGAAAAAAAAGAGGCCCTTTGAACTTAGGGCCAAACCTTGGAGCTTTACCTAAACAAGCACAAGATGTATTATTAGTTTTTAGAGGTGATGGTAAAGTCTCTATTGAAGATCATATTAATGCTTTTCATTCTCCATGTGAAATTATGGATGTTCCTACTGAAGATGTGGTCATCTATCTTTTTGTCAGAACTCTTACCAATGTGGAGGCCAACTAGTTCCTATTAATCTTAGATTGGTTTTGACAATCAAGTGTATATACACTTTGGTCATTTATAAGTTATGTAATTAGTTCATGCTAAACAAGTAATGCATGGTGAGCATAACATGTTAGATAGTACATACTGAGTCACTCAAGTTCCAAACAATAGTATATATCGAGTGAAGTCAAGTGTTGAGTAACTAGTAACTATTGAGTCACTCAAGTGTTAAGCAGATAGTATGTGTCAAGTTATTCAAATGCCAAGTGGTGAATGGATGTCAAGTCATTCAAAGGCTGAGTTATAACATTGAAGTTATCAGATGCTGAGTTATACAGTTTTGACATAATTGTTTGTAGTGTCACAAAATTTTACATAAACCATTTTGGAGCTAACTTAAGATTTGTTTTATGATCTCAGATGATAAGAACAAATCTTTATTGTGAATCCCTATGTAGTACATGCATCCAATCAGAAAAAGGGAAAAGTTAAGAGGCTGGATGGATGAATTACACTTGTTGATTCATACCTAACCCTAAGTCACTTAGACCTTCTTAAGGAGGACAAACACTAAACTTTTTGTGTGTGTGTGTGGTAGGTGAAAATAGAGAAGGTTTGCATGCGCAAACAGAGTTTTCATGGTGACTAAGGAGTTGCAAATTGAGATACAAAGTAGAATCAATTAGAGGAGAACAAGAGAAAGGAATTAGAAGGCAATAGAGATATATCTAATCCAAAAGGATCAAGTACACATTAGCAAAGAGGTGATTTGTCATCAAGCAACATAGTGCTAACAAAAAGATCATTGTTGCTACATTCTAATAGGTGAATTAGTTAAATCTCTTAACAGAATAGTCTTAACAGGCTATTGTAAATCCTTTAACAAGGTCCTTACTTCATTATAAGTTGAAGTCCTTTAATCAGGTACACTTCTAATAGGGTGTAGAAATCCTTTAAGAGCGTAAGACCTAATAGTATTTGTAAGCCTTTAATAGGGAAAACCTTTCACAGGGTAGATCATGTCCCATGATCAAAACATTGTAACCTTCATTGGATACGCTTTATTACTGTAGTAGTGAAGATTTTTGGGTGTCATCCCCACCCCAATTTTACCTTCTCCTTGGAGGGTTTCTAGGTAACCAAATATCTTGTGTCATGTGTGATTGAAAATTTTTACTTTCATGCTATGGATGTATATGCTTAATTTGGCATTTCAGTTTATATGTATATATTGTGAGATGGATGTGTGGTGAATGATTTTGAGGTTGAAAGTGTTAAGTGTTGATTCACAACAACAACCCCCCCCACCAGAGTTTAATTCCCTATTGTATTTCCAACAATTGGTGTTAGAGTGAAATCTCTCTAAAAGAAAAGCCTTACAACTTTGAGGAAAGATATTGGAGATGGAAGTCTACAAGTTGGGAAAGAGTATTGAGAACTAGAAGATTGAAATACAACTTTCCCTACATCAACTAAATAAAGCAAGAGATGAGTTAAAGTGATCATTGAAAAGAAGGAATGAAATAGCTATTGAAGAGAATGACACATATTATCAAGAGATTGACAATACTAAATTGTTTGCAGATGGAAACACCAATGAATTTGATGTAGAAGTTGTTGATCTGATGGAAAAGATTGGAACCCTAACTAAAGAGGTCAGATATCTTAAGAGAGAACAAGTCCAATCAATATTTCTATGTGAAGTCACTAAATAGAAAAAGAAAGCTATAGAAGACAAAGTCATGATTGAAGATGAGAAAAGGATTTTGAACAATAGACTGGAAGAGAAAAAATTAGAGGTAAACATGATTGCTAACATGTAATTGGAAACATTAAGTCAAATGATGATTCCAAATCATGAACTAAATGCAAAGGATGTTGAGATCTCAACACTGCAGTTGTAAAATAAACAGCTGAGAAATGATCTGAAAAGAGAAAAAGAGTTTGTTAAAAGTTTTAGCAAACCTAGTGAATCTATCAAGTACTTTGAGCAATTGATGAGATCTCGTAGGTCCAATAGTGATACTTCTTGATTGGGTTACACTAGTACTAAAGAAGAAGAGTCATCCAAAAGTAGTGAAGAAAGAAGTAACAAAGGTAAGAACTCCAAACCTACTTGTCATAATTATGGTAAGATAGGTCATACTACTAATGTTTATAGGAGCAAGACTACAAATTAGAATCCTGAGCAGAAGTTCATGGATCACTACCACAAATGTGATAAACAAGGACATCAAGAACATAAATGCAGAGCCAAGATGATAATTACACAAAGATTTAAAGGATACTCCTATAACTGCCAGAAGTATGGATACATAGAATATGAGTGCAGATCCAAGCCTAAATATTCATAAAACAAGTTCACAAAGGTAAAGCACAATGGCAACTCTTATAATTGGAATTATAATACTAGGTATAGTTTTCACTATTGTCAAGAGTATGTAAATTTTGTTGAAAATTGCAAAAGAACACATTTTAGAAGTGACTAAAAAAGATGGTTGAGTCAAATATGTAAATTTTGTTGAAAATTACAAAAGAACACATTTTAGAAGTGACTATAAAAGATGGTTGAGTCAAACCACATGTTTTAGCTATTTGAAGATTGATCATATAAGCAGGAATTGTCCAACAAGGTCAAAAGGACCTAGTAGTGAATTCCATAAAGGAAAAGGAAAGGGAAATGTTGAGAATGTTAGAGATGAGATGAATAAGACATGGAAGAGAAAGGAAGATTGTAAGACATCAAGCTGAGATGAGGTCATTTCACCCAATGGGTCAGGTGATCACACCACTTCCAATTAAGAAATTAAGAGGTATGTTGGGACTAATATTTAAAAGGTATACTATACATCAGATGCAAAGTTTTGATTATAAGCTAGAAGAAATCTTTAAGTTATGATAATTTTCATGTTACTGCCAAACATCAAAAGTTTCACTTTAGCTATTGAGTGAAACAATAGTTGATGCTGACCTATCATTAGTGATAGTGTTGGTTGAGCTTGTAGTGGTTACTGGGCATAAAGGGAACTTCATGGAAGCCAAGTGAGTTGAAATCTCTATTGAAGTTGAGCTTACAGTTGTGTAAGAACTTAGCATTAAATGCAAGGTTTTAAGGTCTATATGATCAATTTCAACTTATTTGACATCATTTGAATTTGAAGAGAAGCACGAAGTGAAAGGTGATTTCAAGAGATCATTCCAAGCATTTGCAAATAGGATTCAACAATTGCTCAACATCATCTCAACAAATTTACAAAGGTATTTATCATGTGTCGAGCTATGTAGTGTGAATTTTTGCAAACCCTAGGTTTTCATAATGGCATCTAGTTCTTTAGTAACAAAGGTTAAAGAGGTTAAAGAAGTTTTGAATGTATAGTTGATAAGCAATGAGATGAAATCATCTAATTTTAGAGCCATTCCTAATATTGCTTATAAGCAAGATCCATCTAGTGCATTATCTATGATACCACTATGAGTTTTGATGATTCAAGATGTGAGATGTTGCTACACATGCAAGGGGGGTGGCATAGGTGATGTGGAGATTAGGGAAACCTATAGATAATTATGTGAAAATGGAGCATTGAGAGATGAACTCAAAATTGTAGAATCATAAGGGTCAACCCATGCCCTAGATTTCTCCAACATTTTCAAAACTGAATGGATAAAGATAGTTTTAAGTAGAATTCATGATAATTCTATATGGTTAGATAATGGACTGGTGAAAATCACTAAGAAGATTGTACATAGAGTGATAGGGTATCCAACCTTAGACCAACCTAAAACTATGAGGAGTGAAGCTAAGAAAGTTATTGAGAAGAATACAGACATTGTGTGGAACAAATGAGATAGGACAATTGACACTATCTCAGATCCCCCAATTGCTTTTGTAGTGAGGATTATAGCACATAAATTTTATCAATCTAGCAAGCTCAATAGTGCACCATTTATTGTTGTTGGCATTGACTATAAAATAGTCAAGAAGGATCATACTTATGACCTTGTCAAGTTGCAAATGCAATAATCAATAGAAAATTTGGGAGCAATAAGGAAGACCAAGAGTGCACAATGTAAATTTGGATCAATTCTTGTATGTATGTTCTTTTATGTACATAATACATTTCCTACTTTTGTTAAAGTTGCATGGAAAAAAATAGATCTATTACAATGCAAATAGGTGAATTTATTGAACAACTTGGAGAGAATTTTGATTCGGTAATGACTAGCTACTTTGAAGATTTCAAGCAATCAATGAAGAAAAGACCGAGGATACCAATTTCACTAGTAGAGAAACATTTCAATGATGTTTTCTTTCTAGTTGACATTGATTTTACATATGTTAAAGCTGTAGTTCCAACGGTAAGGTGGCTAACACCACTAGGCTATGAAATCAATGTGGATGAGGCTTCTACAGCAATCACAACATTACTTGCAGAAAGTGTAGATGCTAAGGCTACTTCCTTTGGGAACTATGATGTGGAAAAATCTAAGATCACAATGATTTAAAGACTACCTTAGTCATGAGAAAGAAGAATAAGATTGTGGAGAAAGTTAAGGAGAAATTTGGTGAACGAGAAGATATTCCTTTTCAAGCACCACTGGCCTTGACCCAGGGTCAAGGTGAAGACCAAGCTGAAGAGGTGGAAATTGAAGAAGGTGTCAAGGGAGAAGAAGCCATTGAAGCACTTGAGACAAAGAAGAGGAAATAAAAAATCCCTACAGTTAGGAAATAGAGAAAGGTTGTTAAACCTAAGCCTACAGTTCAAGCTACTCAAACCAATGCAAGAGCTACTACCAAGAAAGCCCAAGAAGAAGATAAGCTAAAAGAAAAGAGGGCCAAGTCAACTACAAAAGAAGAAGAGTTTGAGAAGAGACTGAGGAGAAAGTATATAGCTCTAGCTAAATTTGATGAAGAGAGGAAAAACTCTAATGATAACAACCAATTTAAAGTGGTAAGTCACAGTTCATCTTTAGAACTAGACAATATGTGTGAAAATATAAGGAATAATGTTGATCTATCCAATCTCACACATATTGAGTTTGGTAAACTTGGAAAAGTTGAGATGAACCAAGTAGAGGATGTTAGAATCTTTTAGAATAACTGAGAGGGGGGGTGAATCAATTATTCAAGGTCCCAAATGCCCTAATAAAACTTTTTTTTTTTTCACCAAATGTAGTGAACTCATAAACCTTTTAACCATCCAAGCTTAAATCAATCATATTAGCAAGTTATAGTAAATCAACATGCAAAGATAAAACATGCAAGATCAACACATGACACAATGATTTATGTGGAAACCCAATTTGGGAAAAACCACCAGTAACATGCTACTTGATTCTCACTCTTCTGAAGTGATGCCCTATTAAAGGCCTGCCCTGTTAAAGGCTTACAACACACTGTTAAATGTGACCTTGTTAGAGGATTTCACCAAACTGTTAGGAATGGGCCTGGTTAAAGGACTTTAGAACATTCACTGGGAATGTCACCCTGTTAAAGGATTTATCTCATGGCTATCAAACCAACCTAAGTCCATAGGATTTAAACTAATTGTTACAATTGCTAGAAAGTAACAACAATGAACTGTTGATCTGATATAACTTACAACATACTTTGCAGATTTCATATCACACTTTCAGTTTAGTCCTTATGCTTGGCTTTTATCTCTTCATCTCTGACTGCTTGTCATCTATTCAAGCTTCGTCTCCTTGAGTCTTCTAACTCACTGTACTAATGCATCCATATCAAGGGTCTTCTTACTGAAACAGAGTAACTATGCTCTCTTTCCTCTTTTCCATCTTCTTCAGCACTTTACACTTTCATGCTTGACCACCCCTCTCTCATTCTTTTTTTTCATTAACTAATGACTCCTTATATAGAGATCTGATATGCCTTTGCCGCTTAATTCTCCCTCTTCACTTTTCGGGTTTCAATACGGATTAGGTAAAATACAATGTATCTACCCCATATCTTGTTCTCTTCTAGAAACTTCGCCAGCTGTATCCTCAAAAATGTTTTACATGGTGTTCTGTGCCACCAGCTCATCATTCTTATCTTCTATTTAATTTACAAACTTCTAAGTAATAACCTTGTCGGCTTAGTTCTGGCGAATCCTCGATCTTCGAAATAATGCAGCAACTCGGCATTATTTGTTTTACTGATGCTCGGCATCTCAGTGTTACTCAACATCTACACAAAACTGTGTTACTCGGCACTTATAGAAAATTGTGTTACTCGGCACCTACAGAAAACTGTGTTACTCGGCACCTACAGAAAATTGTGTTACTCGGCACCTACTCTTTACTCGGCACTTGAAGATCACTCGGCTTATATGATATACTTGGCACCTGAAGATCACTCGGCTTATAGTATGTTATCAAATACACTTTTTCATCAATGGCTTAGCTGATCCTAGTACTTCATTACAACATCATAACTTCAACCTTTCTCTAGGTGTTCTAGTTACATCTTATTGATTGCCACCACCTTGTCAACCAACTAATTGATAGTATTTGGATCACTAAAGCAATTTTCATTCCTGCAAGTAGCAAGTTTGACATCAATGACAAAACAATGATTGAGAACATTCTTTATCATTCCAACAACTCTTATTATCAATTCAATCATTTCTAACAGAGGATTTGATATATGTCATTATGGCAACATTCATGTAGTGCCTACCCTCGTTCACATCTTTTCTGGACATATTATTGCTATTATTATTAGACTATGATAGACTAGCTTTATGTTAATGGATTAGTGGTATTGTTTTGACACTATCAGACATTATGTTATGGATTCAATTGTTATATGATGAGATCATTTAGATTTTACATTTCATGTATGTATGATGATCATTATATTGTTTTCAGTTATTGTTGATGATTAGTTAGATGATTTATTATCTCGTGTGTTTTATTATGGATACTTACCCCATACTTGCATGTGTATGGTGTGCGTGTTTTCTTATTGTATGGTGTTTCTGATGTGGTTAAGGAAGGGAGTCGTAGTCACCTGCTTAGTCGGGATCTACATGATGCACCACTTCCTGCCATTGCCTGTTTAGCTTAGCACTATATATATTGTATGTACATGCATGGTTTTTCTGTAGGTTGCAGGTACCGGGTATCGACTTCCCTGAATTGCCAGGATGAGCGTACCCTATTATACTATCTCAATGATAAGAGAAGGGAGATAAATTCTCAAGTCCAAATCCCAAACCCTAAAACCATTTGTCCTAGTGAGTTAGGACAAGTATCAGAGTTGAGTACCCACTGAATGTGTCGAATGACATATTTCATGATTTTTAATCCTTTAGACTGATTTTGTATGAATTGTCCTATGATGGGTTTTCATATTTTATCTTGGAGGTCTATGGTGAATTTTCTATTAATTAAGTCTCAACAAATAGATTTAATTAATAAATTAATTATTTGAAAAAATTAAATATCATGATCTTTGATATTTTGATTATAATTAATTAAAGGAGAATTAATTGAGAGAAAAGAATTAAATAAAAGAAAATTAGAAATTAAAATAAATAATAATTATAAAATACTAATAAATTAATAAAAAAATAAAATAATAAAAGTTATAAAAATTAAAATAAAAGTTATAAAAAATTAAAATGGAAGTTATAAATATTTAAATGGAAATTATTTTAAAAGTAAATTGGAGTTATAAGCTTGCATGGGAATTAATGCATTTCTCTATTTGTCATGTGTCAACAACACGGGGGTTAGTGCATTAATTAAGCACATGGTGTCTACAACCCTATGGCTCATCAAAAAGATTGGAAAAGACCCATGCTTAGTTGGTGACACCTTCTAGCTATTTCTAGAAGCATTCTAGAGGTTTCCTGAGAGCTCTTTATATTCAGGCATTCCTAGAAGCTTAGACATAGCGTGGATAGCGTGGAGAACAATTGGAGCATTGGAGGACTCGAGAATTCTGAAGAAGGGAGCTTTCTCTGTGGGTTTTCTGAGGAAGAGTGAATTAGCATCAGAATCCGGGTAGATTCTTGTGATTTTACTTATGCAATTTCCACATCATGCATTCCTATCTTCTTCGTGTCTTCCATATGTCTTCTGAGGAATTTCATATTTCTATTGTATGCATTCTCAATTTGAGTAGTTAATTTGTCTGAGAATTCTATATGCATAGATCTGAAAATAAAACGGGGCTAGGGTTTAAATTCATAGCAAAACCCATTAGATTATTTATTGAATAAATTTGAGATTTAAAAGTTTATAAGAAACTTATAAAATTGTATATATATATATATATTCTTTGTGAAAATATATATAAATATATATAATCCAGATCTGCATTTTCGCATATAAATATATACTGTAATATAGTTCTCTATGTATATAAATATGTATATATATACGTATATATATAATACATATATATATATATAATACATATATATATATATATACATATTAAAATTCGTAGTCATAATTATAAAAATCTGAGTCACGTTTTCAATTTGAAGAAAAGCGATTTTAAAACATTTTAGTAAAACGTTTTATCGAAGTCGATTTTTAAATATAAATAAAAATTCATATACTTTTGGGGAGGGACGAATTTTGTACCCCCCCCCTATCAGTATGTGAGATTAATGCCGCAGGGTACCTGCGAATGCAGCGTACCTACGACCGACGGTGACTACGACAGTCCGTCGCCTCCATCTTGCGCAGGGTTGTGTGTACTGTGGGTACTGTGGCCAGAGTACGGTCTGCAACTTGCAGACGGCGGTATTCTTGGGTTATATGATGTTGAATAAATATATGACGTGATTCATTTCATATTCAAAGTTCAATTTTATATTTCGATATTATTATAATTATAAATATATATATATTTATGTGTGTGTATATATATATATATATATATATAAGTATATATGTATATATACACATTTATAATAACAGTATTAATAAATATTTATATATTATATATATATATATATATGTATGTATATATTTCAATATATATATATATATATATATATATATATATATATATATATATATATATATATATATATATATATATATATATATATATATATATATGTTATATGTAATATGTAAATATATTTGATAAAAGATTCATCTTTTATAATGATGAATAATTTTATAATTTTATAATTTAACTACTAAGATTTAATTAATAGTTTTAAATTATAAAATATATAAAGTATATAAAATTTAATTAAAGTTGGTAGGGAATGATTTTAATAAAATATTATAATTGGAAATTGGATTTTAGAGGAAAACTTTTATCCATCCAAAAACAATACATGGAAAAACGTAGGAAAATGTTCCTCTAATTCTTCCTCTAAACTTGGAAACGTAAATTGAGACTTTTACATTCAAATTTGAAAACTTAGCAAAACCAAAACATGTGTTTACATTCCTTATGCTAATGTTTTGGGTTTTGGGTTGACTAGTGTTGACCAGTATAGGATGTCTACCAGAGGCTTGGGGGTTATGTGATTGTGATGTCATGATGATGTTTTATTCTTGATATTTATAAACCCAACCATGATTATGTGATGGAATGCTCTATGTATTGGTTGTGATTACTGATTGTTAAAGTTGAGATTCTTATGTTTGAGACCCTTGACTTAACCATTATTTTTGGTCATCGATCAGTTATCCTTGGTTATATTCTAGTCGCCATGATGGGACTGATATGTGGATTTATTCTTAATGATGTCATGTTGTGACATGTTTGACTTAACCATTTTTGGAGTCTTCGATCAGTATGATTGAGACATATTTTGGTTATTGAGAACCATTGGATACTTGATTATCAGTGATACTTCAGTTGCCAATAGAGAGTTGTTGTGGTCATGATTTTCTATGGATGTTGCTCATGGAGATTTGATGCTTTTATGCATATTTGATGATTTTATCATGGATATTTGATTATTCTTATTGTGGATATTTGATGATTTTATTATGGATTTTCTATGGTGATTTTGATGATTTATGATACCATGAGCATTAGGGTAGGATATCTGCATGTAGTGTCGGGAAGTGGCTTGCAATCGAGGCCGGGGCCCTAAGAGGCTGCCAGGGTAACTCATTGTAAGTTGGATTAATAAGTGATAACATTCACGCCTAATACTAACTGAATGAACCTAAAAAGATAAGATTTTTGGTTCTCGCCCATGCCTTGAGTGCTTGTATAGGCTAGGATGGGAGTAGTGAGAACGCATGGTTGCAACCTTGCATTCCATAGTATGCCTTTTCAGTATGAGAGGATACTAGTGGCCGCATGAGATCTGTATGGACCCGTGGAGTTTAGCTAACTGCCAGGGTAACTTGTACGAGATAAATACGATGACACTTTCCCACTTGCATAGTATGTTCCTACATGTCATTGTGTGCCTCTGGGAAGTAGATGTCTGTTTGTGATTGGAACCTTTGAGTTAGTATACTTTTAGGATTCCTGGACTTTAGAGACTTGTGCTATGTGATTTTGATAGCCTGTTTGGGACTTGAGATTATCTCCTCAGCACGGTGGGAGTGGACCACTTAGGTACCACACAGTCGGGTGGTAGTGTATTTTCCACTCTTATCATTTGAGATTCATTGAGACATCGTGGCTGAAGCGTCCTTCGTGATGGTGGATATGTATCCTTTCTTTGATGATTAGCATATGTTAGATGATGTTATCTTATGCTTATATATGCATGTTAGATTACTTTCTACATATGATGTTGTATTTATTAGGAGTGGCATTCCTACTATGTTAATGCCGATGATCTCTTTGGTGATTTGGGATGTTACGCACGGAGGGATGGCTAGGGCCCACGATGGTCTAATGATGCTATTAACGGTTGGGAGGAACCATGCACTTAGTTTATTTTGTTTGATCTTTATGATGGATGTATATGACTTCTATGGTGATGTATCACGTGTATCATGTGATTATCTTTACTTTGATGTATCATGGATTAGAATAGGATGATGTACCTTATTCTACATATGTATATTCTTTGAGCTTGTCATACCCTTTGACATGTACAGAGGATGATTGAGCATTTGGAAATGTAATGTATAAACATTGGACTTATCATTATTATTTCATGTGGATGTTGTGCTAGATGGAAACATGTATGTAATTCACATTAAGGGATCTTTAAAGAATGTAATCTGTTAAGTATGTTATGTTTATTGCCAATGCTTCCGTTATTGTGAATAAGTTATATGTGGTATTTACTTTCATGTAATTTTTTTTTTTTTAAAAAAATGTTACCAAATTTAGTGAAATTCTAGGTTAATTCTTTGGATCCCTTGGCGGGGCATTACAATTCAAGAAGACTCCAATTGAGATTGCCAACTCTTTGCCAAAAGATCTATATGATAGAGTTGAGCAAAAATAGCAATATAGTTTCACAATAGAAAGACAAATTAGAGAAACTTGTCCAAGTGATGCCAGAATTGGATAGGGTAACAATGACAAAGATAATAAGGAAGCATGTAGGGAAATTTGAACCAAAATATAGAGCATTTAGCATACTACAAAATGATATTGAGGATGTTGTAAAAAAGACCACTCAGATTTGGAAGTTACTATATGGTTTGACAACACCCAAGGTAATAGAGAAAACACCTATTGAGGTAGGTAAGGACAACCATGCACAACAAAAAGTAACTAAGGTTACTAAAGTTGACACTAAGATAGTTGTACATAAGTAAGGCATTGAGACACATGAAGATACATAGGCTACAACTAAGGATGAGTAGTAGATAGAACAAAGTGTACAAGATACACCAATGTCAAGTGCCAGCGCTCAAATTGAGTTGAATAAAGATATTGATACTGTAAAGATTAAGGATGTTTCTAATACTATCACTCATAACATCAATCCCCTTATAGAGGAAGATTTGAAGAAGATACTAGTAGAATCCACTACCTAGGCCAAAATTTGTGAAAATCCTATATTGGTGAGTGTTGATGAGATTGAGAAGGTATACAAGGCATTTGCAAGTGAGAACATTAAGACACAAGAGACATCTGCAATCCCTCCTCAATTCACCATGATACCTACTACATTACCTATTATAGTACATCAAAGGAAGGAGACAAAAAATCCTACTATTAGTATATTATTACAAAATAGTCCAACCTCAAGACATGAAAAGGTCAAAGAAAATGACAAGGGTAAGACATTTGGAGAGAAAAAAGTTGACACAGTGGAGAGTGAAGGAACACAAGCACAAACACATCAGGTAGATACTACTGTACATCTACAAAACAAGCACAAGGTGCAACCGAGCAAGTAGATCCATCTAAGGATAAGATTGAAGAGTAGTAATAGAAACACTAGTGAACTTACCAGGAGCTACTACTCCCCCTAGTCAAGCTCTTGATAGGTTGAGTATAGAAGCTATACCACTACAATCATCAAGGCCAAGTCCAAGCACATCCAAGGTAGATGAAGTTACATCATTTGTAGATGTGAACTTGGATGAAGTGATTGAGTTGCCCAAGTTTGATTTGGCAACCACTATTGAATAGATGAGCATACTATAGGATGATCTTGCAAAGAAGATAAACCAAGAACTGCTCAAACAAGAGCATACGCAGAAGCAAGCATTGCTAGATATCAAGGAAATTTTTCTTGATGCATTTAGGCTACCAACAACAAAAAAAATAGGTCGATCATAGATAAGCTAACTAGCCTAGTTGAGAAAGTAAATGATACAGATCTAGATTCAAATGTGAAATTACTTGAATGGTCTAAAAGAAATTTTCAAAATAAGGTAAATGAAAAGTTATCAAGTGCAATTTTACTATCACAGGTTGAGTTAGCAACCAAAATTGACCATGTGAAGAAGGTAGTAGAGAACAATTTTTCTTTGTGCACCAAATTGTGTAATCAAACACTCTTTAGACAGGAAATCAGGAGTCACATATTGAGTTTAGAGAGTTATATGCAATCATCTGGAACCACTCTACCAAAGTCTCCAACCCAAAGTGAGAAACATGTTTGGCATCTCCTAAACTCGTAGAGTTAGTTAGTAGTGCTACATACAAATGAGGAAAACATTAAGGCTAAACTGATCAGCATCCAGTCTATCCTGACTCCACATATGGAGATATTGCACAAGGAACTAGCCTTTTCTGAAAGACTCATGAAGAAAGATCTGCATCTTTCTACTTATAAAGGCTTAGTTCACCTTAGTATCGAGTTGGCCATCCAAATCAAATTAGTAGAGGTCACTTCTGATAATTGGGATGCTGCTTTGAAAATTATGCTTGAGATCCATAAAACATTTTTAGATAAACACACTATCAATGTATAACCCTTTAACATAAGTGTCAAAAAAAGGGGGAGAAATAATTTTGAGGGAGATATTAGAGGAGATAATATTTTTGGGGGAGCTACTATTTTTTATGGAAAGAGAACATAGTACACCAATTAACCTATGTACATCTACTCAATAGGAGGAATAATATTGGTTGAGATATAGAACAGAACAATCAATTTAGGGAGAGTTATTGAATTTTGAGGTATGACTAATAAGTCATGTTTTTACAAAATTTTGAAGTTTTAAAATTTTGTATATAAGCCGAACAGAGCTATTGAATGTCTGAGTTATGCTCGTAAGTGAAGATCATTCATGGATGACCAACTGTTTTTGTCACTCATGTGAAAGGGGGAGATTGTTAATCTCAGATTGGTTTCGACAATTGAGTGTCTATACACTTTACTCATTTATGAGTTATGTACTTAGTTCATGTCAAAAAAGTAATGCATGTTGAGCATAAAATGTTAGACAGTGAATGTCGAGTCACTCAAGTGCCAAACAATAGTATATGTCAAGTGAACTCAAGTGTTGAGTAACTAGTAAGTGTTGAATAGATAGTATGTGTCGAGTTATTCATATGTTGAGTGATCAATGGAGGCTGAGTCATTCAGAGGCTGAGTTACAACGTTGAAGTTATAGTTGATGCCGAGCATCAAGGACTTCAGATGTCAAGTTATATAGTGTTGACATAATTTTTTGTAATGGCACAAACTTTTATGTAAACCATTTTGGAGTTCACTTAAGGATTTTTTTACAATCTCAAATGATAAGAATGAATATTTATTGTGAATCCCTATGTAGCACATGAATCCAATCAAAAAAAGGGAAGAGTTAAGTGGCTAGATGGATGAATTGCAATTGTTGATTCATACTTAACCCTAAGTCACCTAGGTCTTCTTAAGGAGGAAAAACCCTAAACTTTTTCTATGTGGAAAGTGAAAATAGAGAAGGTTTGCATGCGCAAACAAAGCTTTCATGGTGACTAAGGAGTTGTGAATTGAGATAAAAAGAAGATTTAGTTAGAGGATAATAGAGGAAAGGAATTAGAAGACAACAAAGATACATCTGATAAAAAAGGATCAAGTACACATCAGGAAAGAGGTGATTTGTCATCAAGTAACATACTGCTAACTGAAAGATCATTGATAAGAAATTCTAATAGGTGAATTAGTTAAATCTCTTAACAAAGTAGTCTATACAATTTATTTAAAATCCTTTAATAGGGTGCTTACTTCATTGTAATTTGAAGTCATTTAATCAGACACACTTCTAATAGGGTGTAGAAATTCTTTAATAAGGTAAGACCTAATAGTCTTTGTAAGCCTTTAATAGGGAAGACCTCTCAAAAGGTAGATCATGTCTCAAGATCAAAACATTATAATCTTCATTGGATACACTTTATTACTACAGTAGTGAAGATTTGTGGGTGTCATTTCCACCCCAGTTTTACCTTTTCCTTGGAGGGTTTCTAGGTAACTAAATAGCTTGTGTCATATGTGTGATTGAATATTTTTACTTTCATCCTATGGATGTATATGCTTAATTTGGTATTTTATTTTATATGTATATATTGTGAGATGGATGTGTGGTGAATGATTTTGAGGTTGAAACTTTAAGTATTGATTCACCACCCCCCCCCCCCCCCCCCTTCCTAGAGTTTACTACCCTATTGTATTTCCAATAGTTTCATCACCTTCCCCAAGATTCTATAAGCACTTTGGATGAAATGGTAGTACCATTTGAAACATGATTTAAGACTCCAAAAGATGACTATACCCTTCTTCTTCAGTTATCCGAACTGAAGAAAGAGATACAATAACCTACAAGGGAGTTTGTAGAAAAGTTCAATGAGATTGTGCAAAATATACCTATGATATCTAGGCCAAATTCTATCAACCAGAAAGGGTTCTTTCTGAAAGACATGCCTCCTTACATCAATTTTCATCTATGAAAATATGTAGTCCAAGATTTGGCAGCAACTCTAAGGTCAGCTATTGAACTAGAAGATGTACTCATTATAATTGATAAATGGAAAAGAGATGTACAAACTTTTAGAGCTTCATTGTTAGTTTCTACTGACCTAGTTGTTCAAAGATTAGTGAAAGACATGATCACCCTAAAAAGGAAGACACAAAATAATCTTCCATATCAAAACCCATTTGAAGATGCAGGACAAAAGAAATACAATTCACCTTAAGGGAAGAATATAGGTTACCAATAGCCCTGCCTACAAATTGAAGCTTTCCCAATAATGAAAATATATTTTCCTTTCATTTGACCACAAACCATGATGGAGATACTTGTCTAGATTGGTTGAGGTTCTTACAAATACACACTACAAAATATGAACTCAGAGAGGCACATGTAGAAGAAGTGAATCTAGAAGGGTTAGGAAGCCATGGTGCATTTTATTTGGAATATGAGTCTAATGGTGATGAAAGAAGAGCTATCCTAGAAACTTGAAATGATCTTGCATGTGTGGTTTTGACTAAGAACTAAAGGACTCCTAAATTTTCATTGGGAGGTATCTCATCAAGTGCAACATTCAAAAGCAAAGAAGAGACTAAAACTATCCCATCCCCTAATGTGAAATTGGGGACCAATGTTAAAATCCAATAGAAACACCTTGTAAGTCCTATTCCTTCCTCTTTTGACACTATATAATTTTGTAAGACCTCTACAGTAACCATTTCTACTGCTGAGTACTTGAAGTCAAACCTAGGGGAACTGGACAAACTAGTCAAAAATGTAAAATAGGAAAATAGTTCAACATTCCAAACCAACCATTATGAAGAAACTTGACCTCCTACTCAAACTCTTATCTTTGTAATATATGAAGAACCTCCCGAGTCATATGAAATTCCTAAAATGTCACAAGTTCAAGAAGCTAATGTGGGGGATGGTAAGCCAAATCCTTTTTATGTGTCCTTGTTACTAAATAGTAGAAAATTGAATAATTTCATTATAGATTCTATGGGATTAGATAACATCATGTTGACACCAGTTGCAAAGGTCTTAAGCTTCACACTCATGAATACCTTTGGTATATGTTATTCCATGGACAAGAAACAAGAGCCCTTCATGGGCCAAGTGAAAGATGCACAAACAATTCTAGCCACCTGTCATGACAAAAGGGTGAAACTAACCATTTTGGTTGCAAACATCCCAAGAAGATATTACATACTACTAAATAGAACCTTTTGTAAAGAAATTGGGGAGGGGGAAATAAAAATGGATTGATATGAGGTGATTATACCTGTGGGAAAAAACAAAATAAAAACTCCAACCTAAACCTAAAAATAAATATTGTCTTCCCTTCTAAGATGCTAAAGCTCAAATTTTGTATCAAGAATGTCAGTTCGAAAATTATGTTATTTTTCTAGGAGAGGAAGTTCAACCCTTAATGAGATCAAGTGAAGAGAGTTCAGGGCTATGGAAGATGGAATTCACTGGGAGTTATTTGAGTAGTGGATCGGGTGCCGATGTGGTATTGATATCTATAAGAATTTGGCTTAGGCCAGAATTCACCCAAGAACTAAAGAACTCAACACAAGCACATAGTAGACCAAAATAGATAGAGTATGATCAGAATGATGATATTCATTCAAATAATTGTATTCAGAGTACACTAGGAGTGCCTAAATATAAAGGCCTCAGGAGAGCTTCCAGAATGCATAGAAGTTAGCATCATGATATGTCATACAACCAGGCACATGTCCACCAGATATGGGTTATCCTCCATTAAGCACGGGATTAAGTGTGATGATGTGAGGATAAGCCTACAATGGTGTAGCATGCAAATCAGTGGAGTAGACAACATGTGCTAAATGAAGAGTGTGGATAACTGTGTGGTCATCATGACAACTCAGTGAATGATGCATACTCCTATGTTGTAGACACCATGTGCATAATTAGAGTTGCGTAACTCAATGAGAGTTCATAAACTCCTAAGTGTCCTACTAAAATAATAATAAAATAATGTAAAATAATTAAATAATGCATTAACCTAAGTAAAATTTAAGTGTAATAAGTAAATACTTATTTACACCAACACCCCTCCTTAAGTGCAAGTTAGGGGAATGCCCTTAAGCTTACAAAATCTAGGATGAAATGAAATATGGGTCTCGGCTACTAGGCCATGTTAGGTACCCATTTACATAATGATATGCAATCTCCCATAAAGCGAGGAAAGAGGGAAAACCTTGTGGGAAAAACCCTCCTCCAAAAAGAGAGATAAAGGGGATGCATGGATGGATGGAGTAATCAAGACCCCCCCCATTATGACATACATCCAGTATATACATAAGAGAATGATGAGAAGAGGAAGAGAGATAGGATGGGCTCCCCCCCCCCAAAGACAAATGCCGAACAGTGACCACTCTGATGAAGAAGCTGATCCAAGACTGCAGAATGGTGTTCCTCCCCTTAGGAAGAAACAATGCCAAGGGTACAAATGAGATGCTTCTACTGTGTGTGGAAAGAATCCCATGGATAAGTGATGTCTCTGAAACCTGCTCAATTGGTTGAAGAACCTATCCCAAAGAATTGTTTATCTTTGCAACTGATGAAGAACCCTGCTACAACTGTTGATCATAAGTATCCATAATCACTTCAACCTATAAGGATTGATCGTATAGAGAATGAACAAAAGAGTCTGATGGAGCTCTCGTCAAAACTGAAGAAGGTAATTTTGCATCAAGAAGAAGAGGCAGATCATGAATACTATCCCCCAAATCTATCACTGAACCTATATCTAGAAGATTGAATGTACCCTGCTATTCTGGACCTATCACTGTGGCGATGTATGCATGTGGACTAAATTGATGAAGTGACCTCTCACTGTATCTATCGATAGAACCCCACATGTCTAAAGCTATTGAAGCACTATCGCTGAAATCACTATTAGTATCCACATTGTATGATGTGCGAAGAGGAGTAAAGGACAAGCTCGCTGAACTTTCCTCAAAGTATACATCCTTCTCCACAAATATCCGATGAGTCTTAGGATCTAGAAGTCTATATGCCTTCACACCATCTTCATAACCAGTGAAAATACAAGGCCGAGATGACTGTGCCTTGCATCCCCTAGAAGATCTCTTTGCCCATGCAGGACAACCGAAGACTCTGAAGTGTGTCACAATAGGTTTTGTGCCGCACCATGCCTCAAAAGGAGTTTTTTCATCTAAGGATGGATGAGGAGAACGATTAGGAATGTGACTGGCACTTGATATTTCTTTGACTTCTAATGATGGATCTAGAGACTTAGCATGAATCATGCAAGTTGCCATAGACTTAAGAGTTCTAATCCTTAGTGCTACAACATTTGTCTTATACGAACTGAATGCTGAAGGAGTCTGAAGATCAATGCCCTCATGTCCAAAAAAGTCCTTAAGTCTTCTGTTCACATCCATGCTACCATTGTCCATGTGGAGTACTTTGATGGCTTTCTTGGATTTCCGTTCTACATGAGCCTTGAAGTCTAGAAACTTGTCCAACACTTCATTCTTACTATGAAGAAAGTAGACCCAAGTGAACCTTGAAAAGTCATCAACTAAGGTAAGTATGTAGCAACCCTGGCTGAATGCAAAAGGACCTACTAATACCATGTGAACCATTTATAGAACACCAGTTGCACTAGAAGACTTCCCTCTTTGTAACTTCCCTTCTATATGCATATCCACTAAATCTGTTGAACATCCACCCTTAGAAAAGTTGATTTGAGGTAGACCTTTCACCATGTGGTATGTGCAAAGTTGTTGAAGATAGTGATAGTCAAGATGACCATACCACTCATGCCATAGTTGCATGTTTGAATTTGATTGTGAGAACAAGGCTTTTGAAGGAGACTTGGGCACAAAATGCAAGAAAGAGTACAACCTCTTGTGATCATTCACTTTCCCCACTACAACCAGGGAATTGTCTTTAAGACTGTGCACTTTTAATAAGTCTAGAAGGAACTCAACTCTATGTCCATCTCCAAAGTGAGTGACTCGGTAGATTGAAAGGAGATTTGAACTTAGGTTTGGAACATAGAGAACCTCTTGAAACTCTCCATTTTCCATTTCCATGTTTCCTTTTCCTTCAACTTCCATTTTGCTATCATTCCCCATGAAGATGTGCGGCACCTTTGAGTGATTCAATGAAGAAAAATCCTCCTTTGAAGAACCCATGTAATATGAGACACCTGAGTCAAATATCCATTCCTTTGAAGAGTTTGAATTAGCCATGAGTGCTTGCCCTTTTCCCTTTGAATCTGAAGAAGATCCTTTATCCTTGTAAGCATTAGGCAATGGAACATTATGTTTCTTCATGATGTTGGTTAACTCATCAATCTTTTTAAGATAACACTCATGCTCTTCATTACCCGTTTTCTTGCAATAAGCACACTTGTTCTTCTCCTTATTGTTGTTGTCCCCCTTCTTATTGGAATTTGAGAACTTGCCTTGTTGATTGGATTGTGGTGTTGTCTTTTCTGCATCCTCATATTTGTCTTTCTTCCATTTCTTCTTACCCTTTCCTTTATTTGAAGATTGTGCAGTTGAATTTTGAGAACCCTCATTGGCCACCAATGGTTTGGACTGAGGTGATTTGAGAATCCCATTGATTTCAACTTCTTTTCTTCATCATCCAACAATTTAGCATATTCATCAAAAGTGACTTTCTTGTAGGCAGACCCTAATGTAGTCTTAGAGGTGTTAAAAGAAGATACAAATGTGGAATATTCAAATGGCAGCTTGTTATGTATGAGATAGATTAGTCTGTCATCTTTTATAGAATTCCCACAATCAGTAAGCTTTGTCCTTAATTCATTCACCTTGATGATGAAGTCTTGTATTGAGTCATATGACTTATGATCTAATGAAACAAGCTCATCTTCAATCTTGAACACATCCTCTTCAAACACTTTACCATAAATGCTTTCAAGGGTATCCCAAGCTTCCTTGGATGTAGTACATTTTTTGATTTGATACATGATCTTATCATCTACCCCAAAACATATATCACCTAGGGCTTTCCTATCCATGGCTACCCAATTTGAAATATCACTTGCAAAAAAATTATCACCTGCAGGTTTAGGAAGAGTACCGTCTACATATTTTGAAACTCCATTATGCATTAAGTGATACAGCATTTTGATTGACCATGAAGCATAGTTATGAGGAGTTAATTTAGGAACTTAAAGTTTCCCATAATGTAGAAAATGAAAGAAAATTGCAGAAAAGAGAGAACACAACACCAAGAATACCCCCCCTTTTCACTAAATCAAGAAACCCCCCAAAATAGATGCTTTGGGCACTTTATTAGTAGTGTGATTACAATGGGCCACTTGCCAATTTTGGCCTTTGTGGACTTTTGATTTTGCTTGTTACAACCTCTTAATGGAGTGCAAATCTGAAACTTTACAATGTGCTACAATTCTAAAGCAATACAAAGAAAAGAAAGGCCCTATACTGAAAGTGACAATTTTGTCCATACAACACTACAATCTGATGCCAGATCTAGAAAGTAGACAAAAAATAATGCACTTTCAAAAAAAATTGAACCTGTTTCTGACTCCAAATGTGCCCGTGCAGAGCATTTGAAGTTGCAAAATGTAGGATTATGTAGGTACAGTCGCCAATAAACACAAATTCTAAACAATCCATGCACCAAAACTAAGAAATAGCTGCACTACTAAAAAATTTAGAAAATTTTACCCAATTTCAAAAAAAATTGCACCTGATTTGGAGTCCGGATGTGCGAGTTATGGCCTCTTGAAGTCGGACTGCAAAAACCAAAATGAATTTAGTGAGGGGTTGCATCAATGAATGATGGGGTTAAATTTGATGGTCATATGACTATCGCAGCATTTATAATGTGCCCTAGAATGATGGTCATACGACCGTCAATTTTAAGCACATAAAAGTGATGATGTCAGCAGAAAACTGGTCCACTAGGTGACGTGGCAGATGATGTTCCTGTCCTTACTATACGGATCCATACAGAATTGATGACATGTCCCTGCTGATTACAGCATGGAGCTGATAGAGCATATAGTTGAATGCTAACTATGATGATGTGTATAGCTATGCAGGAGGCTGAGCGAGCGGTTCAACTAATGTCGCATGGCGCTATGCACAGGTCTGTACACGTGAACTGCTTGAGTCATGCCGCATGTCCTTACTGTGCCAGAATGTTTCTGCGGGTCACCAGAAACTTAATAACTGCTTGTATATTCCCTGCAAGTAGAAGGATGGGTTTGCTAGTGTCGCAATTATCACAGCACCGGAGTATGTTCCCAGAATATATAGGATGGGCAGTGTTTTAATGCTGACGATATTTGTTGGTAATGGAATTTGTAGGGGCAGAAACTTCTGCTTGCCAGATTTTTTGAAGCACTGGTGTGTGGGATTTAGTCCCACATTGTTTGTGGGAGGTATTGCGCTATTGTATAAAACAAAGAGCACTTAGCCTATAAAATAAAATGAGCATGCTGGTCTTTGTTGTCAAAGGGTTGTCGCCAGTGATGTAGCTAGAGTTTGTGTGCCACTGGCTCTGTCTTACGTCAAAATTCTGATGGATGGATTCGGACTGCAACAGTACTGGATTTCAGTCGTTGCAGTACAGTATTACTGCGAAGCCCAAATTTCTAAGGCAAATGCTCTCCAATTAAAATGATAACTCCCTGCAAATAATAAAATAATCCATAATAGAGCTGAGCTGAGTGTCATTGCCTAGTTCGGAAAAAAAAAATTCTTTGCCTTCGAAAAATTATGAAAAATAATTAAAAAAATAACCAAATTACAAAGATGAAAATCAGATCTAAAAATACAATAAAATAGATCCGAAAATGACCATACCTAGATCCGAAAATGACCATACCTAGATTGCAAATCGAGGCCTCTGGATTTCGATTTGCAAAAAAAATTTGCCTCACGATCAACTTTCACCTAATATAGGCAAATTTATAGTTGATCTTCACCGAATCAATGCTTCAGATGCAATGAAAATGTTAGATCTAGCTCTAGACACTCCAAATTTCTGCGAATCCTCTGGATAGGTGTCGAGGTGCTAAAGCATGGACAGTCTCGAACAGCTATGTGATGAGAATCCTCCTCAACTCTGATACCATGTAAGGATTTGGCTTAGGCCAGAATTCACCCAAGAACTAAAGAACTCAACACAAGCACACAGTAGACCAAAATAGATAGAGTATGATCAGAATGATGATATTCATTCAAATAATTGTATTTAAAGTACACTAGGAGTGCCTGAATATAAAGGCCTTAAGAGAGCTTCTAGAATGGATAGAAGTTAGCATCATGATATGTCATACAACTAGGCACATGTCCACCAGATATGGGTTATCCTCCATTAAGCATGGGATTAAGTGCGATGATGCGAGGATAAGCCTACAATGGTGTAGCACGCAAATCAGTGGAGTAGACAACATGTGCTGAATGAGGAGTGTGGATAACTGTGTGGTCATCATGACAACTCAGTGAATGATGCATACTCCTGTGTTGTAGACACCATGTGCATAATTAGAATTGCGTAACTCAATGAGAGTTCGCAAACTCCTAAGTGTCTCACTAAAATAATAATAAAATAATGCAAAATAATTAAATAATGCATTAACCTAAGTAAAACTTAAGTAAGTGTAATAAGTAAATACTTATTTACACCAACAATATCTTTACTGGATTAGTTTTTCCCTTTTTTCTTTTAAGCTTGATTCTAAAAATACTAATAATATTGCAGAGGACAAAGCCTTATTGTTTGGTCTACAAGAAGAAAAACACAGAGGAATCAAGTGTTTGGTAGAAAGATGAGACATAGAGCTCATAGTGAACCAAGTTAGGAACTTGTATGCAGTAAAGAATGCAAGGTTAAATCATTACAAAAATCAAGTATGGGATAAGCTAGAATCCTTTGAGGCATTTTCGATTAATGCTATTCCTAGAAGTATTAATACTCGTGTAGATTCTCTGGTAGTTTCAACATCACTCCTCTTACCTATAGGATTGAAATTATATACTAACTGAGCATTCAAAAAAATGTAGATCATTAGAAGGTTTTCAACAATGATGATCAAATTGAATAATTTCTAGCTTGTGTTGGGTGTTTTTCTTACTTGTATTTTGAAGTTTTTATATAATTGTTATAGGTAATCAATTGTTGACTTGCATAATGAAGATGATGTAGTTAAACTAAAGAGAAATAAGACCCAAAAGAACCTAGTCTATTTAAAACATTTATTTTCTAATTTTATATGATAGTTCAATTAATAAAAGGCCAATGCATTATGAAACTACTAAATAATAGGACAAATTTGATGTTGCTAGTGACCTTGAATGAAAGTGGATATCGGTGGGAAAATTATGTCCCTTCTTTGAGAGGAGAAAGCTAAAAGATTTTCTACTTGAGTAAAGAGATGTATTTTCCTAGGGGTATAAAAATCTCAAGAATTTCAGAGGTGGACATTTTAGGCATCATATTCCCCTAAAACCAAATACAATGCCTTTGTGATAGAAGCTTTGAAGTTATAATCTCAAAGTGTTAGAAACCATAATGAAAGAGGTGGATAAAATTTTAAAGGCATGGATAATCTATGTAATTCATCACTCCACTTGGATAGCTAATATTGTTCTAGTACAAAAGAAAAATAGGGAGTTTAGAATCTGTATAGATTTTTGTTATCTTAATCAGACTAGTCTTAAAGATAATTATGTCGTGTCGGAAATGGAATACATCCTTCAAACCATGGTAGGATCATAAATGATGTCTATGTTAGATGGTTTTTATTTCTATAAAAAAAAATCAAGGCTAAAGAAGACTAACATAAAACAACCTTTATAACTCCTTAGGAAACCTATGCTTATAGTAGGACACCATTTGGTTTGATTAATGCTTCATAAACATTCTAGAGGGCTATGAACTCTCCTTTTTAGGATTTGAGGAATAAGATCATAGTGGTGTGCCTCGATGATCTCATTGTGTTCTCAAGATGAAAGAAGCATCATCTTTGAGATTTATGAGTAGTGCTATAAAGGTATAGAGAACACAACATATCTCTCAATCCTAAGAAATCAATCTTCTATGTTGAAGAAAGAAAATTTTTGGGACATATTGTTTGAAAAGAAGGCATAAAAATAGCTCCTAACAGAGTGAAAGTTATTCAACAATTTAAAATGGCTGCAAATAGAAGCAGAGTAAAATATTTCTTGGGATAGGTAAACTTTTCTTAGGCTTTAGTTCCTTAATTCTTAGAGACTACCAAACATATAATCGATATGATAGTGAAAAGAACCATTTTAAATGGAATGAAGAAGGAAAAAAGGCATTTGATGAGATCAAAATTATTAGAATATATAGTCCACTGATATATAATTGAGAGGGGGGGAGGGGGATGAATCAGTTACACAAGTATTTTCACAATCATTAACCTTAAAACAACTTAACAATGTGAGTAATATAAACTAAAACCACAACAAGATACTCATACACAATTAACACCAGGTATGTTAACTAGGGAAACCCTTGATTAGAGGGAAAACCCTGATAGGAATGGTACCCAAAAGATTATGTACTAATATAAATATTCCTTGTTAAAGGATAGACCCTGTTAGGAGTTTGTTACAATATTTAGTACATATGAGTCCCTATTAGGAGACTTTGAATCCATGTTAGGAGATTCACACCCTATTAGGAATTGTGGAAGATAGTTAGACCCACTACCCAAATAGCTTCGAGGGAAAGAACAATGAACCTACTATCCAAATGATCTTTGAATTATTCCTTGCAGAATAATAGAATTGAATTGTACTTCCTTTGTCTGTCCCTATCCGATCAATCAAACTTTCGATCCTTTAGATCTTATAACCAGATCTCATACTGAACATCCAATGATCCCTTGGATCACTTACACACATTCATTAAGAATTTTACTTCTTCTTGCACTACACACTAATACTCCACATTCTACTTTATTTTCTTCTTCAAGATACTTTACAAATAAGGAAAACAACTTTCCTTTATAACCTATCTTCATAATAATTCCTTGAGTTGACCTTGAGGCTTTTCCAATTAATTAAAATAAGATAATTAGTTAATTGCAATAGCACTATCGGCTCACAATCTATACCAAACTTCACATGTGTGAAAACACATCTTGCACACATGTCGACATCATCACATGACTATCCTTGATCCTTGTGTAACTATACATCTCACATGAAAGATATCAATAGATCATCAAAACTTTGTTTTCCAATGGTTTGTTTCTGCACCGCTTCTAGTAAATCAAGTGTAACTTCCATACACTATTGACTCAGACTTAGTCATCTCAACCACATCATCATGACAACCTTAGTAACATTTCCTCCATAACACATCATTTAAAACTTCCTCAACTTCTATGCATTGTAAGATTATTGCCTGCTATTCTTCTAATCTTTACATAATTACTTCTATGTTGACATCATTGAGAAATACAATCATGAATACAACATATCAATACTTTCCAATGCATAAGATACTCCCTCAATGTAGTATCATCAGAATTTATGCTAATAATCTCCCCCTTTGTCATTGATGGCAACATAGATGAAAAACATCTAAGTTCCAAGAATACCAAACAATACTTTGTTGCTACTACTGCTATCATCTTCTCAAATCCTCTTCATCAATCTAAAATGTACTTTTCTGCACTAACGTATTCTTCTAAGCACTTACATGAATCTTTCTAAATCTCCCTAAAGAGATAACACTCCCCCATTGACAACTCAACAGGTGCTTGTCTCACATTTTCTCTCCCCATTGCCTAGGAGATGTTTTTTGTGCACATATTCTTCTCCCCCATTGAAATCAATGTTAAAGGTATCAATACAAGTACAAAATACCAATTACTAAATACAAAATGTTATAAGATACTTCTTCCAACTCTTCAATCAACTCAAGGGTCCAAAGACACTATTCAATACAAAAATATCAAATACCAAGAGTCCTCAATGACTCAGTTCATACCAAATACTCCCCCATACAGGAAGCATCAACATTTAGTCCAGTATAACCATAGTGCTTCATAAAGATATCTTCAATTTGATCTTTAGTACTTACATACTCCAACCTTATTTCTTTTTCAACTGTCTTTTCTCTCAAAACATGATACTTAATGGATATGTGCTTTGTCTTAGAATGCAATACTTGATTCTTAGACATACTCATTGTACTTGTGTTATCATAGTAAATGATAATAGGTTCTATAAAATCAATCCAAATATCCTTCAACATTTGTTTCATCCACATAACTTGATTATAGATATTTTCTATTGCAACATACTCTACCTTAGTTGTACTATAAGAAATATAGTCATGTTTCTTGCTCAACCAAGAAACCAATCTTCCTCTAACAAAGAATGCTCCACCACTGGTGCTCTTTCTTTCATCCATACTACCTATCCAATCTACATTAGTATATATGCACAAAGTGAAGTCACTTGATCTATCATATCAAATTTCATAATTAGATTTACCCTTCAAATATTTGAATATACTTTTTACTGCTGCATAATGATACTCTTTAGGATCAGCTTGAAATATTGCTACATTCCCAACTACATTTTCTATATTTTGTTTGGTGTGAGTTAGATATTGCAATCCTCCAATCATAGATCTATACTTCTTCTACTCAACTGTAGATGTTTCATCTTTACTAGATCACTTGTGACCAGTTATCATGGGTGTACCAATAGGTTTGCAACAAGCCTTTAGATACTTGATTTGTAAAATAAATATCCCATCTCTACTCTACACTATCTACAATCCTAGGAAAAACTTCATTTCTCTTATCATTCTTATTTCAAATTAATTTTTCATGTCTTCAGTAAATGTATCACTTTCCTTATCATTTCCTCCAAATATTATGTCATCCACAAATATTGCAATGAAAAATAAACCATCATCAATTTTTCTCAAATATAAATTACCATCTATTGTACCTTTGATAAATCCAAGCTTAGACAAATAGCTGTCCAACCTTGCATATTGGGCTCTAGGTGCTTGCTTCAGACCATACAATGCTTTCTTCAATCTACATATAAATTCTTTTTCTTTTGTCAAAGGGAATCAATCAGGTTTCTAAATGTAGACTTCTTCTTCAAGTTCACCATTCAGAAAAACTGACTTGATGTCCATCTTTTAAACCTTGAAATTCTTGCTTGCTGCATAAGCCAAGAACATCCTTACTACTTCCATTCTTTCAACAAGTGCATATGTGTCTTCATAATCTATGCCTTCTTGTTGTGAAGAACCTTTACAAACAAGTTTGACCTTGTTTCTCACAACTTATCCTTGCTCGTTCATCTTATTCCTGAAAACCCATTTAGTTCCTATCACATTCTTATCTTTTCGTCTAGGAACCAATTCCCACATAGCATTCTTTATTATTTGATTCAATTCTTCCTTTATTAATTGCATTGAGTGATCATCCTTATATGTCTCATCTACACTTTTAGGTTCTACTTGAGAAATTAGACATAATTCCTCATTCACTTTGTTCCTTGTCATCACACCCTTATCTTTCCTCCCAATTATCTGTTCTGGAGGGTGATTCTTTGTCATGTTTCTAATAGAAGTAGGAGTTGATATCTCAGCTCTTGTCTCTTCTCTAGGTTCATATCTTTGTTCTTCTCTATGCTCAATAGATACATCATTCTGCAAGTTATTTTTAGTCTCAAAAAGAACTTCAACATTTTGTCTAAAAATTCCAAAATTATCCTCTTCTTCATTAGAATTATAATCTACCATCTTCTCTTTAGAACCAAACTTTTCATCAATCATTACATTTTCACACTCAACTATTGTCTTAGTTCTATAGTTGAAACATCTATATGCTTTACTTTTCAATGACTAACCAAGAAACATACCTTCATTACTTCTAGGATCAAACTTACCAATATCATCATCTCTCTTTATGTAACACTTACTTCCAAATATTCTAAAATACTTGACTAATGGTGAATGGCCAAACCATAACTCATAGGGTGTCTTGCTCATACATTTTCTGATTTGTACTCTGTTCAGAGAATATACTGCAGTTTTAGTTGCTTCTCTCTAAAATATCTTTGAGACATCATTCTCAAATAACATCACTCTTGTTTCTTTTGCTGCTAACTTTTTCCTTCTTTTAGAAATCCCATTTTGTTTAGGTGTTCTAGGTGAAGATAACTATCTTTTGATTCTATTCTCTTCACAGAACATGTTGAACTCTCTACATGTGAACTCTCCTCCTTTAGCTGATCTCAAACATTTAATCTTGACACCAGATTCATTTTAACCTCTATTCTTAAATATCTTAAATTTCTCAAAATCTTCAAACTTCTTTTCAAGAAATGCTACCCACACCATCCTAATGAAATCATCAACAAAAATCATAAAGTACCTTTCACCATAGAAACCTCTAGTTCTTGCAAGACTACTCATATTTGCATGAACAATCTCTAGTTTCTCTATAGTAGAGAACTTCTTGCTAGGAAAAGACACTTTCTTCTACTTAGCCAAAATAGATTTCTTGTAGATAACATTAGCAGGCTTAAAAATCTTAGGCAAATTTCTCACTACAAATGTACTGCTAGCTTACATAATATTATCAAAGTTTATATGACAGAATTGTCTATGCCATAACTAACTATTGTCAACCTTTGCAACCAAACATGTTATTTCAATAGGATTCAACTAAAATACATTACATCTAGATCTAGTTCTAGTATTGATCAGCTTACCATCTTTGTCTTTGATATTGCAAGTTTTCTCTATGAACTGCAAAAGATATCCCTTGTCTACCAATTGTCCAACACTTAACAAATTATGTTTCAAACCATCAATAAAGTAAACATCATTAGTGTTAGTTTTACCATCAAGAGTAATAGATCCAATCCCTATAATATGATAGGCTGCATTATTACCAACTCTAACAATACCTCCATCATGATTTTTGAACTTAACGAATTTTGTTCATATCACTAGTCATGTGATGTGAACATCCACTATTAATTATCCAAACTGATTTCTTCTCAACTATCATAATTGGCCCCATTAATCTTGGGCTATCCTTCTTGAACATATTTATCATCAATCTCCCAAAGATTTTAAGCCTTATCTTCAAGGACCTGATGCTCTGATACCAATTGTTAGAATATATACTCCATTGATATAACTGAGAGGGGGTGAATCAGTTATACAACTATTTTCACAATCATTAACCTCAAACAAACATAACCATGTGGAATAATATAAACTAAAACCACAACAAGATACTCATACATAGTTAACACTAGGTATGTTAACTAGGGAAACCCTTGATCAAAGGAAAAACCTCAGTGGGAATGATACACACAAGATGATGTACTAATACAAGTATTCCTTGTTAGAGGATAGACCCTGTTAGGAGTCTGTTACAATATTGAGTATATATGAGTCCCTATTAGGAGACTTTGAATCCCTATTAGGAGATTTCAACCCTGTTAGGAGTTCTGCCAACCCTTTTAGGAGTTGTGGAAGACAACTGGACCCACTGCCTAAACAATTTTGAGGGAAAGACCAATGAACCCACTATCCAAATGATATCTATATTATTCCATACAAGATAATAGAATAGAATTGTACTTCCTTCCTGTGTCTTTATCTTATCAAATAGACTTCTACTCCTTCAATTCTTGTAACTAGATCTCATATTGCACATCCAATGATCCCTTGGATCACTTACACACATTCAGTAAGCATTCTTCTTCTTCTTGCACTATGCACTAATACTTCACATTCCACTTGATCTTCTTCTTCAAGATACTTTACAAATAAGGAAAGAAACTTTCCTTCATATCCTATCTTCATAATAATTCCTTGAGTTAGCCTTGAGGTTTTCCCAATTAATTAAAATAAGATAATTGGTTAATTGTAATAGTACTTTTGGCTCACAGTCTATACCACACTTCACATGTGTGAAACCATGTCTTGCACACACGCTGACTTCATCACATGAATATCCTCAATCATTGTGTAACTATGCATCTCTTCATTACATCTCAAATGAAAGATAGTGATAGATCATCATAACTCTATTTTCCAATGCTATTTTTCTACATTGCTTCCAGTAAATCAAGTGTAACTTCCATACACTATTAACTCAGACTTAGTCCTCTTAACCACGTCATCATGACAACCTCAGGAACATGTCCTCCACTATGCATCATCTAAAACTTCATCATCTTATACATATAAGATTACTAATTGCTATTCTTCCAGTCTTTAAAGAGTTATTGCTATGTTGACATCAATGACAAATATAGTCATGAATGTAACATATCAATACTTTCTAATGCATAAGATACTCCCTCAATGTAGTATCATTAGCATTCATAATAAAAAAAATTTCTATAGATAAAGTACTCATGCTAGTTAGCCAAGACTATAAGAAATATTTAATCATATATTGCTACACATCAAAGCATACTCTCTCAAGAATCCCAACTCAGAAAAATGATCATGGAGAGGAAGCACTTATGGATTTCATGAGTACCCCATTAAAAAAGCATGAACTTAAGTACTCACCTATAGAAAAATAGGCATATGTTTTGTTAAATTCTATTAAACAATTTAGATATTATTTCTTGCATTCTCATTCAGTAGTATACATTCTCAATGCAATAGTCAAAAGCATTCTTAGTAAGAAATTAGGGTGAATAAGAGAGGAGTTTGTGTGGAAGAATTTCAAGAGTATGATCTTTAGTTGAACCTAAATAAACTAGTAAGGTTGTCGAGGAATTTGTAGGTTATGGAAAAAAATGAAAGCACACTTGAAAGTAGTGTAGAAAATGAACCCATAGCTCTTCTGGTAAGTCTTGTTGATCCTTTCTTCTCTAATGTTTCCCACTATTTGGCTTTGGTGAGTGCTCTGAATATTTGGCATCTCAAGAAAAAATAACTTGAGGCTTAAAGAAAGTAAATATTTATTGCTCAAGGCATTTTGTATAAAAAAAAGGCATGGATAGGACCTTTTTGAGATGTGTTGACAAAGTTCAGTAGAAAGAGCTTCTAAAGACTTTTCATGATGACTCATGTGGATAAAACTTTTCATCTATTGTAACAACATTTAAAATCTTGAGAAATTGTTTTTATTGGCCTGGTATTTTTTAAGATAGTTATACATATGTGAAGAACTATGAAAAATGCAAAATTTTCATGGAAAAACCTTAGTTGGCCCACAATTTTACTAAATGGGTCAAAGTGATTCCCACCAAAGGAAGTAGTTCACAAGTGGTATGTGATTTTCTAAAAGAATATATATTAGTTCGCTTTAGTGTACCTCAAAAGATGGTGACAATACCACATACTTCTCATCTTAAGAACTAACCACATTCTGATATGATCATGGCATCTTTTTAGCTCACTCTTCATATTATTTTCCTCAAGGGAATGGATAGGCATAATCAAGCAACAAAAACTTAGTGTCCATTATGAAGAAATTGGGGCATGACAATGCTAAGAACTAACATAAGAAACTCTATGAGACACTTTGGGAAGGAAGAACCACTCTAAAAGGGAAATTGACATGGCTCCATTTGAATTAGAATATGGTATGGGTGCTCAAGTTTCATTACATTTGGAACTAGCATCAATGAGATTGCAATCAGCTATGGAAAATAGGCAATTTCAAAACTCTTTAAAAAAGAGAATTTTGTACCTAACCAAGCTAGAGAAGGAAAGGGAAGAATTAGTTGATCATATCTATAGTGCCTACCCCTAGTTTTCTTTTATGTTCTATAGCTGAATTCTTTTAGGCTAGCTTTCATGGTTGAATGATTTGATTTAGTGGTACTTGGTTACCTAATTTGGTTTATACTATTTACATGTTTGGATTATATATTTGATAAGCTACTTCATACTCAAATATTTTTTGTGTTCATGGTTAATCATTTGATGATGATGCTTTGCATACTTCATATAGTGATTTCAGTTGTTTTCATGATGACAACTATATGGATATTTTATATGTAGTTTTATGGTTACTTACTCCATACTAACATGTGTATGGTGTACATGGATGTTTATTTTATGTTTTACGTATCTAATGTGGTTGACCAAGGGAGTCGTAGTCACCTAGTAGTCAGGATCTATATGATGTACCACTCTTTGTCACTGCCACACACACACGCACACACACACACACATGTTTGACTTTTATGCATATTGTAGGTACTAGGCATTTACTTTCTTGAATTGTTAGGATGAGTGTGCCCTATCACAATATCTTAATGGCAAAAGAGGGGAGATAAATCTCAAGTTCAAATCCTAAACCTGAGCCTAATTATCCTAGAACAAATGAAAAGCATCTGAGTTCTTCACCTTTCTGATTTCATCAAATTGATGTGAATTTGAGATCTTGACCTTGAGTTTGATTTCTCACTTTGTCCTTGTAGTCAAGTTTTATCTTATTGAGTTTGTGGGTATGTTGTGATTTTCAAGTATAGTTAAATCAGCCAAAGAGATTTTTAAATTATTTAATTAAATGAAAATTTTATAAAGAAAGATTAATTTAGTTATATTTAATTAATTGAGATTAAATAGTTAAAATTAAAGATTTAATTAAAAGACTAAATTTAACATAATTATATTTATTTAATTTAACAATAACAAATTTAGAAGTTGCATTTAAATAATGACTTTAAATATTTTTAGTAGTTAAATTAATAAATATACTTTCCAAAACTATCTTGCTTATTAGAAAAATGAAGTGGGAATAATTTAAATAAGTTTTATTTTAATTAAAGACAAAGTGTGCAAAAGGGAATAAATTAAATTAATAAAAGTTTATTTTAAGGAGAGGCATTTGCATGTTCATAAACCAAAAACCCTAGGTAAGGTTAGACTTTGTTAAGAAATTCAAGCTCATTTCTTCATACACAAGTTCTGGAGGAGCAATTTTTGAGATTGAAAGATGAAAAAATTCTGAAGGATCTAGGAGACATTAATTTTTCAATCATTGAGCTATTGTTAGATTGTAACATCATATTGAGGTAGGAATCTCATAGAATTCATTGTAGGAAATCTCTCAAAAAACTTATATCTTCTTTCTACCTATTATATTGATTTTTTTTTATGGAAAATATATTTTAAATTGAAACCTTTGTTTAGAACTTATCATTCTTCATTGTTGAAATGTATGTGAAAGAAAATAATGAAACTGAAAGATTCATTGAATAGATTTGAATTGATGAAACTTAGTTCATGGGTGTTGAAAATATATTGACATAATTATGAGAATGTCTTTCAATCATTGTTTTGTCATTGGTGTCAAACATGCTACTTGTTAGTAAGACAAATGCCTAGTTGATTTGAGTACTATCATTTGTTTGATTGATGAGGAGGTTTTGATCAAATGAGATAACAAAAACACCTAGAGGAAAGGTTGAGTTATGGTAAGAAAAATGAGTACAAAGATCATTTAAGACAGTGATGTTATAGTGTATTGATTATCTACTCAAGGCTACAAAGGTTGGATATACTAACTGAGTCTAGAAGAACATTTCAAAAGAATTGAGTCCACCAAGCTTGACCAAGTGGATAGTAGGTGTTGAGAAACATTATTGCAAGCTGAGCAGAAAACTAGTTGGAGCCAAGCAAAGTGAAATTTCAATGTATGTTGAGTGATACGATGTAAGCCAAGTAAATTTTAGTTGATGTTGAGCACCAGTAATCTTTATTGTTTGTCGAGTGATCTAGTGGATGATGAGTGGAAGAATGGTATGGAAGCCGAGTGACATCATATTGATGTTGAGTGCTAATATTCATGTTAAATCATCAATTTGACGCATCTGAGCTGACTATTTTATTATCTTGAATTTTGTGAAGTGTGTGGAAGACAACTATGATGATTTGTTGGAAAGGAATTCAAGATAAACCATTTTGAGGTGAACTCAAAGAGGATTCAAAGGAGAAGTTTCGAGAGGAAACAAATAAAAGTGGGTAGATTCATTGAATCCTACCTAATACTACCTAAACCAAAATGGATGATAGAGGTTGAACAACAAAAGATCTTAATTTTCTATTTATAGAGATGGTTGGTCAGAAGCAAGGAGGGTCATGTGTGACAACCTAAGTTAGACAAGAGGTCTAAGGTATTAGTTCATTCAATGACCAAACAGAAGAGAATGCTATTGACATGTAAAGAAAAAAGGCTTAAGAGTATGAATACTTGAAGGGTGACCAAGCTACTAGAGCATAAGTGTGTGAAAGCCATGTAGAATGGAGGACTACAATAGAGATTTGTAATTTGCAAGTTAGTTGTAATTTGTTATCAGATCAAACTTTATTGTTACTTTTTAATCATTGTACTAGTCTAGGGTAAATCCTTTTGATCAAGGTTGACCTAAAAATAGTTTGAAAATCCTTTAACTAAGTGATATTCCAATTAAATAATGTAAAGTGCTCTAACAAGGCTCATTCCTAACAAAGTGATTGAAATCCTCTAACCAAGTCACATTTAAGAGTGTGTATTGTAACCTTTCACAAAGCATCACTTTAGAAGAGCGAGTATTAGTAGCATGTTACTAGTGGTTTTTTCCAAATTGGGTTTCCATTAAAATCCTTGTGTCAAATGTGTTATTGAATCTGTTATGCTTCATGCTTACATTTCTACAAAGTTGTTTTGACTTAGGACAATAATATACAAGTTTAAGTGATTGTATGATCTAATGGATGCATACATGAATATTTTTGATGGATATGGGTTCACTAAGCTATCAAAAATTTTATTTCTATATATGGACCTTTGATAACTTATTCACCCCCCCAGTTATTCTAAATAATTCTAACAACTGGTATCAAAGACATATGCTTAAGAGGACTAGTTTGAAGGTATTAAAAGAAAAATATCAAGATGTCAAAAATAGAGGTACCTATTGTCAGAAAAGTTTGCACCCTTGTCCAAATTTTTTACCTAAAGACAACCTTGTAAAACATGGAAACAACCTCCAAGTTGTGGGACTTGAATTATGAGGTTCAATCTGCAGAGAAGGTCAACTTCCTTTGCTATTAGGGTGCACCTAACTACTCTTAGAGAGGAAGAGGGAGAAGGAATGCATGAAAGAAAATCTACCTACTCTAACCTAAAGGGGTGATACACCAAAAAAGAGTTTTCAAATTAATCTCTACCCATACATGCACTTATGAACCATCATGACACCAAAAGATATACACATCCAAACTTGTTTTAATCTATTAGTCACATGTAGATCAGAAAACACAAATAAATGACACAAGGAAGAAGAGAATTCACTTATATATCATTCATAGGCCAAAAAGAGATACAGTCATGCAAGATTGTAGATATCCACAATACACTAATTAGAGGCAAATAGGTCTTGCACAATATATCAATGGCTAGAGGAGATAAGGTAGAATGTCATATAGGTTCAAAGGCAAAGGGAATTTATAGTGAATTTGTAGAGCAATATCACAGAAAATAGAGAAGAGTCGACCTTAACAAAATTTACAAAAAACTACCTTTATAGCTCAAGCATAACTGAGATATTTTTAACTAGAGTTACTCCACAACCACTTCCTTAAATGCTTTAGAGAATAATTGTGCAAATTTGGAGAAAATATGATCTTGGCACAGATTCAAATACAAGGAAATTCAACAATTTTCCAAAATAGAGCCTTGAGAAGACAGAATGGCACCATTAAATTACTCTGACCAAGTAGATGGATAAAACTAGAGGTGGTTGAGTGTTTTCCTTTGTTTACTGGGCATGACATTCATTGAAAATTGGTTAGAGTCAATCATGACTATTAGATTGTGCAAGAAAATAACTCTTCCCCTATTTCTAGCTCATGATTCAGTAAGGTCAGTAGGTCAACCAAGTTTGGCTACGAGAAAGTGCCACATGGACCAATATTCTTTTATTTTTCTACCACCTCATGAGGTCATAATGCATTTAACCACAAAACCTACTAATCGCACCAACCTCCAACTTAACTACGATGTCACATGACAATTACCTTTAATAGTGACTGCCTTACTGGGCCTGCCAAGAAACGTGGCAAGACCTTTCTATGTTGCTATAGCTAAAGGTCGATCATTTTCTCATAGCAACAAAGAAAGAGACATCAATCTTCCTCCATCTGATGGCTTTAAAGGTACGCCCAACCTATCAATGCACCAACCAATAGAAACATGACCCCTTGCCAATCCATCTGACACTGACCACCACGTTGTGGTCCACAAAAGGAATGGACCCACCTACCATACGTCAACTCATCACTTTGTCGATATGAATAAATATCAAGTAACTTCCTATAGCAACAAGGTGACCACCATTGATCTATTTTCATAGGATGGTGGATGGTATAAACTGAGAACATGTGGCCCACAACCTAGATACATTAGAGGCTAGGCCAACAAAGATTCCACCATATGCCATCTCAATCTAACTCACCACCCTATCACCCTGCAGCAAGGCAACAAGGTGACAATCATAGATCCTAGGAAGATCGATGACTAGGAAGATGCAAGATGAACTCTGTAGGAATTGACCCACAAAGAAAGGTACCATCATGGTACATTATAATATTGGCCAATGAGAAACTCGAAAAACCTACCAAAGTGCCCTAACAAGACAGGCAGGTCCACTGAAGTACACACCTTGAGTAGTCACTATGTTATATGAAATAAAGGTTGTGAAACTCTTCATAGTGACAAAGCGACCACCCTTGACGATCCTTGATCTAATGGCAAATAAAATATGGGCCCATGAGATGGAAAAGCATAGTCAAACAATATATCATAAGGTTGTAATATAAGTATTTCATGCCTCCATTTATTTGAATTCAAATATGTGGATGTTACCATGTTTAAATTCAAATGTGTTGATTATGGCAAGAAGGAAAAATGACCAACAGTACCTAAGATTAACAAGAAAATTTTCCCTACATGAAAGAGTCTAATGAAACTACACCTAGGATGTCTTAGAGATCATGCACAATTTACCATCATCACTAAGCATGTTGATCCTACTGGAGCCCTAACTGTTAAAGATCTAAAAAAAGAAGAAAGAATACAATCAGGAAATGTTGGAGATTGCCTCTACCCTAAGTTATTCTGAGTTCGATGACATCAAGGGTTATGATAGTGCAAATAAGATCTAGAATTCTCTTCAAACCATTTATGGAGGAGACACAAATGTTTTGAGAGCCAAATTTAAAAGTCTTAGAGGTAAGTTTGATGATATGAGGATGAAAGAAGGTGAGAATGTTGCTCAATATTGCTCTAGAATAAAGATGTTGTCAATGCTATAAGAGGAGCTATTGGTAAGATAAATGATGATACTATATTAAGAAAAGTTCTAAGAACATTGTTGCCCATCTATGCTATTAGAGTTTCTCCAAAATAAGAACTGAGATGTATACCAAGTTGTAATATGACTCTGGAAGGTTTGGTAGGTAGACTTATTGCCTTTGAGCTATCTAATTTTGATAACTTCAAATCTAACAATATTGAATCTCCTTTCAAAGCTAAGTTGTCATGAAAGGAACCTAAGGAGAAGAAGAAAGAGGTTAAATATGTTTCTACTGATAGTGACACAGACAAGGAGGATGTAGAACAACTTGAAGCATTGCTAGCAAGGATATTTCACAGAGGCAAAGGAAAATTTAAAGGTAAGTTACCTATCATGTGTTTTAATTGCAATGAGGTTGGTCATATTACTTGTAGATGTCTAGAAAAGAAGAACTATAGAAGTGGAGACAAATACAAAAGTAAGAGAGATGAGGACAACAAAGATTACAAAGACAAAGGCAAGAAGTCTTGATACATTGCAAAAGATGAAACCAAAGATGGATCTGAGGATCATGATAATGAAGTGTTGTATGTTGCAATGAAGGATGGTTTTGATGAGGATGAGGCAACTGCACTAGTGTCTTGTGTGAACAAGAATGATATATGGATCATTGATAGTGGGTGTTCACATCACATAACTAGAGATAAAAGTAAGTTCATTAGCTTAAATTATTATGATGGAAATAGTATAAGGTTTGGTAATGATGCACCTTGTCTAATAAAAGGAAAAGGATCTATCAAACTCACATAAATTTTTTAATGTGACAATGCTTATTATGTTGAAGGACTTAACTATAATTTCTTGAGTGTGTCACAAATAAATAGTTTAGGTTGCAAGATTGAGTTTGAGAACAAGATAGCTAAGATATATGATATTGATGGAAAACTGACTAGAAAAGGTGATCAAACTAGAGGTAATCTACTCTACCTTGATATGAATGATATTATTTGTCTTGTTGTAGAATTTGATGATGTGTGGTTATGGCACAAGAGGTTATATCATGTTAATTTTGATAACTTGGTTAAACTTGACAGTATAATTTGTAAAATATGTCAATTAGGCAAAATGACAATATAATTTAGTGATGATTATTCTAGGATGATGATAGTTATGTTTCTGAAACAAAAATTTGATGCTTTCCGAATGTTTAAGTGGTGCTTAGCAAGAGTTGAGAAGGAAATGGCTAAAATCCTGAAATGTTTGAGATCTAATAAAGGAGGAGAATTTACATCAAATGAGTTTGAGATGTTCTATAATGATAGAGGATCAAAACACAGAAATCTACACCTAGGACCCCTCCACAAAATGGAATTGCTGAAAGGTGGAACCAATCTATAATGGACTATGCTAGAACACTCATGATGGAGAATAATTTTTCTTTGAAATATTGGAAAGAGATTGTAAGTACATATGTCTATACCTTGAACCATATTCAAGTCAAGAAGGGTACTCATTCAACACCTTTTGAACTATTGTATGGATACTCACCCAATGTAAAATATTTTAAGGTATTTGAAAGAAAGTCCTATATTCTCAAAGATTTAAGTAATGGTAAATTAGATGAAAAAAGTGAAAGAGACATATTCCTTGGCTATTCCACTAGAAGTAAAGCTTATAAGTGTTTAAATACTAGCACTAACAATGTTGCAAAAAGTGCAAATGTGATGTTTGATGAATATACAGAGGTACATGAGGCTAAACCTATGAAGGAACTAGAAGAATACAAATATTTTGTATATTTTTATGAAGATATGTCTATTGATGAAGATGTTGTAAATCAAGTTCAAAATTAACACAAAAATTTAGTGACTATCGAGTCGCAAATAATGAATGTCAAGTTGCATTCAGGAACTGAGCTACAGTCAAGTGTCATTTTGCATACTAAAGCTAAGGCACATTCTAATTCTAAGATTAGTGTACATGAAAGAGATGTTGAATTACCTAATAGAGAAGTATATAGTGATTCAGAAGTTGACAAACCTAATTAGGAAAATAGAGTAGAACCAAGATTGTCAAAGTATGTTATTTAAGACATCACCTTGCTGCACAAATAATTGGAGATAAAGATGCAAGAATAATAACAACAAAAAAGTTGAGAAGTGATACATATTTGTTGAGCATGCGTGAGCCTAAGACAGTGAAAGATTCCTTAGAAGATTAGGATTGGAGAAAAGCCATGAAAGATGAGATTAAATAGATTATGAAGAACAAGACATGGACACTAATTCCTAGACCAAAAGATAAAAATGTGATTGGAACCAAGTGGATTTACAAAAACAAGTTAGATAAAAATGGTGAAGTCAAAAGGAATAAGGAAAGATTAGTCTGCAAGGGGTATGCACAAGAAGAAGGGATGGACTATGGAGAAACATTTGCCCCATTTACAATATTGGAAGGAGTAAGAAATCTACTTGCTTACTCTGCATACAAAGGTTTCAAAGTCTATCAAATGGATGTAAATTTGCATTTCTAAATGGCATATTGGAAGATGAGGTCTATATAGAATAGCCAGAAGGATTTTTTGATGCTAACAACCAAAATATGGTATGTAGACTACACAAAGCTTTATATGGTTTAAAGTAAGCAACAAAAGCATGGTATGAAAGGCTACATAATTATCTTGTCAAGATTGGATTTGAGAGGACCGGTTATAACAACAATCTATACTTGAAGATAGAAAAATGCAAAGGTATTCTACTGTTTGAAATTTTTGTTGATAATATAATATTTGGAGGTCAAGATACTTTATGTAAATATTTTGCAACTAAAATAAATAAAGAATTTGACATTTCTATGTTTAGAGAGATCAAGTTCCTTGTGGGTTTGCAAGTATATTAGATGAAATATGGTATACACATCACTCAGTCCAAGTATGTAAAGGAGATACTAAAAAAATTTGGATTAGAAGATTCTAGGCTAGTAAGAACACCTATGGTGATAGGACACACGTTGCCAAAGAATGATGATTCAACTAAGGTGAATCAAGCATTGTATAGGTCTATGCTTGGTAAATTACAATATGTAGTGCATAGCAGACCTAATATTGCATTATCTATTAGGATAGTTGCAAGATTATCTACTAATCCTATGGAGAATCATTTTATGGTTGTTAAGAGAATTATGAGATACCTAAAAGGAATAGAAGACTATGGTCTATACTACAAGAAAAATGTGAAGTTTGAGTTGAGAGCCTACACTAATGTTGATTGGGTTAGACATATTGATGACAGAAAGAGAACTAGTGGAGGAGAATTTTTCTTAGGAAAGAGGTTGGTTACATGGACTAGTATGAAATGAATTGCATATCTCAATCTACTACTAAAGCTGAATATGTTGCTACTGCAATAAATTGTACAAACATTGTGTGGATCAAACAACTACTAAAAGGCATGAAGGAGGAAATCTATGAACCTGTGATACTTTATTGTGATAATACAAGTGCTATAAATATATCAAATAAACCTATGATACATACAAATACTAAGCACATTGCAATCAAGTATTATTACTTGAGAGAGTTAGTTCAAGACAAAGAGGTGAAGATAGAATATGTGAATACAAAAGAGAAGATAGCTGATATCTTCACAAAAGCATTACATAAGGATGCTCATGAGTATCTAAGAGGTAAACTAGGGGTGATACCCCTATCAAAGGATATTTAAGAAGCATGAGTAGTGCACTACATCAACTAAGATGATTGACATATGTTACACATTGATGCAGTAGATCTACACCAACTAAGATGATTGACATATGCTACACATTGATGGAGTGGATCTTACTTTAGGAGCTGCCTAATGTAATCAAATAGCTAGAGTTATAGATAAATCACAAGCTAGGTGCTAGATGGAGAAGCTAACAATGTTCATATCTACATATTAAGATGACAAGTCTTTATCATTGCTGTGAAAGAGGGGGAAATGGAAAAGGTAGAAATATAGAATAGGGAGAAAAAAGGGAATTGCATCTACCTAGTAAGAGGGATAAAAGCACTGAGGGAGGTATAAGAACATAATAGTATAGAGATACCTAAATATTAGAAAGAGGGAGTGATCAAGAGGAAGTCATAAGGAAGAGCTGAGTGTCTATTGATCAAAATAGAAATTTGTAGCCTATACAAAAGATGAAAGTTGTTGATAGAGGGAGAGATTTCAATACAAGGAATTATTTTCTTTTTGGTATTGTTGGTGGTATGGTTTTCCATCAATTCCAAAGAGGGAGATTATTGAAAACATATTTAAATAAGTATGATAATGTGTTTCAATCATTTTTATGTCACTGATGTCAAAGTTGCTACTTGTTGGTAAGAAAAATGCCTAGTTGATTTGAGTACTATCATATTTTTGATTGATGAGGAGGTTTTGATCAAATGAGATAAAAAAAGAACCTAGAGGAAAGGTTGAGTTCTAGTAAGAAAAATGAATACAAAGATTAGTTAAGATAGTGATGTTACAATATATTGATTATCTACTTAAGGCTACAAAGGTTGGATACACTAACTAAGTCTAGAAGAACACATAAGAAGAATTGAGTCTACCAAGCTTGAATGAGTGGACAATAGGTGCCAAGAAAACTTAGTGCAAGATGAGCAAGAAAATAGTTGGAACTAAGCAAATTGAAAGTTTAATGTACGTAGAGTGATACAATGTAAGCTGAGTAAAGTTTACTTGATGCTGAGCACAAGAAAACTTTAGTATTTGCTGAGTAATCTAGTGGATGATGAGTGGAAGAATGGTATGGAAGCTGAGTGATAGCATATTGATGTCAAGTGACATTATTCATGTTAAATCATAGATTTGACAAATTTGAGCCAACTATTTTTTTTTCTTGAATTTTGTGAAGTGTGTGGAAGATAACTATGATGAGTTGGTGGTACAAAATTTAAGATAAACCATTTTGAGGTGAATTAAAAGAGGATTCAAGGGATAAGTTTCTAGTGGGTAGATTCATTGAATCCTACATAACCCTGAAATGGATGATAGAGGTTGAACAACAAAAGATCTTAATTTTCTATTTCTAGAGATGGTTTCTCAGAAGCATGGTGGGTCATGTGTGAGAACCTAAGTTAGACAAGAGGTCTAAGGTGTTGCTTCATTCAGTGACCAAAGAGAAGAGACTTCTATTTGCATGTAAAGAAAGAAGGCTTAAGAGTATGAATACTTGAGTGTTGAACAAGCTATCTGAGCTAAAGTGTGTGAAAGCCAAGTAGAATGGAGGACTAAAATAGAGATCTATAATCTACAAGCACTAGTGCATTTAACCCTAAATTTTGACCAACTCTTTTAAATGGCTTGGTTGGTCATCATTATAAAGGAAACTTTTGTTTTTTTTCACTACATGCCCGTGTTGGTCACAATTGTGACCAATTCTTTATATTTTGTATTGGTCTCAATTGCAACACACACGAAAACATAAAGACAAAAAAAAAGCCACATGGAATAGTTGACATTTCACTTGAGCGGCAAGTTAATGTGAGGGCATTTCGCTTGAGTTTCATACTAGTCATCATTCATGAAGAATTTGAAGCTTTCCAACATTTTTCATTGATTGGAGCATTCTGACCACTTGTGAGCATCTACTACAGCCCTAAACTCGAACTGTCGATTATCATTTGAGAATACATGAACTTTTCGGTTATCATCTAAGCATACATGAGCATACATGAATAGGTGAGTTGATACGTTTTCTTTTAAACAATCATTTTTGGGGGAAGGCGTAGTTTTAGGAAGCCCTAGTTATGAGGGCATACATACAAGGGTTTGTAAGTCAGGTTGAAAACAACAGACACTGATGGAGTAACTTCAATTAAGAGGTAACTGCATACAATACGTTGGATTTCATTTATTCTCGCAATAATGTTTAGAAGGTGTAAAATTTGAATTATAACAGTTGTTTTTGGGACAAAATATTAGCACTAATGTTTGTAGATCAACAATTTTGAATCATAATTTGAGTACATGCACATGATTGATAGTGTTTATTTGACTAGTTTGGAGTGTATAGTTTTGGTTGCCCTTTTCTCATACACCTAATCATAAAATGATAAGGGTCTGGTAACAAGATCATAGGACTAGCCATTAACTTCTGGGCTTGGTTTTATGTAGTGATACACTTGGCTAACATTTAGTATTTTACTTTTAGGTAAATGTAGGACTGACACTTAGTGTTTTTCCTTGTGCACTAATGTCTCCAAATACTATAAGGGATTTTATGGTGTTAAGAATTTGACTCTGCTGTCATTTTATAGTTTGTGACTTTTTACCTGCGATGTATTAGGGATGTACATTCTGCTTCTAGTTATAGTATTATGATGAAATTCATTATAAAATTAGCTTCTTTTATCACCAGTGTCTCTATTGTAGATCCTTGTCCCATTGGTTCTATGTCCATTTGTACATTTTTCCAGTTCACTTTCCATTATTTTTCTTTTTCTGACTAGTAAAATAAGGTTTGATAACTAAGTTCAAATATTCATGTTACTTTGGGTTTCAATTTAAATGTTTAAAAAATTTCCAAGAATTAATGGAAGTTTCTAAAGCCAATTTCTTTATATGGTCATTTAAACTTGTTCAATTTTATGTTAATATTAGGATTAAATGGAATTTATAGAAGTAGAAAGTACCATCTAACTTTGTGTTTCTTTGTTTGTTTTGAAGTGTAACTTGCATTTCTTGGAAGTGTTCCACAACATAGATCTCCTTCTACAAAATTATCTAGGTTGGGCAATTGGTAACTTCTTTTCTTTCTATGGAAGATTGTAATTGATAAAATTTAAGACCTTTATAAATACTGCAATGAAGCTTTTAATGATATGATTACTCATTGGATAAGTGGATTATTGAAACAAAAAGAACAAAATATTGTGTGTTTTCATTTGGGTAGCTTTGAAGATTAAATGTTATTTTAAAAATAATAACATTATTTCTTGACAAGAGTATGTATATAACCATTAAAAATATATGGAACTATATCTTGGATTAGAACTAAAATTAACATTCACATCTTCTTCTATTTCAAAATTTCAAACTATAATATATGATTTGGATATCCTTCACAATCAATGAATACCACAAATTTGTCTTCAACTCAATCTCGACTATTATTATACTTTCGTTCTACTTCTTTTTACATCAACTTATTGTGGAAATTATTATCAAATATTGATGGTATTCTTTTTATAGAAATTGGATAAGTGGAACTAGTGGAAGTTAAATAATCAACAATTCTTTTCTTTTCAAAATAGAGTTCAAGCTTCATTGCATCAAAGTCTACTTAAATAATAGGAGCTAAGAAACTGAAGATAGTACCTATGCCTTTCGAAGTCAAGTTGCACTATAAAATTTGACATATAATACCAAATTGAGCATATTGATATTTTGACTAGTCACTATAATTCTTTGTATCAAAATGTGTCACAGAGATAGTAAGCATTCTATTTCTTTTAAAAAGTGAAATTCTCTTACCATATGCAAAAATACATCATCTTTGAATTGATTTCTCTAATGAATGGTCTTTAGAACTTTCTTGTTAAATTCAACCAAATCTAAGTTAGGTTTTTTGGGTATTCTACTATCTTCATTACTTTTGAAGAACAAATATTAGTTTTGTTCAAGGTTAAGTGAGCTTTATTTGTCTCCAAGTTTGTAAAATTATCATCCATGCAAAGTATGTGAAAAATAATTTGTTTGTGTTGGATACTTCCCTATAATGTTTGGATTTTTAGGTTCTCTAAGCCATATCAAAGTGGTTGTTTGATGTTACAAGTGATTTTGGATCTCATATATTACTTAAAGCTCACTTGCTAAAGTCATTTCTAACTTTTGGTATACTCTTCAAGATTATTTATGAGAGTTTCTAGTATTCTCACTCCTTCAAGTATTGCAATTGTTGCAAAATTCTTTCAATAGTCTATACCTTGCGAATAAACCTTGCATGCTAGTCTTTCTTTGTTCTTGAAGCATCACCAATGTTTTTTAATGTGTTCCTAGAAACCCACTTTGTGCTAATCACATTACTAATGTCCATGTATCATTCTTCTAAGTCTAGTCAAGTTCTTCCTCCATATCCTTATTCTATTGTTTTCTCTTTGATACTTTATAAAATGTTCTAGGCTCAAATTAAAAAATCAAACAAGTACTCTCCTTGATTTCCTTTCTAGTTTGTATTGCATTTTTATCTCCAATGATTTGATTCATCACATGATTTAGCTACACATACCATGTAATTTCCCATTTAAATTAGGATTTTCCTACATCTTCAATTGAATATAAACTATCTCTCAAACATAATCAAGTTCTTGGTTACTAGATTCATCAGGCTTATCTGATTTCTCTGGTTATTCATCAACCTTCACACTTGCATTGTCTATCATCATGTTGGTTCTTTTATTGAGATATTTTTATACCTTATTCTTAGTGGATTATCCTAAGAAAATGCCTTCATCACTTTTAGGATCAAACTTCCATGTGAATTCAACTCCCTTGATATAACATCTTCTACCAAAAAAATTTGAATGCTTAACACTAGGAGTATGTTCATACCATAATTCATATGGATTCTTGTAATATTCCTTTCAATTCTAAATTAATTTTTCCAATTCCTTAGCCTAAGAATTTTTTCAACCACTTTGCACATAAGGGATATATATTATAGATCTAAATTTTGATCTCTACTAATAGATTACATTTAGGACCCTGCGTACATTGTGGCTTTAGTCCTCAAGAACTAGAAGAGAGAAGTAAAGAAATACATATATGAATTTTATCAAAAAAATTCAAAAAAATTCCACTTCCTCTTTCGTTTAAAGTGATTTAATCCTTTCCTCCATTTTCCCCTCCATATGGCTAGCAAGGGTAGCCCTATGACTGAATTTTAGAATTTTTCCATTTTTGGGTAGGCATTACTGATGCCAATTCGTTTATCAAATATTTAACATAGCTTAAATGGAAGTCCATATTAATATTGTCTATGAAGTATGATTTCCATGGAATGCTCTAGAGTGTGGAATATATCACTAATGGGTAAGTATATTTATTAAATTAATAGGGGTTATATTGGCTTTTGCATATATTCTATATTAAATCTCAGGCTTATATTTATTTGTACATAATCGATGGTGCCAAACTAGCAGCCTTGCAATAGCATAAAAGCCTAAATAACTCAAAATTTTCCCACATCACTTAACAAGGTAATAGCATTTATAGACACCCTTTTTGAAGTACTAAAACATATTCCAACCCTACCATACACTCCTCTGGTTCAGGTCTGACTATTCCAGCATAGTGACCTTCAAAATGACTTAAGAACCATGAGCTTACAAAGAAAATACATCTATCTATATCCTTATCTCTCCAAATCATCAAAAAAGTCATGAAATGACAAAAAAATGAATGACTCTATGAGCAATTAGCCTCAAAGACTCTGTAACCCCGAAATCTCCAATTTAAGGCTTCAAATCCTTATTCCTTGAAGTTTCTTCAATCTCTTGTTTCTACACACTTCCTAGCCTAAAATATTGTTGATTCACCATCAATGGAGTAACATAAGATGATCCAAACACTTAGACATACCTCTCATTCTAGCCAAATGCTCACTGTTATACTATACCTGTCAATTCACTAGTTTCTCATCACTGTTCCGTGAAGAACAATCAACATCTAAACTTCTGTCTACATATAAAAGTTAGAAGACTATTATATATGTTAGATTGGCACATCCCATGAAGTCAAGGCCATTTAGATTTCATGGGATGGTCGCATCTTAAAGGAAACTAGGACTGTTGTAGAGATACATCAAAAATGAAGAGTATGAGTTATACAAAACTTCTAAACTCTTAGCATAGAGTATATCAAATACATTCAAGGTAAGAAAAGAATGAAAATAAACTTCTAATACATCTTCCTCTTTCCCAAAATGGACAATCACATTAATTTGCAGAGATCCAGTGCTAGTTTTGCAGAAAAAAGATATGCTCTATTATTGTCTTTTATTAGTCCATGCATTTCCTAGGTTTCTCTGCCTACACAATACATTTCTCTTGCTAAAATAGAACTACCTATTACTATATCAACCAACTTTTGACATTGATTTGATTGGTTAAGGCTAAAAACCAGTAAACTACCCTTTCCCTCCAAATTTCTAAATAGCTATTGTTTGTTTTGAATATTTGAATTTCAAATGTCAAAAATGGCTTTATTTGAATAATCAACCCTTATCTAAATGTTCCTTAAGGTCCTAGACCTATCCCATGCTCAACCTAAACTTCTTGTAAACATGACTTAGGTTTGGACAACATTAGTCCAATACAAACAAACTCTTGGTCCTTTAAGGACATTACAAAATGACTTTTAGTCCTTTGAGGACATTACAAAATGACTTTTAGTCCTTTGAGGACATTACAAAATAAACACATTTGATTACATTGTTTGCTCATGAAAACCTTTGTAACTTTTAATTCTTGTCCAATTGAATTGCTTGGATATCTCCTTGTCCTACTCACTCCCCTAATCTTCATGGTGTGTTTGTGTGTCTTCATAGAATGACCTTGGTGCCCCTACACCAATAATTCACACAAACCTCAATCCTTAAGCCTACACATGTAGTGATTTCTTTTATTCAAAAGCTTGCTTTGTGTAAAGCCCAATTTATAGAAGAATTGTCTCTACACTATTTAGTAAGTATAATTTGTAGTTGATATGAGATTTATACTTTATAATTTTATTGTTTTTCTTATATTAGTGCCTGTAATGAATTCTTCTTAAGTATTTTATTGTTATCATAGATGCATTTTTCACATGAAGTCAACTACCTTATATCATAATAAATTGAACTCCATTTTAATAGGAATTTGATAATTCAGATGACCTCCATCAACTTCTCTGAAGTGTATACATTTGCACTATCTTTTTAAGGTTTAAAATAGCAAAAGATAGAAATGGGAGATCAAAGACCTCCAAAGCCTCTAGCAGCTATGAGGTAAGTATTGAAAGCTTCACTAAAAGATTGAAGCACATATCAAATTTGAATACTTTTATTATCATATTTTAGAATCTGCAAAGTAGAGTTCACATAAAGCAACAAAATTAAAGCTTAAGAAATTAACAACCTCATATATATATGGAAGTTACAATCTTTATAAATAATGTAAAGAATGAAGTAAATCAGTTAACTCTCTTCTCTTGCTAAATAGACTGACTGCTTCTCTTTTTACAAAAATAATTTGACAACTATGAATTAGGACCAAAAAAATGTATGGAATGTTGTCAGAAGTTTATAGCTGTCAACTTGTCATAATGGTAAGAAGATACTAATCAACCTTTGATGACTTGGAAAGTCATGATCACTCCTAAAGGGTTGAGTTTGGTTTCAATAACATATCTAACTATTTATGTTGAAAAAAATACTAGATCTGAAAAATACGAGTTATTTTGTTGCTTTTCAGGATCATATTGATAATATAACATATGTTTTGACTTTATGGTACTCATTTTTGTGTTAATGCTCTATAGATAAAGGTGAAGCATCCTGTAAGAAAAAATCTTGCCATCACAAAGAAGCTACCAGCAAAAGATTCTAGCATAAGGATTATTCTTCTGAGGAGGTTAGTCATTTTGTTGTGGATAATTATCTGTAGAATAGAATCATGTTTCAGTGGAATCACAAGCTTATGGAATTTTGATATTCAATAGTGAACAAATGGTTAATTGAAATGCCTTATTTTAAATTGAAAATCAAACAAAAAAATTGGTGCTCTCTAAATGATGAAGACATTCATTGTACTTTTCTAGCATAACATTAATAGATTTTTTTAAAAAAATCTTTAAATATTGCTATACTATCGTGACATTTTTCATTTTATAAAATTTTTTTCGTACTTTTTGAAAGAGAGATAAGAAATTTGTGTTTAATATTATTCAAAGTGCATTACAAGAAACACATAAAAAACCAAGTGCTTTGGGAAAGAATAGCTCAGTTATAGTGAAGAATGGGTCAGTTGTAGCTTTAAAAAATGGTAAAGAAGAATCAAGTGAGGATGAGTCTTCTAATGAGGTACTCCATGGTTAAGCCAAGTCTTCAGTACATAATGAAGCAACTAAATTTCATAAAAAAAAATTTGATAGTTGATTTGGTTAAATATTGCCCATCAAAAATTACTTAGTACATCTCATCTTTTTTTGGCACAAGAGCTTGCAATTTCGAAGAATCTTATAGTGAAGAATCTAAAGAAGATATTGTACCAAAGGTATATTTGGTGTTCTTTTTTAAGTGAAAATGTGACTGAAAATTTTGTATATTGTCATATTTCACATGTAGAAAGGTCAAATTGTAAATAGAGGTGAAGCCGTATGGATTTAAGTTTCTTATTTATTATTTATAATGCTCTCGATTCCTCCTTTGTAGCTGTAAAAATACTTGTTTATTTTCACCTTTCCAGATACCCTTTACCACTTTCTTGAAGATTCCAAAATATCTTGGGCTGACCCCACTCCAGCATGTAAGCAAGTTTCTCAACTGGACCATCCTTTGTTCTCAGACCATCCTTTGCATCTGCCAATAAAGAAATGGGCACCCCCGAGCTAAACTATCTATTTTTTCGAGGGCATAGAATTGTAGGGCTTGGACTCCCTTCTGGTTCACCCTAGAGGTTTATTAGTTTGGCAAGATAATGAAATATGTCCTAACTCCTTTCCTTTTTCTCCAAGTTTTGGCTTTACTACTATGGCAAAGCAGGGGGTGTTTTCCACCTTGAGGGTCTTCAAAAACTCCTTCTTTTCAACCATCATCACACTAGATGCATGTTGTATCTCCTTCCGATCTTCTGGCAGTGGTCTCATCGTGTATTCCTTCCCATTTTTGGAGATTATATAAACATTGTTGCTTCCATCATGCTTATAATTGACATCAAATTGCAAGGGCCTACTTAACAATAGGTGACAAGAATCCATTTTTGCAACATCACAGATAATCTTGTGTTTGTACTCCCCTATTTGAAATTGAACATGAACTTGTTCATTTACTATGACCTACTACTCCTTATTTAGCCATGAAACCTTATAAGGGTTAGGATGAGGCAACTTCTTCAATCCAATCTTTTCTACCATTTCTACTGAGGCTATATTATTAGTTGAACCAAAATCTACAATAACTTTGCAGACCTTACCTCTTACCTTGTAGAGAGTTCTAAATAATGTCTTTCTTTGGGGAGGTTCTTGCTTTGTGACAATCTTCAGCAAAGTTCTGTTGAACATTAGAGACTCTCCTCTCTCTAGATCAGCATTTCCTCTTGCCCCTTGGTCACTTTGTGCATCCTCCTCTTAAGTCAAATGAACTCTCCTATTCCCTTCTTGGCTACTGCTACCCATTTTATCAGGAAGTGCTTGTATGTAGCAAGTGCAATATGTAGAGGTAGAGTTATGGAAGGTCAACTAAGTATTTGTTTCTTTTAATTTTATATATTTCTTTATCTCTTTATCAATCTATCTCTCTATCTATACCTCTTTCTATCTATCTCGATTTAGTATTCATTTCTATATGTGTCTTCCTCTTACTAATCCATTTGCAGGTTGCAAACAAATCATCCTTCTTCCACCAAGGAGTCATTCCATTCAAGAAAGACCATGTTTGACAATATCAATGCACAAAAAAATAGGGAGACAAATTACTAGACTGTGGTCTAACTTTAAAAAAAAAAGGTGATGGAAAATGTTATTGTCCTTGCAAAAATTGTACAGGCTTAAAGACTCGAAGATATCTAAATCAAAACAACTAAGGAACATTGTAGGCAACATGGTCACATTGAAGGGGGAAATGGATATCATCCATTGGTATGTATTTTAATAATTTATAAATTACATAAGACATGATTTGATGATGACACCATGGTCATGGCTAATATAAGGTCATCATTTTCATATAGGTCAACATCCCTGAGTTTCATGTTATGGACCATGACAATTCAGAGAGTGCGAATTTCCAAATGAGGGAACATGGAGGTGTGAATATTGAGATAAAAGGTAATGATACCGTGGAAGAAGACCATGATGATGAAGATCATGATGATCAAGATGATGATGATGATGTTGTTGACACAGAGCTTGATGTACCTATACTTGAGAAGGCACACGAGTCCCTATATGAAGGCTCTGAAACAACTCTTCTTGCCGTTGTATTATTGTTGGTGAACTTGAAGGTTATGAATGGTTTATCCAACGTAGCAATGACACATATGTTAAGGTATGTCATCTTCTTTCATTATTTTACTCATACCTCCCTTACAATTAACATTGGGTTCGTGTAGCAATTAATATTCTTGAAATTAACGAATTATATTTTTGGTCATAGGTTGATAGGTGAGAGTTTGTTACCACCATCAAACATTCTAGCTCACTCGTATCGAGAATTATCTACCATCATGAAAGATATTGGAATGGAGTATTAAACAATACATGCATGCCCGAACAATCATATTATATATCATAAACAACATGAATTTGCAACACAATGCCCTATTTTTCATACTAGTAGATATCAATCATATTGATTAACAAAAAAAGTGCCTCACAATGTTCTTTGGCATATTCCCATTATTCCACATCTACAACGATTATTCAGGTGCAATAGCTTGGCACAATTTATGGATTACCATGCACACAGTAGAAGTCAAGATGACATTATGTGAATGCCTACAGATGGTTTGGCATTTAAGGAAATAGTAGAAAAATGGCCAAAATTTAAAGAAGAACCTCATAATCTCAAACTTTCATTGGCAACAGACGGTGTCAATCCTTTTGGAGAGATGGGATCTACTTACTTGGTGTGACATGTTTTTGTTATCAACAACAACATACCTCCTTGGTTTTTCATAAAGAGAGAGCACATAATGTTTACATTGATTGTTTAAGGTATTTTTTGATTTAATGGTCATCTAAATTAATTTATTATTACTAATCCATCAAAATGGTCATAATAATTATGTAATGTTTTTGTTCATGCAACTAGGTAAGTACCAAGTTAAAGATATCAATGTATATATTGAACCCCTTATTGACGAGTTGATGGTGTTATGGAATGGGGTTACTATGTATGACATCTATAGACCAATAGGGCACAAACAATTTCAATTTCATGCAATGCTTGTATGGACAATACATGATGCCCCTAGGCTAACACATTTTTGTGGTATGTTCTCCTCTTAACACCTCTTTTTTGGTATGTTATAGTGACAACACAAAGTTAACACATTTAATCCAATTATACACAATCTTGTAGGTCTTCATACAAAGGGAAAATTTGAATGTCCAGTTTGTGGTCCAAAGACAAAATCTCATCATTCAAAAAGTTTAAGAAAGTAGGTGTTTGATGAGAATAAAAACTTTATGCATAGAAATCATAAGTAATGAATTATTGAAAAACATCTTTTCAATGGGAAAGAAGAGACTACGTCAAAGCCACAAAGAATGACACCTCACTTATGGAAGTTGGCATATAATAAAATAAATCGTCGAGGTAATGTCATTCCATCTGATTGTTTTTGTTTCAAATTTATATTTCGATATTATGTTTTGTTTATTGATGATGTAATTGATGCTTGTGAAGGTCGTCAAGGCATTAATGACCAACTTCCAAAAGGACTAAAAATTTATCCTAATCAATTTACTAGGTTTCTGTACTACAAGAAACTCCCAATTATGCATTTGTTTGATCCTATGCATATTGGAAAGAATATAACAGAGGCATTATGGAAAATCTAGGATGGAAGGCGTGACAAAGACCAAATTTTCAAAACTTGTAGTGACATTGAAGAATCCAACCATGCAATGAAAAATGGCATTTGATCAAATAACAATGCAGACCAAATTGATACAAGTGCCCTTAGTTGGTTATTGTCAGAGTAGTAGAGCAATGCTATAAAAGAAGTCATAAAAAAATACGATTTCTCGGAGGATTTGCTGCGAACATAAACAATCTCATATCAAAGAAAAGTGAATTAGGGCCAGGGTTGAAAACACACAATTGGCATACATTTATTAAGGTAATTCATGTTATTTTGTATTCACTATATATTTGTATATTGTATTTAGTTTTAATTGCATTCTTTTATAAAATATTGACAATATTTTTTTACAAATATTGCAGTACATTCTACCTCTATCTCTCCCACACCACTTCACCTACAATGTTAAATAGGTTATATATGATCTTAGAAAATACATGAGGTGGTTGTCATCTAAAGAAATCAATAAATAAGATATAAAATATTCAAAGAGAAAAATTCCTCTTTTGATGTGTGAAATGCAAAAGTGTCTACCTCCAAGTCTTTTCAATGCACAAGAACACTACCTCATACATCAAGTTGAGGAGATTGAATTGTGTGGACCTATACCAACTAGGTCAATGTGGATGGTTGAGAGGCACTTGAAATTTTTGAAAGGCTTGGTTCAACAGAGAGCACATCTTGAGAGTTCTATGGTGGACGGATATATGGTAGACTAGACCATGGTGTACATTAGCGAATATCTTTCTAAGTTTGCAGCAAAGATCCATGTAGATCGTATTTGGGATCCCAACTCAATTAACAAGTTTGAAGAAGAGTAATTGATGGGAAAAGGTAGATTGAGGAAAGTGAGAGGTAAATCTAAGATGTTATTGTAGTTAATTAATTCTTATAAATCTTCAATATAATTTATTTATAATTGGTGTTTTTTTTTTTATATAGGTGGTCGAGAGTGGGATGCAATACATTTGTATATTGCGAACAATCTTGATTAGATGATGATATGGATTGAACAATGTCAACAAAATGGTTTCTCATTAACATGGGAAGGTGTTGCTTCATTGGTTATAGAAGGTCATCGTAATGGAGATTCCAATGTTACACCGATGGTAGTTGATCTAGTAAAGGGTTTAAGAGGTGGAGAGGTATGTAGAAATTTATTAGTGATCATAATTTGATGTATGTTTTGTATCAACTCACGATGCAAATAATTTACACATGCTTCAAAAATTGTAGGTCAAGCACCACAAAGCTATGTACTATCATGGCCAAAAATTTTGCATAAAAAAATTGGATGACACAAAGAAAAATTGTGATTCTGGGATAACTACAAATTTTGAGGTCACCAATATATCATCTAGAAATGACATACATCCTCAACAATCTCAAAATCAATACTATGGCATCTTGGATGATATAATTGATTGCGACTTTAACTCCTTCAAAGTAGTTCTATTCGTCATCAAATGGTACAGGTTACAAAAGATAGATGGGAGAAGCAAAATTCAAAAATTTTACGAGTGCAGACAGGAAGATCATCACCACCGGTTGGGGATACAAGTGTATAGTTCCATAATGATCAAGTTCACTTGTTGGTTGTTCATGAGAGCTAGCTTGCTATTTATGATGCTTCTAAGTTTGACCGTTTGCATTATGTAAGTCTTTGTCAGCAATTCAGAATTCAAATTTAGTAAGTGTTAATGATATAAGCTACCTTCTCTATATGAGTGTAAACTGATGGGTCAGTGCAAGAAGTTGGGTCTCACTTTTGGCCAAAAAGTGGAAGTGTTTTTCTTATTTTTGAATTTTTTTGTCAATTGATGTCAAAATTTGAGGCATTTAGAGATTGAATATGTAATTTATTTTTGTAACCATATGATAGATTTTTTTTTGTATGGATCTTTAAAAATGACTTTTTCAAAATGCCTGTTTTAGGACCATACCATGCTTGTGTACAGACACCATAATTCGATACAAATAAATGAATTTTTGCAAATCCTTTTAAAGGAGGTTACCTAATACACCTAAGATTGATGAAAATATTTTTCCTTAATTTTTTATTGAATAATTTTTTTATTATTAATTATTAATTGGCTATAAAGGTAAATTTTAAAACCTCTCGTGTATGAACCACATAATTTGATCAAAATCTCACTTTTTTCAAAAAAAAAAAAATTTAACCTCAAAAGAATTGTATGTAGATTGATGACATATAAATTAATTTAAGAAAAATTATAAAATAAAAAAGTTATTAAAGTTTTAGTGAATGTCACTTTTTAATGTTTAGGAGATAGTTTTGATTAATAAATAATGGAAAAATAGAAAATTAACTAAAAACACTATAAAATTCACATTTTTGGAATCAAAATAGTAAGACCTATAATGGATTTTTGTTTCATCAAAAAATTCAATGGTGATGACTATAAAAAAATTACGACAATACCAAAAATTGTCGATTAAATGCCTTAGAAAAAAAAAAGATCATAAAGGCATGGCTTGGTGGAACCAAGCCTATGCCATGCCTTTCCCCAAGGCAAAACCCCATGCAAAAGTCAAGTGCCATACCAAATTTCCGCTCATGTGTCAAGAATCGAGCACCCAATTTGTAATTCAAAAATTGAGTGTTGAATGCTTTCAACCATTGTACCCAATTATTTAAAAATTGGGTACCTAATTCCTTTTAAAATTAGGTACCCGATTTGTAAACGGGTACCCAATTTTTAAGCAATCAGGTACCTATTTCTAATGTACCTGTTGGGCCCCAAAAGCTTCCCCAAAAATTGACTTTCAATGATTGAAATGATTGAATAACATTTTCGATCTACAACAACAAATTCTGTCATAGTTATTCTGTTTTCTTGCCCTCTTATACAATTTGCAAGCTACTGATTCAAATTCAAAAGTGGTGCAAACATGGGATCAAAACAATTAAGAAAGAAGAAAAAAAAAAGTTCTGACAGATGAGGAGATTATAGCAAATAAATAGAATGAAGCATGACGTCAACAAGAGAGAAGACAGAGAATTAGAGACTTGAATAATGTTTCAAAGGAGAAAGACATTGAGGATACCACGATGGATGAAGAGGTCAAAAAAGAGAACCCAACTCAAGAAAATTCAGGTGTACATTCTAATCATGCATTTAATACAGGTGTGTCTCCAAACCCTCAAATTTTCTCTCTTGATGAAATTGGTGATTTTTTAGAAGCAGGTTACGATTTAAACAATTTAGATTTTCTTCATGAGAAGCAATTGTCAAACAATCATGCACAAATAACTCCAATTGAAATGCATGCCTTGAAAGAAATACCAAGAAAAATTCAAAATGATATTCAAATCTCAAATAATAGTGAAAATAGTAAAGTGTCTAAAAATAAAAATTGCATGAATGTAGAAATAGAAACACCAACTACTGAACAAACATGTTAGAATGATAGTAAAGTGTTTGAACATAATTTTCATATTCCTAATGATGTGTTAGATAATCTTGAGGGATTGGTTTCATGGAGACAAATTAGGATGCATGCTAATAGATTGTATAGGCATTTTTTTTTATAATAAGAAATTTGGGTTTCAATGTCAGTTAATGTTGCAATTAATTAAAATGTCTAAAATGCAGAAAGTAATGAGAAGGTTGGGAATGTATGCAAAACTCAAGAATAAAATTGAGTCTTTAAAACAAATTGTATCCACTATTGCTAGTGCCTTTGATGTTATTAGAAAGAGAAGTTAGTCTAAAGATAAGAATGTAGCACAACGAGCAATAAGAACAACTTTAGTTAACAAATCAACATTTGACAAAAGATTGATTAGCAACATAAGTGGATATCTTAATGTGAATCATAAGACTTTAAAAAGATTTGTAAAGAGAAGGGTTAACTTTGAATGTGATCCAACAAATATTTTATGGACTTCTAGTGGTAGACTCCCGAGATGTGGTTGTAAAGAGAAGGGTTAACTTTGAATGTGATCCAACAAATATTTTATGGACTTCTAGTAGTAGACTCTCGAGATGTGATATGAAACTTACTAGTGAAGTCAAAGGTTTAATTGAAAATTTTTGGCATGATAATACAAGAGTATCACCTAATTTAAGAGAAGTTATTAAATTGAGAATTGGGCCAAAAATACGTGATCCACATCCTAAACACCTTTTGGACATGACTGAAACTAAATTGTTTTAAAAAATTGTAGATAGTAAGGTATTAAATATTACCATTATTCAAAGATCTTTTGAAAAGTTTAAACCATGGTATTTAAGGATTAACAAGGAAAGAATCACATGTTGTTGTAAAACTCATATTCAATTTCGTCACCATTATGATGTATTTTGATCTATACGTGGTACCATGCATAGTAAAGAAATGTTGCAAGAATGTGGTATAAAAATACCACCTCAAACTATAAAAGATTTCATATCATGTTTTTTTTGTAAGCCACCTAATGATCAATACTTTCTTTTCAATGCATCTCTTTCTAGTACATGTGATATGTGTGGCAATATTTTTTTGTTAGATGAATGTTTGCATGAAAATGCTTTGACTACTTTTGGACAACAATTAGTTGAGGTAAAAAGATTCAAAACTATTGAATATCCATTGAAGGATGGGAAGATTGGAAGAAGGTGTGATCTACTTATAGATAAAGTTAGTTGTCATGCATTTATAGATGAGTTTAAGAGTGTGATCATACCAAAATATGTTAAACACTCTCAATATTTTAGATGGATTGATGGAAAATTTTGCATATGTAAGAATACATTTCCAATGGGTACTATACTTTTAGTTGTTGACTTTGCAGAGAACTACATGTTTGCACTACAAGAAGAGGTACAACCACAATATTACAATTCAGTGCAAGTAACAATTTATGTTCATATAGTTTATAGGCATGCATCTAATAGTATAGAGGAGGATCGAAAAATATTGAGAGAGTGCCATTTTTATATGAGTGATAATAAAATCCATTCATCTAAGTTTGTCCAATATTGTTTCAAGGTCTTTTATGATAATTTAAAAGAGAGACAAATTCAAATGACACAATATTGGATATGGTCAGATAATTGTTCAGGACAATTCAAGAATGCTAGAATGTTCTATTGGTTCAGTAGGACACATAGGCAAACTAACATCCAACATGTGTGGAGTTTTTTGAGGCTAGACATGGTAAAGGAGAAGATGATGGTGCTAGTGCATGCATGAAGAGAGCCCTTGGTAGAGAGCAATTAAAATTTGAGGAAAAAGCTAAATTCAAAAATGCACATGAGATTGTCAAATGGTGTAACAAATATATATACATGGGATCAACTCAGAACTCTACAATCAAACGTTTCTTCTACCTAGTTGAAGAAAAGAATATCCTTTCAAGATATGTTGTAATACAATTAGTGGGTCAGCTAAATGGCATTCATTTAAGAGTTTAGATTCTAACACTTGGACTATATGGACTAGGGAGCTTGTTTGCTTTTGTCAATTTTGTCTTGCAGATGAATGGGAAGAATGTGAGAATATAGAATGAGTTGAAGATTGGCAACAAAGATCATTAGCACCTACTAACATGCATTTTGAAGATGATATAGTAAATGAAGGCCAGAATGTTACTTTTGCATCAGAAGACTATGATCGTATTCCAAACCTCATAGAACCTAGTATGCACAATTTAATTAGGTTTTGTTGTGATCTCATGCTTCAATTGATATAATCTTCATATGTACACTCATGTGATTAAAGTGTTTCTATAATTTATCTTATCTTGTAGGACATGTTTATGTTGTTATTGCACCTAGTTATAACAATGAACAGACTGAGTATTGGCTAGCTAGATGTGTGGAATGTAAGGAAAAATAGACATGTCATCACGTAGATGATGATGGTTTTGAGTATCCAATTAGGTCTATCATTGTAGCTGGCACCTGGCTACATAGATACCTAAGAAGAAGAAATGGTTTGCCAGCATTTGAAGACTACCAAATCGAAAAGAAGATTTTACACCATTCTCATTTGGTTGTGGCAACAAATATCAAATTAGAAAGATACAAAGGGATACCCTCCAATAAGGTATTATGGACAATTTTAATGGATGAGAATGAGACAATCATAGATGCATTGCAAAAGAGAGAGAATGCATATGGTATAGTGGGATGACTACATTTAAATCAAACACATGTAAGTGTTTTCTTTATTGTATTGTTTTTATATATATGTACTTATATAATTTAATTACATGTATGTTTGTGTTGTCAATACCAATTTAGAGAACTTATATATACCTCTTATTCAGGTCTCAATTACAATTTATGCAAATTTAAATGTTAAAGTGGATCGAACATCAACATCTTGTGCAATTTCACATAGTAAGTACATATAAATTACACATATATTTACATAGTTCAAATACCTCATATTAATTTATGTGTTTATTAACATGTATTTTTGTTTTACAATTTTATTTTATAGGGCCTCGTTTGAAGAGATGTGTTGAACCAATTTTATATTTTGAGTTCACTTCTATAAATATATCATTGACATTGTCTTACATATATTGTGAAATATGTTGTACAAACTAATTTTAAAATGAGAGTTTACTTCTATTTGAAAGTTAAAGGTATGCACTTGATAAATTATAAATTAATTGTCAATTTAAGTAATGACCTCCTATTTTGTTCCATTACTTTTACATTCAAGCATGTTTAAATTAATGTTTGTTTGAAGTTTCAAATTACTATTAATTGTAATATTAAAAACAAGTCACTTGTACATGATAATTTGAAGATCATTACTCATTGTATTGATTATATGTTATTGTTATGTTGATAATTGACATGTATGTTTAACCATGTTAACCATGTTAAGTGAGAGGTAGGGAAGGATGAAGACAATGAGAGATTCCAAGAGGTTTCCAAGAGGTTTCTAAGAGGTTTTAATGGATTATAAGGGTTCCTAATGGGTCTTAAGGGGAGATAGGGAGTCCTACCAAGTCATAATGTGTGTTATAGGTTAAATAATAGCTCTTAATGTATCTTAGTAGGGTGAAAAGGCCTTATTAGGTAATAATGAGTCTTACATTACCAAATGACACATAAGGACCTCTTATGATACATTTCTAGGTATTTTTATCCATATATATGTTAAGGGGACCTAGGGAGTCCTACTAGTTTGTTATGTTTGTTATAGGTTATAATAGGTATTGATATAATTACTAGCACATAATAGGTATTGTTAGTTAATAATGAGTCTTACATTACCAAACAACACATTAAGATCACTTAAGATACATTTTTAGGTATTGTTAGGTAATAATGAGTCTTACATTACCAAACAACACATTAAGATTATTATACATTGTTAGGTACATTATCCATACATGTGTGTCTTAAGGGGACATAGGAGTCCTAATAGGTCATAATAATTTTTATAGATTCTAATAAGTTTTAATATGTATTATTAGGATATAATAGGTCTTATTAGGTAATAATGAGTCCTACATTACCAAACAACATATTAAGATCACTTATGATACATTGTTATGTATGTTATCCATACATGTGTGTCTTAAGGGGACATAGGAGCCCTAATAGGTGATAATAATTTTTATAGGTTCAAATAAGTCTTAATATGTATTATTAGGATATAATAGGTCTTATTAGGTAATAATGAGTCTTACATTACCAAACAACACATTAAGATCACTTATGATACATTGTTAGGTACGTTATCCATACATGTGTGTCTTAAGGGGACATAGGAGTCCTAGTAGGTCATTATGTTTGTTATAGGTTTGGATAGGTATTGATATGTTCACTAGAACATAATAGGTATTGTTAGGTAATAATGAGTCTTACATTACCAAACAACACATTAAGATCACTTATGATACATTTTTAGGTATGTTATCCATACATGTGTGTCTTAAGGGGATATAGGAGTCCTAATAGGTCATTATGTTTGTTATAGGTTATAGATATTGATATGTTTACTAGAACATAATAGGTATTTTTAGGTAATAATGAGTCTTACATTATCAAACAACACATTAAGATCACTTATTATACATTGTTAGGTACGTTACCCATACACGTGTGTCTTAAGGGGACATAGGAGTCCTAATAGGTGATAATAATTTTTATAGGTTCCTATAAGTCTTAATATGTATTATTAGGATATAATAGGTCTTATTAGGTAATAATGAGTCTTACATTACCAAACAACACATTAAGATCACCTATGATACATTTTTAGGTACGTTATCCATACATGTGTGTCTTAGGGGACATAAGAGTCCCAATAGGTCATTATGTCTGTTATAGGTTCTGATAGGTATTGATATGTTTACTAGAACATAATAGGTATTGTTAGGTAATAATGAGTCTTACATTACCAAACAAAATATTAAGATCACCTATGATACGTTGTTAGGTATGTTATCCATACATGTGTGTCTTAAGGGGACATAGGAGTCCTAGTAGGTCATTATGTCTGATATAGGTTCTAATAGGTATCGATATGTTTACTAGAACATAATAGGTATTGTTAGGTAATAATGAGTTTTACATTACCAAACAACACATTAAGATCACTTATGATACATTGTTAGGTACGTTATCCATACATGTGTGTCTTAAGGGGACAGAGGAGTCCTAATAGGTCATTATGTTTGTTATAGATTATGATAGGTATTGATATGTTTACTAGCACATAATAGGTATTGTTAGGTAATAATGAGTCTTACATTACCAAAAAACACATTAAGATCACTTATGATAAATTTTTAGGTACGTTATCCATACATTTTTTAATCTAGTAGGTCAATTTTATTTGTATGAATCTCAAAGCATAAATTTGATGTGATATTTATCCAATAATCTTTTTTATATCGATACTAATGCTCTATAAATAGTTAAAATTATTGTTCATCTAGCATATATACTTAAAAATTGTCATATGTTCATGAATAAAATATGTCGGAATAAAGAAAATGGTTTGTATACTTAAAACATGATGAAACATAATAATATATACTACATACACAACCATGACAAGAAGTCATAAAAAAATAGTACATGGTTTAACATACATCATAACATGATCTATGAAGTTAAAAAATACATATATAATACAGTTTTAATTATCCTAACACAAAGTGTATACATCATAAAAACACAATCTATAGGTACCAACAAGACCTAATCTATCTAATTGAATGTCCTCTTTACTCCACACGAAGATGACTTAGATGGATCGTCATGTGTAATATGAGCAGTCTCGTCAAGTAGGACACCTTATGAGGTGTAGACACCTGAATTTGATTACACCACTTTGGTAATCCTATTTAGTTATCTCTAAAGGCATCATTAATTAAATTCTTATTTAATTAATCATTTGCCATCCCCTAGCTAATTAATTTAATTAATCATTTATAGTCCTAATTGATAAATCAAATAACCTATCATTTATCAATTAAATCCTATTCTTCTATCTAATTCCGAAAATCTCCATTTATAAAATAAATCTATTTGATAAATAAAATTCTCAAATCTAAAAACCCCTAACTTATCCCTAATCCTCCATTTAGCCTAATCCACCCCATCCACCCATACTAACCAAGCTTAGCCACTAACTCACCCAACCTCATTAATGCCATCAACTTGCACATCTCTAACATCCTTAATCTAATCCTACACCCAAGCCTAATCCACCCCCTAATGTTGTCACATTCCCTAAGCAAGTTTAAGACTTTCCTAAACTAAACCAAATTCTCCCTTCAAAAATCCCAACCACCAAGTCATGAGTGCTCTTACAAACCATAAAAGATTCTTACAAGCCCACTCATGACTCTTACATCCATCTTTCACACTATTCCCTCTTCCACACTCATTCCTCTTACATCTCTCTTACATACTCAACCCCACTCATCATGCCTTTAACCAACCCTTTACCCTACCCTCTCACACTCATCCTCCTTGTGACAAGTGTCACCTTCCCATTGGTGCTAAACAAGCACAATCCATGTGCTCTCCTTTGAGTGCATCCTAGCTCTCCTTAAGCCTTCATCTCTCCTTGCATCTTAGCCCTCCATCCCTCAAGCCCTTAGCCTATAAATTGAATCCCCTCCCAAGTCATTTCAATCACAACCATTTGATTAAAGTTATCATGCCCTTTTGAGAGCCAAAAGCCATACCCATACCCTTATAATGCCAAATTGAGAGCTCACAACGCTACCAATTTGCTATTACCCATCTCCACCATTGAAGCCATTTTGAGCACTTGAGCATACATCCTCAATCCATAAATAGACACATTCCAAAAATAAGAGAACAATCTCATTGAGAGAGCCTATCCATGGCTCACATTTTCATTTGAGTTTGTCTTCTCTTTGTCTCTCTTATATGTTATGTTAGTTTAATATGTAAATGCTTTCATTGAATTAGTATTTCTAGCATATTAGATTAGTGTATACATTTTGGCACGCCTGGTGGGACCCTACTATGGGTCATTTTTTTTATTCATTTCAATCTACATTTTGAATTTAAGAGCTAACAATCTAATGGTTTGTTATTGTTTGAGTTGTTGCAAGGTGTTTTTGCTTGTTTTTGCAGGTTGAAGGACGCACTAAAGAGAAAGCCGTACCTTTTAAAATCCAAAAATAACTAAGAAAACAAAAATTTTTGAAAAAAACTTGCACTCATCGGTTCATTACGCGCAGTGTCGTCTCTGCAAACTGACGTCTCTGCCTGTCGTCTACGCATAACGTCGTCTGCGAAAGCTCAACTGTCATCTACGCACACTCAAAATGTCGTCTGCGAGTTTCAGTGTCTCCGCCTATTTTCTAGTAGCTTGCTCCAAAACCTGAACTGTTGTCTGCAAATTTTGACGTCTACGTAGATCAGTGTCTACAAGTTTCAGCGTCTCCGCTTGGCTTCTGTCGTCTGCGCTGCCTTCAAAAGCTCAAACTTTCATCTCTGCCACCGCCAGCATTCAATTATCGTCTCCGCAACCGCAATCCGCCAACTGTCGTCTCCGACGCAACTACCTTCTTCATTAGACTATCGTCTGCGAGTTTCATCATTTGCAAATTTTGGCGTCTGCGCGGATTAGTGTCTGCACAGATTGGTGTCTCCGCCTGTTGTATTATTTTCCCAAATTTGTCGCCTACTTTTTGGCTGTCTTGTCCAAGTCATTATTGTCTTATTGCAGGTTGGAGCAACAGATTTAATCATGTTTTTTAAATTTTTGGTGGAATGAACTTGCATGTTTAAACACGTTTTCTTTTGAATGTATGTTGCTCAAAACACACTCTTGAATGCAATGGATTAAAATAAATCTTTCTTGGAATGCATGCTTAAAACAAACAAACTCAATCTTCAATGCATAAGATCAATTAACCATTGCAATATTTCACATTGCAATTTTTGGGTATGAAAAGAATCTAAATCCACATTTTTGCAATCTTCTAAGTTATAAAAACAAATAAAAATGCTTTGAGTGAGTTTGTCATTGGACTCACCCTCTTTAATCACCCATCAATTTAACCATTGGTTGCAATTTCAGCGCCATCTATGGGGATGGGTCCACCTAAGAGGGTGTTAAGTGCTCCACAAAAATCAAACTCTACTTGTGTTTTTATTAGTTTTTCTAAGTTAGAAATTTTTTTGAATGCACATTAGGTTCACTAACACTTCATTTGGGCACTAAAATTGAACAACCATTTGATGTGGAAGGCCTCCGGGCGCGCACTTGACAATCAAGTTTCACATATCTTTGTTTTGGGCTTAAAACAAACTCACACTCAATCTTGAATGCCTAACAATCAATGAACATCGCATGGTTTTGATGCATTTTCAATGATGCTCATATTTTTTATGTTGAGGATCCCTCGACTTCCATTATGCTGACGATGCTATCAAATTGGAATGAATATTGTATGCCATAATCACGAATGTCTTCAATCATAGCTTACAAAATCTAAATCATCAATTGGAATGAATGTGTGTCTTTTTAAACCCAAGATCATGTATGTGGTCTTGTTTTACACTTTTTAGGAGGCCTACTTGGGGATTTTATCACCCCTTGGGACGACCTCAACTCCAGCATTCTGGCGGAGTATAAGAATCGGGAGGTGAATCGAAAGACACCTCTCTTGAGATCAAGATGTTGTCACTCAGGCTAAGCCTCAAGAAACTTTATACCCTTGAGAAGTGAAAGAGGAGAAGTGGGTTATTGCTCCTCTCGGTTGTGTGACATCTTTTTGGTTTCATCTATGGATGTGGGTCTCATGTACCTTGCATATATCGAGGATTCCCTAGCTAAACCAAATTTTATCCTTGTAGAAAGCTTTCGAGAATGTTGGTGTGTTTGACGTGCTTGCTCCAAAATTTTGTCTGCTTGTTTGTTCATAGCTTTTGAAAATGTTTTCCAACTTTGGTCAAAATCCTAGAAAAGCAGAAATCTCCTAGCTCAAGGCATACTTAGCGTAGTCATTGCCTCATCAGAAGATCATCCAAGCTCCCCCGCCGCAACCGAATCTATCTAGTTCTTTGCTTTAGAACAATCCCAAATCCAAAGTCCATCCAAATCATCACCCCTAGCCAGCTAGCAACCCAATCCAAAATCACACCCAAGCCTTTAAAGAGTTGTTGTCACTCTGCTAGAATTTGTTATCCAATCAATCCTACTAATCAACCAATCTCACCAAGGTTATCCCTTTGACAGAGCATTGTCTAGGGTAACCCAGCTTTGTCACTTGTATCCCTCATCACCTTGAGCTAAAGCTTGGGATCCACAAGTGGTCAATCTCGTGTCATGCCCATAGGATCATTAGTCTATCCTTAAGTTGACACAATCTCCACCAATCCTGCACATAGGAAAGAAAAACTCTCACTTTTTGACAGCATACCCTTGAAAGTCTTCCATCCATAGGAAAGCCAAAAATCTCCAGCCAATCCTCCTTAGGTTTGTCATACAACTTTGACTCTCCCTAGGAAATCTTTCATCAGCCAATCCAAAATCTGAGCTTAATCCAAATCTGACCATGAGCTTCCCTGTTCATCTATATGCAAGACCCCATCCCCATCAAACTCATCGTTAAAGGATGAAGTACCAATCCTATCATGATGTGTTTGATCGTATTTTCCTTGCTCTTGCCACCTCCTATTCCAATGATGATGAAAATCTTGTTGACTATGAAAGGTATCTTGAGAGCCTTAAAAACATTCCACCAACCATATCCCAAAATCCAAGAGTTATTCCAAACTATCTAGTCATGCCATCTGATATCCCAGCTTCTCCTCCATCACCCAATCAACCAAGCTTCCAATCTTCCACCCCCATCACACTAGCTATTCCTATCAATCCACCTCCACCTCTGACACACGAGTCTCCAAGGAATCTCCTAGAGAAAATATAAGAAAAGCTGCCTCCAGTAGTCGATGAGCCATGTCATCTAATCCAACCATGTAAAATAGTCAATGATGAAGCTTCCCCATCTATAATATCACCTCCATCTCCCATAGCTCTCATCCCCATATCATCCATCAAATTTTTTAAAATCCTTCCACTTCCCATAAGCATCAAAATCCCAACACCTATTAAATCCCTCCAAATCCTATCCACATCACCTCCAAGCATTTTCCAAATCTCCCGTGATGACCCTTATGCATCCATCTTCTACTCACCCATCTCCACTACCGAATCTCCCATCTATCCATTCGCTGCCTTTGAAGAATCCATCCCTTCACCTCCTATCACACCATCCACTCCAATCCAATCCTATGAAGATCCTGCCAAAAATCATGTTGACATCCCCCAAAGCATAAATGAAGATATCATCGTATCATGTCTTCCATCCATAGTGCAGTCACCATCCCCTCCATCTCCAAAACCTCAAACCATACCTCCTCTACTGCAAGATATCTTTTCATCCCATCAGCTAAATCAAGATCCTATCCTACCATCTCCTCCACTCCATGCTTCCATCTTACCACCTATCCAAGCTATTCCACCATCTAAAATCTACCCTCTTGGTTCACTTACATTCATCCATGGTGGCCTCCTCTTAGCAGAAGAATTAAGAACAGTATCTCCCTGTTGCAGTACATCTAATAAAGCACTTCCACCATTTTCCGCAAGCAAAAGGTATCCTTAGCTAGTTCAAATGCTTAATCGATGGCATTATCAAGGTCAAGGTTTAGGACCACAAGAGCAAGGAATCAGAAAGCCTATTATTGCACAAAAAGATCTAGGATTTCATGGTCTTCAATATGTATCCAAAGGCTCACCATCTAAAGGTGTTGGTACACCACACCCTCAAACCAAGACTATCTCCAAACCCACCATGCCAGCCTCCCATCACTCGTTCAAGAAATCTTATGCCATCCCCCCTCCACCATCCTTGCAACCCAAAACAACCTACCATATCCCTCCTTCATCCGCTAAATCCATTTTGGGTCCCTATGTCCCAAAATCTACCATCCTCCATCGTCCTATCAGCCATCATAAAAATCCTATTCCATCCATACCTACGCAAGATAAAAAAAGGCACATATCAGGGCACATCATCCATCATCATCCCCCTACACACTCTTCCATACCCTATCCATCTTACAAAGCTTCTCCTAACTATTTTCCCAAATCTTACCACAACAATGTGAATGCCAGCATCAAAATGCATAAAGCTAAAAATCCACATCCTAGGCAATCATATGTCTATTCTAAAAGACATACTCCAAAATGGAAAAATTCAATCAAAGAATGCAAAACAATGCAAAAGCCTATGAAAAGAAAATCCAGAACCATGTGGATCCCAAAGAAAATAGTTGAAACCCAATGTATAATGGCATCCACCATTGCTAATCCCCCATCTAGTGATTCGTGTCCCCCATCTCCTAACTCCATCTTGGGTGCCTATATCCCCGAGCGCGCTTCCACAAATCCTCCATCAAGCCTGCATCTACCATCTATCCCCCATATGCTCTTTTCACACCCCTCCAAACATGTGCCAATGTTGATCTTGCAAGCATCCCCATCTCATGCTCCTTTCCTACCTTTTCATCCCTCCATCTCCTACCATCAATCCCATCTAATCCAATCTCTTGCATAAAACACATCTGGTGTACCAATAGCTAGCAACAAAATTGAACATTCTAATAGCTAGTGAAAATTTTGAAAAAAGCCAAAAATAGCTGAAGAAAGCCAAAACCATTCCAGCTAAGTCCAAAGTCAAAAAATCAAAAAAAGAAAAAGAAAAAGAAAATGTCCACTAGTGAAAACTTGGCAATTCAAGCGCCTTGGACAAGTACCATGATGAAAACTTGGCAAACAAGCATCATGCGTAATCGAGCCATCCCCAGCTTAGCCTATCATCCTCATGCTTTTGGTCACATCTTGTCATCTAGCTCCATCTTCCAATCTATCCACCTATCCTCCACCCTCCAACTTCCATCTCACACCATCCACTTATCTCTTGCAGCTTCAGCCAACCATCATAGCTATCATCCATCTCCCTAGCCCCTTCAGCTTTTTCCATCCTAGCTTCAATCCTATCACATCCATCATAAGACCTCCTTCCACATGTCATCTTCTGACTGGGGGCATTGTATTCCTTGGAGATCTTATCTTTTCCATCCTCCCTTGTCATTGGTATCTAGTTCTAGGCTATCCTCATGCAAACCCAATGTCATCTCTTTATATCCATCATAATCCTAGCTATCTACCATCCTATCTAGCCATCTTATCCATCTTATCCTGCTCCTCTAGCTATCCTTGGTCACAAAATCTCTCATCATCATTGGGATGCATCCTCCCCAAATCCATATCTTTTGGTATCACCCCATCCTTAAGCTTTCACATCTTACACAACATCGAACCATCCCGCTATCCTATCATCCTGGGCTTTTGCCTGCTTGTAACTATCTTGGTCAGCTTTAGCTTGTAAATATCTTGTTCCATTAGCTTGTACATCCTCTTTAGATTAGTACCATTGTATCTATCCAAGCATTTGTGTAAGTTCATCCTTGATCAACATCTTGCACACATCGCACATCTTGGTTAGCTATTCCAATGCATCCTTTAGCTAGATTTCTTGTCACCAAAGTGTTATCCTTATTAATTTAGCTTGCTAGATGCATCACTCATCCAAATCCATTAGCATAGGTTCTCTATGATAGATCTTTGGAGGATATAGCTTTCCTCATGTCTGATCTTGGTCCGTTAGTACCTCGTCCTACCCATCTCGTTGGCAAACAACTCTCTTTTGAATTTTCACTTTCTTTTGATTTGGAATCTTCCCTTTTCGGTCTTGAAATATCTTTTCCAAGCAATCTTTTTGTTCCCTCCTCAAGGTTGCCATGATCTTCCATATCATGGTATACTACGAATGGGGCAATCAGAGCGTAAGGTCTTTATCATGTCTTTCACTTGTTTTCTTTTTTTTGCTTGTGGGTTACCTAGTGTCATTTCCACACTGCTTCCTTTGGGATTCATGTGTGATACTAGGCTATTCCTTACGTGTTTTTTTTGAGTCAGTTTGTCAGTCCTCTAGGCGGTTGGTGAAAAGGCCTTGATTTTCTTGGTAACCTTGGTAATTAACCAATAGTCCTATAGCAAATCTAGTGCTCAACTACATGGTGGTACTTCTCTTTGAAGTATCCCCCCATTCAAAAAAGCCTCAATGGATTCCCTTCATCTCCATTATCTCCCATCCATCTCTAGCATCTGTCACTCCTCCCCTAGCTTATGCATTAGTATCTCTTTGAATCACTCCTCACACTTAGTTTTAGGGATCCACAATCCTAGTCTTAGGGATCCACCAATCAAATCAATCCACCAAGCCTCATCTTTCGAGATCCACAATCCTAGTCCTAGGGATCTTTGAAACCCATCTTCCACTAATCTGACTCTTTGAAATCCTGTTGCATCAGCTTTATCATTCCATCATCCATCTCCCTACCATGGGCTCCTTTTATAGCACTCCGCTCCTCCATCCTCTCCCCAATCCTGGAAAGTCTTAAGCTTGCTTTACTATTGTGCCTCTGATTTCCCTTTATCATTCTCCTATAGTGAGAGTTTGAGCTAATTCAGCCCCTCTTCTTTGCCAATCTGTGTCTCTGCTCGTGTCAATTTCTTGTACTTTTCAAGAATCCGTCAAGCCTCATTTCTCTCTCTACTGCCTTCTTGAGGGGGCATCATCTAAGTCTAGTCTCTCCTCTTCTTATCCAAGACTGGGGCAACCTTGTTGCTAAAACATCTTCCTCATGTCATCTTCACTCGAACTTCTTTGAAATAGTGTTGTCTCAACACTATGTCAAAGAGGGGCAAAATGTTGACACCTAAATTTGATTACACTGCTTTGGTAATCCTATTTAGTTATCTCTAAAGGAATCATTAATTAAGTTCTTATTTAATTAATCCTTTGCCATCCCCTAGCTGATTAATTTAATTAATCATCTATAGTCCTAATTGATAAATCAAATAACCTATCATTTATCAATTAAATCATATTCTTCTATCTAATTCCAAAAATCCCCATTTATTAAATAAATCTATTTGATAAATAAAATCCTCAAATCTAAAAACCCCTAACTTATCCCTAATCCTCCATGTAGCCTAATCCACCCCATCCACCCATACTAACCAAGCTTAGCCACTAACTCAGCCAACCTCATTAATGCCATCCACTTACACATCTCTAACATCCTTAATCTAATCCTAAACCCAAGCCTAATCCACCCCCTAATGTTGTCACATTCCCTAAGCAAGTTTAAGATTTTCCTAAACCAAACCAAAGTCTCCCCTCAAAAATCCCAACCACCAAGTCATGAGTGCTCTTACAAACCATAAAAGACTCTTACAAGCCCGCTCATGACTCTTACATCCATCTTCCACACTCTTCCCTCTTCCACACTCATTCCTCTTACATCTCTCTTACATACTCAACCCCACTCATCATGCCTTTAACCAACCCTTTACCCTACCCTCTCACACTCATCCTCCTTGTGACAAGTGTCACCTTCCCATTGGTGCTAAACAAGCACAATCCATGTGCTCTCCTTTGAGTGCATCTTAGCCCTCCTTAAGCCTTCATCTCTCCTTGCATCTTAGCCCTCCATCCCTCAAGCCCTTAGCCTATAAATTGAATCCCCTCCCAAGTCATTTCAATCACAACCATTTGAGTAAAGTTATCATGCCCTTTTGAGAGCCAGAAGCTATACCCATACCCTTATAATGCCAAATTGAGAGCTCACAACACTACCAATTTGCTATTACCCATCTCCACCATTGAAGCCATTTTGAGCACTTGAGCATACATCCCCAATCCATAAATAGACACATCCCAAAAACAAGAGAACAATCTCATTGAGAGAGCCTATCCATGGCTCACATTCTCATTTGAGTTTGTCTTCTCTTTGTCTCTCTTATATGTTATGTTAGTTTAATGTGTAAATGCTTTCATTGAATTAGTATTTATAGCATATTAGATTAGTGTATACATGAGGTAGATGGATCACCCTATGTAACATGAGGCACGTCTCATCATGGACATGCTTAATTGAAATGGGTTTCAAAATCTAGCTTGCAAATAAATTAAATATTAATTACATAATAAAATAAATACCACATGAGATGGGTGTCCCTCAGTAACAGGAGGAGGTGCACTATGAAAACTACCAAATGCAGCAGTGGTGAGGTCTTGTAATTTACAATATATACATATTTAAAATTTGATTTTAGAGAATAATGAACTATACATTATGTACATAAATCACAATACTAACCTCAAAGGACGATGTAGGTACCTCCATCTGGCTAAGTCCTATGCTCTCAACAACACTCATGGTGACATATTTCTAAAATTATGGATACATAAATGTTTAGTCAAAATTATATATACATGAATAATTACAAAGTACGCAAACTAAAAAGTACATAATTTGTACACTACTTTTTTTATACACTATAAATTTAAGATGTATATATATGATACCTGAGTAGTAGCCAATGTCACAAATGTGTCTACAGGCATGCTAGCACGATGATCATAAGATGGAGTCAAAAATAGACTATATTGAGGCTTGAATGGATGAGTATGATATGGCTCTTGTTCATAAAATCAAAGCACATAAAATATATATGTGCATGTGAGTAAAAAATGTTCTAATTATAAGTTAATAACAATGTACATTCATAAAAATAGTACAAATTATTTGTCTTTAGTCAAAAGTTCATACCGTATCTATTTGAGGCTGTGCCTCAGTGGTAACTAGAGCAAGACCTGTACTAACATCAAACTGTGTAGCTGCGGACAATCCCTAAAAAATCAAATAGTGAGCACATGTTATTAAATTTTAGTTTGAATGTACATTTTTACAGTGTAATTCAAAGTGCATACCATATAAGGGATGACAATGTCTATAGGTCTCGAAAAAAGACTATACTACCTCCTAAGAGGAACAGTATCATCCATCCTCTATTATTTCAAAAGTACAAATTAATATGGTTAATACAATTACACATGTATGTAGAAAGTAAATAATTATATGTACTTTATATTTAAATTAAAATTAAAATTTTACCTCTTGCTCTTAACTCTCTCTAGGCTCTCTGTGCTGCATGAGGTCAACAAATGATGACACATCTACCTCGTCACTACCATCACCATGGGTAGTGTATACATCATCATCAAAATCAGCACCCTCAACATAATATCATCATGTGTTGCATCAGCATCTCCCTGGGGGCTTGTGCATATGCCTCTACAACTAGTACAAATATGTTCAAGTGGAGGAGCATGTGTCGCTTGCGTCCATTGCTGTACTAAATTTCCTGAAAGGGCACTCAAATGGGTAAGAGCAGATGAAACCACTCGATGATGGTGAGGAGTAGGCACAAAAGGTGCAGGAAGAGGTACAAGGGGCTGAGCTCACCTACAGTTTCTCATTTTATCACTCAACTTTTCCCCGGGCCTATCCTGAGGCATCCCTCCACCAACCCCCTGAAATGCTTTCATATCAAAATAATTGGGTTTCAAACCCAATTCAAACTCAACCCATAGCTTCCTAAGGAAGTACATGGGCACCTCATAGTTAGCGTGTGGTGGATGGTCAAATACCATCCACCATCACTCCCAAAAATGTGCTACTATGCGTGGATGTGTACACCACCTAATGGAAATGTGAGGCTTCTTCTCATTAATTTCCTCACCTGTCTTAGGGTTTAAGAAATAACTTTTAAAATTCCCTTTACCTATATTGAGGTTTTGAACCTAGCTGTATGATAAGCCATCAGAATAGAAGGCATGCATGCTTTCCCTCCATGATCTAAATGAATCAATGTTAGAATCTAAATGATGTATGGAGTGAATCACACCTTGCATGCTATCTGCAAGACGTAGTAGGTGAGGAGGGGGGTGGGTCTCACATCGGATAGCCTCTATATCACACATGAGGTCATTAAGGTTAAGCCTCAATCTCTCATAGAGCTCATCTACGGTGCGTGGTGGAGGTGGGGGTGGAGGTGGAGGTGGAGGGGGCAGAGGTAGGGGTGTGGGAGGGGAGCGGGTGGCAGTGGGTCCATCAAATATAATCTACATATATGTTTAAACAACATAAAAAATGACAAAATTACTATTTAATAAAATTTAAATCTAAAATATCAACTAGATATAAATGTGCATATCTTTATTAAAATCATATCAATTAAATAAATAAAGTTAAATAGTTAAGTCAAATTGAACATTAAATACTCAATTTAAGTCTAATCATAAAATAATACTCCAAAAAACTATATCTAGGTTAGTACAAGGTTTCTTTTCTTAAAATAGGAGCCACCTAGCTAATTTTGCTTTCATGTACACTTATTGTGTGATACTGGGGGATTGTATTGTCATTATGGATTATATGTTCATCTCAGGATCAAACAAAGTTGAGATTATGGCAAGGTTATGGTTTACAATTTTGTTATGTTTACAATTTTCATGATGGATAAGCTTAAGATTATTATAATGATTATAGTCCTTTAATGTTAGGGAACTTACCTAGGATTATGGTTTTAGTTAGAATTATATTTAGGTTTTGGAAATTTATTATGGTCCTATTGTTTAAAGGATATATAATAGATGGCGTTAGGATGAGAGTTAAGGTTACAATTAGAATGAAAGCTTAGAGATAGAATTATGATTTGATTTTAAAATTATTTATGATTATAGTTTGAATCCTAAATATTATCCTCTTTTTAATGCAAACTATAAGTCTAGATCATGTCCTAATGAACTAATACATGAACCCTATCCCTAACCATATAATAATCCTAATTCTAATCATAAATACTTAAACTTCATAAATTATCATTTTTCTTAAGGTGTTTTAATGAGTTGTTGGATATAAACCTTAATTATAAACCTTAATCATAAATCTAAATATACTTATAAAATCTAAATTATAATAGTTTAGATCCTATTTATATTCTAGAATTGAATACAAATCCTAATACTAGATCCTAATCTTAAATGTTAAATGTTAAACCCTAACCTTACACATGTAAATCATAGTTAAGGTAAAGATTAGGGTTTAACATTTCAGCTTAATATTTTTATTTATAATTAGGAGAAGGGCTTAGAATTTATGATTATTTTTAGGATAAAGGTTTACCATTTAGGATAACTTAGTTAGTCTAAGGGTTAAGAATTTAGGATATAAAGGTTTAGGATAAGGTTTCTGACTTGACATAATTAGAATTTAAAAGTTAATGTCAAGGTTTAATATTTTGTAAATTAGGCACATGCAATCATTAAATGGATGTAATCATGTGAACTCAAGTCACACTAAATAAACCCTACATGATCCTAGAAAGCTATAAAGTATAATGAGATTATGATCTTGTAATATGGATTAGCTCTTGAAAATGCCCATAATTCACTCAGAAGCACTTGCAAATCACCTAGAATGATTTGCATAACCTTATTACAAAAAATGTAGATATCTCAAAAGCTTGAGTTGATGGCAAATTTATAGAAATCTATGGGAGTTCAATGGTTTGGATTCATTCTCCATGAGTGGTGGAGGTCGAATCCTTGATTGATCAATACATGATTAAGCTTTATTGGTGGGAATTAATTTCATTTTCCATTAGTGATGATATGAATAATTGATCATTTTAATTAATGCATTCAATTAATAGTTCTAGCCATAGGATTTAAAAACTTGATTTGATTAATTATGTTACGATTAATTAATGAATCAATGCCCCTTTTTTAAAATTATTTTTATATATATTAAAATATTGATGTTTTGTCATGGGCCTCTAGAGCAAGAAGCCAAAGGAGAGCCCACATAAGAAGATGTCATTAGGGGACTCTAGAGAATATTGAGAGTAGTACAATACCAGGTGATAATCTAGACATTGGTGATCATCTAAGCTAGCAAGGTTTACTATTATGATGAATACTCACTTAGGATATAAAGGTTTAGGCATCCAGTGGAAAGACAAGTTATTCACTTCTCTAGATATATTCTTAGGCATCCAAGGGTGTAGTCCCTCCTACTTGAACTGATGTTCCACCTCCACCTCTTGATGGTAAGGGACGGTTACTTAATTAGATGCTTGATTCATTCTTCTCTTCTAATTTTTTTATGATGTATCATTTTGAGACCTTGATATCAATATTTAATTAGTTTTAGGATTAGGGTTCAATTTGGTTTACTATTTGATTAGGTTTATGCTTAGGTTTCAATTAGGACAAGAGTTAATAAATTGAATTAAGTTTTAAAGTGCTAAATTTGGTTTTAGATATAGAATTATAGTTAGAGATTTTACATTAAAAACCAACATTAATTCAAAAAGGTTAGGTTTAAATTTTGTTTTAAAGTGTTGAATATATTATTGAGTTAGTTTTAAGTTTAGGGTGATTTGGTTTAGTCTTAAGGTCAACGTTTAACTTGGTTCAATCTTAGGGTAAGGGTTCAATTTGGTTAATGGTTGGGGAAAGGATTCAAGGTTAAATTTGGTTTGTACTCTTAAGTTGGGATATATAATTAGGTTTATGATCAGGGTTTAATTTAATTTGGTTTATAAGTATAATATTAATTAGTTAAGGGTCAGGGTTAGCTTTCAATCTAGTTTGATATTCAATTTGATTTAGGGTTACCCAGGGATTAGTTTATTTTAGTGATAAATTAAGATATAATGCTTTGAAATCACTCATTTTTTGATTTTTTGATTATATCACCCCCATACATTGATAGTATATGTGATGAATCTTACAAATATTAGTTAATCTCATTACATGTGTCATGGTAAAAAAATTTATTTTATACATGAGATGCTCCTATATGGTGTTTTTCTTTTCTTATAATATAGTGTTATATATAAATATGCCTAAGTTCCCTTCTTGATTATCTATGATGGATGTAGTAAATGACATATCTCTATATGATTCTCTTGATATGATATGCATGGATAATATAATGAAATTTTTAAATCCTTCCTATGTAATAAATGATGTAATTAGATATGTAAATGTTTTTAGATTCACATGTATGACATGTAGATGTAGATATGATGCTCCTCTAGGATAATTTAGTTTATCATAAATTAGGTTACGATTATGGTTTGACATTTATAAAATTAGTACTTGGTTCTTAGGATCTAGTTATTTAATTATTTATATATTACTTGGTGTAGGTTTTACCAAATTAAGATTATGGTTAGGATGACAGTAAGGGTTATGATTAGATTTTTTGTTTAAATTAGGATTATAGTTAATCCTAAATGACACCCAGCCAAGGGATCCAAAGAACTAATCAAAAGTTTTACTAAGAAAGCAATAATATACATACAATAATTTACATTTATAAAAAACATAAGAGATTACATTCCTTAATGACCACATTTACATTTCATTTTTAAATAATAATAAGTACTAAAAGTAAAATAAATAACACATCCACATGAAAGAATAACTACTTGAGTTCAATCCATTTAAATAATATACATTTGTTCTGAATGCCACTTGGAAAATTAATTCGGAATGCACAATCATCCACTATACATGTCACAGGGTATGAAAGGCTAAAACAATATACATGTATAAAATAGTTTACATCATCCATTTTTGATCCATGAAACAAAGTACAATACAATTTAAGTAAAATCATTAAATACTAAGTTTTGTGTTTGGATCCCTTGGCAGGGTGTTACGTGATTAAGTACTTAGTTATATATGTTTAGGGTTTTATTGTACATAACTATATGGTTAGGTCAAGGTTATAGTTTAAACAATGAATTTAGGTCAAGGTTATATGGTTCTAGGTCGAGGTTATATTTATTTGTAATTAAATGTTTAAACAATGAATTTACATCTAATCATAATCATTCAACATTGTAACAAATACATAAATTAAATACATTTCAAAACATCTAAAATAATTTTTTTTTAAATGAACATTTACGAAACTATATTTTAATTAACAGATACAATAATATAAGCATATTCTCATTAACAATGTAAATTTACAATTTTACGTATATTAAAACTTAAAAAATTAATAAATTAATGTACATATAAAATGCAAAACTGAAAAAAATTTAAGTAAAATAGTACAAAACATATTAAAATACTTGGTATATCGAAGACTAGCAATAGGGGGTGGTCAGTAAAGCTGAAAATCGAGCTCCCGTATCTATCTCTAATCGGGCTCCCATTTTTGAAATCATGAAAATGACTTCAAAAATGCCAAAATCGGGGGTTATATTAGGGTTATATTAGTTTTTAAAATTGGGTACTCGATTTATAAAGCAATCGGGTGCCCAATTTTTAAGTGCCTCAGGCACTCGATTTTTAAATCCTGGCTTGGGTGCCCAAAGCATGAATTTAGAAACATGTACCCAATTCTAGCAAAATTAGGTACCCATTTTTGAGAAGTACAATTCCACAAATTTGACTTTCGCAGAATTGCAACCCAACTTCTTGCGGTCACCCTCATATCACATTTGTTTGTACTGCGATGAACACCTCATGATTCTCTATCTGCTCCCATTTCAAGTGTGGTATATTCATGCGATAGTCTTCTCATATTTTATCATTGAAATCAAAATGTATCCTTTGATTATTCATGCAATTTTTATCCTCTATTGATTACATCACATCCATCTGACTCAAATCAATTCACTCTTGGAATGATTGATGGAGGAGTTTATGTCATTGAGCCTTCAGAATCAGCAGGAAAGTGGGGTGTGGGACCTCCTCCAGATAATGGTACCGTTGGATCTAATACAACATTAAGTAATCAAGGTTTAGAACCAGCTTCAAGGTAGTTCATCATATTAGAATATGGCAAATGGTGCCTTGTACTACCTTTTTATGTTTATCACTTACCTATCTGCAACTCCACAATCAATATTGATGATAGTCTCTTGCCCTCACCATTCTCCTTTTGATATATCAGTCTTGTAACCTATATATATATATATATATATATATATATATATATATATATATATATATATATATATATATATATATATATATATATATATATATATATATATATATCTTCAAGAGCATGGTACTTCTTTGTGCATAAGTTTGAGCTTTTAGAGAAAATCATTCACTTATGAACATTACATCAAAGATGATGTATACTAAGGAATTATGGATTTTCTAGCTATCAAGTGGAAGTTTCACATTTTTTGAACATTCAAATAACTTTACTTTTATTGATGTAGCTAAACTATGAGTGCCTTTTGTGTTCTTGACAAATGGTAAGCTTTCAATTTTTGTGAAGCCATTACGGATGCAAATGAACTACAACTGGTGAGGTGTCAAATTTAAAGCAATTTTTGTTTGTATAGTATAGTTCAATTGCTATAAATAGGCTCAATGATTGATTGCATTTTAATATTATGTCCTGGATGGTCTTGCCAAGGAATTGATCAACAAGCAGCCAAATAAGGGATTATAGTTATATATGCGCTCTTATGATAATGTGATTAGGATTGTAAGTTTTTTTGTCACGTTTATATGTTTGAAAAATAGAGATTAGTTAGTGTTATTGGCTTTCATTACTAATAAATAATTCTTTCCTAATTTTATGTTTTCTTGCAGTCTTCACAAGCAATGGTGTCTCAAGAACAAATATTTAGACGGGTTGTGCCAATTATTGCAAAGGCTTTGCTCTCACAGGAGCCTTTTAAATTGCACAAAATTTGATTCTAAAGCACAATTGCTTAATGGAGACTCAGGATATCATGCACATTTCTTCCTCCTTCCCATTATTTTGTATGAAATAAATCATGTGATATGAACGAAACAATGGTGTGGAGGTAGAAATGTGCACAATACCCTTAGTCTCACACCAAGAAATTATGCTTTAGAATCCAATTTTGTGCAGTTTAGAAGGCTCCTATAAGAGCAAAGCTTTTCCAATAATTGGCATAGCTCATCCAAATTTCTACCAAACATTGGTCTCAATTTTGACCAACATGTCTTCCCTTTTCCGTTGCATGTATGGTACCACCATAGAAAATTAAGGGCTCTTGGTCAAAATTTCGACGACAGTTGAAAGGGATCTTTGTCGCAATTTTGATGATGGTTGGTCTTTTTTTCCATCAAATGTTTGGCTTTACCATCAAAAAAGTCAAGGGGTGTATGTCAAAATTTTGACCAATGATGGACACAAACGAGGAAATAAGAGTTCAGGATGGACTAAGGAAATCGACAAAACTAGTGTCGGTAAGTCAACCTTTTTTGAGTCAAACTTTTGACACATAATTATTGCGATGAAAATAAACTAAAAAAGATTGACAATAGGTTTAGTCATCTATTTGACCAACTCTATTCACAATTTTCACCTTTTCTTGTCGAAATTTAGGGCTAAATTTACTAGTGAAGTGAGTTGTAATTTGTTATCAGATCAAGCCTTACTATTACTTTCTAATCATTGTACCAATCTAAGGTAAATCCTTTGGATTAAGGTTGACCTAATAGTCATTTGTAAATCCTTTAAGTAGGTGACATTACAAGTGAATGATCTAACAATCATTTTTAAATCCTTTAACTAGGTGACATACCAAGTGAAGGCTCACTCCTAACAAGGTGATTGGAATCCTCTAACTAGGTCACATTTAAATGTGTGTATTATAACCTTTAACAAGGTTGGCATTTTACAGGGCATCACTTTAGAAGAGCAAGAATTATTATTATGTTACTAGTGGTTTTTCCAAATTGTGTTTCTATCTAAAATCCTTGTGTCAAATGTGTTATTGAATATGTTATCTTTCATGCTTACATTCTTGCAAAGTTGTTTTGACCTAGGGCAGTAATCTACAAGTTTAGTGATTGTATGATCTAATGGATGAATGCATGAATATTTTTTATGGATATGGTTTCACTAAGTTGTGAAAAGTTTTATTTCTATATATGGATCTTGGATAACTGATTCACCCCCTCTCAATTATTCTAAAGAATTCCAACAATGGGTAATGTTTGAAACTAGGAAAATTTCATTATTTTATTAATTCAATTGGTTACAATTATCCTCCCTACTAGATTAGTAAACATAAATAACTTTTAAAAAGAATATACATATAAAATAATTACCATAGTTTATAAAACTTACTGTGGTAATAATTTTAAGATTTTCTTTAAAATCATGTGCAATGGGTTTTATTGGAGGAATGATTTATTTTATTAAAAAATAAAAATAATGTTGAGATGGTGGGGGCCACCACCTCCTCCCTCATCTCCCTTCTCTCTACCCTAGGGCATCACACGTCTACCAAAGGCAGATCACAGTTTCCAAAGGCAACATGATGTAATGTTGGGTAGGTATATGGCTTAGTTGTTAGCTTCTCAAAGACTTTCCTAGGCTTCCTCTTAGCCTACCCTACCTAGATACACTAATGGGATTATTTATTTCTCTCATCAATGCCTTTTCAAGCTACTTTGAAAACTACAATTATTTATCCTTCTTGCCCATTCCTAGCACAATAAGGAGTGAGGGTTTCCCATATGAAGTTATGGATATTGTCCAACCTTCTAGATTCAACATCAACAAGTGATCTTACCAATTCTTGCAAAACTTTCACAATTGCACTAAATAGGCCTAATTGGATTAACCGTCATACTTGGGTTTTTGGACCATAAATCTAAATTTCTCAAAACAAGGTGGAAAAAAATTATGATTTCAAGTAACCTTTTGGAAAACCTAAAAGATTTTGTGGTTGTCAAGTCTCCAATCCATCCATACGCCTAAAAGAAATGTTTATGCCTACAAACAAGGGTTTCTCAAAATGGATGATAATGTTGTCTAGGGTCTAATCATTCCCTTAGATTTTTTTTTTTCTGTAACTTTCTCCTCTTGTACATAGCATCATCACTCACCCCTCTCTACTCTATAACTCTAGATTTGAAGTATCTATCACTTTCAAACCTTAAGAAGCTTCTTGCCAACACTATGATTGCCTAACGAAGTAGTGATTCAACATGAATCCATCTCTCATGAGAATAAATAGAACGCTTAACACAAATTGGATCTAGGTGATGCTCACAGGGGTGAAGCATCAAGACTTCCCAGGAGGTCACTCATCCCAATACTACTCCAGCCTGAGTGCGCTTAACCACAGAGCTTCCTCCATGGTTAAACCCAAAGCTTGCAACCCCATTTGCAAAACTTTCACCAAGTGTTGTGCCTTATGAATCATTCATTAGAAATCCCCTTAAGGTCATCAATTTATAAGTAGGAGATAATTTCCATAGCAAGTAAAATCACACAGTTAAATCTTGATAGCAATATCACAATATTGGACATATTTCTTTTTTCTTGCTCCAAATGATATATAGGATCTCCAATACATTCAATGGGATGAAAAAAACCATCATGGAGGAAAAGATAGGTTAAAAACCATACCTTCCTCATGTTGTTAAGGTCCTAGACCCATCACCCCTAACACAAGCAACACTAAACAAGAAAACCCAAAATCTCCTAGAATGGAAACTTCAAATAAGTGAGCATGAAAGGTCCAAACTCACACTCCTGACTTGACTAGAGTCAATACATACAAAAATTAAAACTAGCAATCAAAATAAGGAGCTTTGAGCAGGTGCTCTTGCACCATACTCCCCCAAACAAAAAGAAGTTAATCCATCCTTGGATTGAGCAAATTGAAGTCAATGCCCAACCTCTTGAAATTTGTTTCTTATATCCAAGTAGCATCAACATCAACCTTGCCAAGCCATTTCATTAAGTGTTCCATAAAGTCCATAAACCTAGTCTTCTTATGGATTCTTGAATCTAGAATCTTATCTACTCTTAGAGGTGGAGTAGGAGTTAGATTAAGATCTACTCCATCTTGTGTAACCTCTTGAAATTTTTGATCAACATCTTGAATAGGACCTTTGTATGAAATCAAGTTTGCAATATTGAAGATAGGTGACAACCCTATGTCTTCAGGGAGCTCAAATTTATAGACATTATTAGCACACTTTGCAAGTATTTTAAAAGGACCCAATCTTTGTATCTATAGCTTGTGTGGTATCCCTTTTTACAACCTTTCTTTGTTTAGGTGCCCTATCACAAGATTCCCTATTTGAAACTAAACATCTCTTTTTGATGCATCAACTTTTTTCTTTAGTTTTTCAGGGTTTTCAACTAGGGTCTACCTCACATCTTCATGAACTTCCCTCATGGATTGGGAAAAGTCCTCAACATAGTTACCACCATGTGCTCCATCCTCCAACTCAAATATCCCTTTAGGAAGCAAACCATAAACAACTTCAAAAGGACTCTTAAAAGTTGGCCTATTCATTGTTTCATTGTAGGCATACAAAATTTCCAATGAGTTGGTCTCATGCTTGACAATAATCCTTTGTGAAACACCTTAGCAAGTTTCCAAGACTCCTATTAATTGCCTCTATTTGGCCATATATTTGTGGGTGATAGGAAAATCCAAAAGAGAGGTTAGTTCCAAGATTTTTCCACAATGTCTTCCAAAAGTGGCTCATGAATTTGGTGTCCCTATCTAAAACAATGTTCATAGGTAGTCCATGGATCCTAACCACCCCTCTAAAAAATAAGTGAGCAATTTGAAAAGCATCTTGTATAGTCCTACAAGGTACAAAATGAGTCATCTTACTAAATATTTCCACAATCACATAAATGCTATCATACCCCTACCTTTTCTTGTGTAGGCCAATGGAAAAATCCATAGAGATGCATTCCCATGGTCTACTAGGGATTAAAAATGGTTGATAAAGACCCACATTGGTGGATGTTCTCTTTTCCATTTGAAACACTCTAAACCTCTCCACATGTTGTCTAATATCTCTACTCATACTAGGCAAAAAATAGAACCTAGTGACTAATTCTTGAGTCATATTGACTCCAAAAAGACCACTAAGTACCCCATTATGATTTTCTTGGATCAAATTTTCTCTCATTGACCCTCTAGTAATAGAAATTTGACTTCCCTTAAATAATAAATCATTCTACAATGTGTAATAAAAAAACTCACCATGAAAGTTGTTTTTGAACTCCTTGCATACCTTGTATATTTGAGCAAAATCTTCATCATAAACATATAGGTCTTTGAAGCTTTCAATTCCTATGCTTTCGAGTTAAACCTCTTGAACTATGAGGAGTATCATACTCAATGCATCAACTACCTTATTATGCACCCCCTTCTTATGTTTGATGGTAAATGTATAGTCTTGTAGGTATTCTACCCATTTTATATGCTTGCTACTGAGTATATCTTGGGAGTTAAGGAAACTAAGAGCTTGGTTGTTTGAGTATACGAAAAAATCATTTGGAAGCAAATAGTGCCTCCACTTCCTTAGAGCTTGGATTAGAGCATACAACTCTAAGTCATAGGTAGAGTACTTCCTTTTTGTATCATTGAGCTTCTCACTATGAAAATCCACTGGCATTCCTTCTTGGCTTAGAACAACCCCAATAGCCATATTACTGGCATCACACTCCATTTGGAAAATTTTCTCAAAGATAGGGAGCAGTGGTGTAGGAAATTATGGTATCTTGTTTTTGAATGTCTCAAAAGCATGATCATATTGTGGGGTCCATGGAACTTTCCCTTCATTCCACCCTTGATTGTATCTAAAATAGGAGCACACATGCCACTAAAATTTCTAATAAACTTTCTATAATATTGGGCCAAGCCATGGAAGCTTGTTGCATCTAATGTAATCTTGGGACTAGGCCAACTTAGGATGGCATCCCCCTTGCCTTGATCCATTTTGAGATTACCTTGAGACAAAATAAAGCCAAGATAAACTAGCTCCTATTTCATGAAGTCACACTTCTCCAAGCTTACCATTAGCTTTTCTTCATGCAATTTCTTAAAAATAATTTGCAATTGCTTGATATGCTCCTCTTTAGTTTTGCTAAAAAATAATATGTCATCTAAATAGACAACAACAAACTTGCCAATGTAACTTTCCAAGATCTCATTCATAAGCCCCATGAAAGTAGATGGAGCATTACACAAACCATTGGCTTTACAAGTCATTCATACAAACCTTCTATAATCTTGAAAGTTGTTTTCCATTCATCCCCTTCATTGATTATGATTTGGTGGTAGCCACTTTTCAAGACTATCTTGGTGAAATATTTTGCTTCCCCAAATAGTCTGTTAGGCCTTTAATTCTAGGTATTGGAAATCTATGAATCAGTACAAATTCTCCAAGTTCCTCCTTTCTTGGGTGCTACAATAGTAGGGACTGCACATGGGCTAATGTTATTAGGCCTTGGTCTAAGAGCTCTTGAAATTTGTTTGGAAATTTACTCATTTTTTTGAGGGGTCATCTTATAGGAGGCTTTGTTGGATATGACAGCTCCTGGAATAAAGTTTATTTTGTGGTTAACTATTCTCTTAGGAGGTAGGTGTTAGGTTTCTCATCACTAACCATAATCTTGTACTCTTCAAGCAGTTCTTGCACTTCACTTGGTATCTTTGTTTTCTTGGCAACAACCTCATCCTTGGGTTTCAAAAAAAATGAAGATTCAACCTCATCTTCTTCTTTTAGGGTCTTTAAGAACTCTTTCTCACCAACCATGAGCACACTGTGACTTGAGGTCTTCAACTCTCCTTCTTCTATCAAGGACTAAACCTTGAAAGTCACCCCATCCTTCTTGAATGAGTAGGAATTTTTGGTTCCATCATGTATGGGTTGGTTATCAAATTTCCATGGCCTTCCAAGTAGAAGGTTTTGTCCTTTGTTGATCCATGTGACCTTATATGGGTTGGCATGAGGGGTTCTTTTTAGCTTTACATTGTTGAATGCCTCTTTACTAATTATGTTATCAGTTCAACCTGAGTTAATGATAACTCTACACATCTTCCCCATGATTTTGCATCTTATCCTAAAGAGTCCCCTTCTTTCACTTGGCTCTTGATTTATGGGTTCCTTAATCAATGTCCTCTTGATCATTAGGTTTTTTGGTGCAGGGGTACCTAGGTGGCTAAGAAAGACCTAGGGTTCCCTTTGATTTTTTGGCTTGTATTGGTGCTAGCTACACCACTAGGTGAATAAAAAGGGACTCATGTAGTCCTAAGTATGTGAATGATAGGTTTGTCAAGCCCAAATAGGTAAAATTTGCTCTATATTGCATATTAGGCTAGATTAGGTGTTTTGAGTGTTAGAAGGGAAGAATGGGAAATTTGGAGTTTTTTAGCCATATTTAGGTATTTTAAGTCCTATTTAGACATCATGCAAGGTTTCATGGCTTTTGGTACAAGTTTGAGGGCTTAACTCGAAAAATTGTAAAAGTTGTCAAATTGTTGTCAATGTTGTCAATGACAACATTGACAAATTTTATTGCACTTTGAGAAAATTTACCATGAAGGTAATTTAACTGTCTAAAAAAATTACGAGTGTGGGTGGAAAGCCTATATGAGGCCATTCTCAACATGTTCAAGGGGTTGGAGAAGTTTAGACATTTATTGTACAGACTGTGTAACAATATTTGTTATAGCAATTTTAAGCTTTTATGTGGTTTTGGTAAACATATGGATTAGATCTAGAACTTTTTATGTTAGAAGTGTTAGCTTAGATTGAATTGAGATTGTATACATAGTTATTTAGTTATCCTAGAAGGTTTTGGGTGCTTGAATTAATTATCTTGGTTTCTACCAAGCTGTTGTCTTGAGACAGACTATTTGCACAAATGGAGTTATGGGACCATTTCCTACCATAGGTATAACATGATCTCTTGGGATTTGGAACATGAATCCCTATACATTTTGTACAGTGGATATGGGGACCTAGATATTCGAGGAGTTGAATTTGCATTGATGCCCTAGGCAAGTCAAAGCAACTTGGTTAGGGATCACAAATTGTTGCAAAGTTGATAGGTGTGGTTGAACATGTGCATACTTAAACCAAAGCATGAAAGGTGTTAAAGGAAGGAGTGGTGAAGCTCCAACTCTAATGGGGGCCTTTGGAAAGAGTTTTATGGAGTGTAAATTCTTCTTATTTTTAGATAGCTAGTAAAACCCTTTAAACCCTTGAGTTTAGGGTAAAATTATGCACGTACAGTACATACAATTTGAAAACCCTAGATCCCCAAAATCCTTAAGTTCTCTAAAAAGGGTATTTTAAATCATGGTTTTTTCACCCCTAGCTAAGGAGTTTTTCAAGATCATTCAATTTTAGTGCATTTGGAGGTTTTTCACAAGCATTTTTTCTTGAAGTTCAGACCTCAATTAGGGTTTTAGTCTTGATTTTAATTATGGATCTTGAAAGAAGTCTAAAGAATTCCTAAGAGTCCAATCATTCCTTTTGTGAGGCATTTACTAGTTTGGGGTTACTTATGTGGTTGGAGAGTTTGTAAGAAAGTGTGTTCTACCAAATTGATGTGAACCAATTGAATGGATAGGATCTATTGTTTAGAATCCTAAGAAGCTTAGGGTGGATAGAAGCCCTAGTTGGTCAAGTGTATGATGCCATAAACTAGCTTTAAGGGGATGAAAAGAACAAGAAGAAAGGAGATTCCAACTTTAAAGATAGAGGCAAGGGAAAAAATCAAAGGGGACAAAGAGGAGGTTACCAAGGTAGAGGTAATGAGTAGAAGAATCAAGGTGAGAACAAACTCACTAAGCAAACCAATGAAGGAACTTCTAGAGGAGGTTATGGTAGAGGTAGGAGTAACCAAGAAGACTCAAATAGAGGTAGAGGATTCGGCAAGAGTAGTTCCTATTTTTCCACTATGAAATGTTATAACTATGGACAATTAGGCCATCCAGCGTACAGATGCCCTAATAAGCCTTCTTCTTCAAATCCTGACAAGACGATAGCATATGTTCAAGAGGACAGATGCAACAAGGATTATGAAGTGGATCATATTGAACTAGAAAAGGGAGAGAATCTAATGTTTAGAAGGGTGTTTATTAAACAACCTTCCCTTGATGAGCCTAAGCATAGAAGAGCTCTATTAAGGATCAAATGTAAGATCCTAGGGAAAGTGTACAAAGTAGTAGTGGATTTTGGTTCTACTCAAAATATTATATTAGAGGAGCCAGCTAATAAGATCAAATTGACTAAGATGCCTCATGTGAATCCTTATAAAGTGACTTGGCTCAATAAGGGTCAGAGCATACTAGTGAATGAGTAGACATGGTTGGAATTTTCTATAATAGGATATAAGGATAGGTTGTTGTGTGACATCCTACCCATGGATGTTTGCCATCTATTGTTAGGAACACCCTGGCAATTTGACAGGGAAGTAGTGTATGATGGGAAGGAAAAATCCGTCTCATTTAAGATAGGAGGAAAAAATTTCAAAATCCAATCCTTGTTAGAGGGGGAAGAACCCCAAACCAAGGTACCTAGTGTATTGTTTTGTAGTGTTAAAAAAATTGTTAAAGATCTCACAAATGAGGAGAGCCAGAGCTTTGCAGTAGTATTGAAGTCTAAGGGGGAACAAAATTTAGTCAAGGAACCATTACAAAAAGAGGTACATGAGTTGCCTGAGAAGTACAAGGACATAGTAAGTGATGGTGCTCCTAGTACACTACCTCCTAGAAGGGTTATAAGCCACCAAATTGACTTTTCTCTAGGTGCATCCCTACCTAACAAAGCAACATACAAGCTCACTTCAAACCAAAACTTTGAAGTGACAAACTGGGTATAAGAATTAATGGACCAAGGTCTGATATAAAAGAGAATAAGCCCATGCGCAGTCCTTGGTATGTTGGCATCCAAGAAAGGAGAAAATGGGGATTGTATACAGAATCAAAAGCCATAAATAGGATCACAATCAAGTATATGTTTCCCATACCTAGGATTCAGGATCTCATGGATTTCAATAAGTTGGATTTGAAGAGTGGATACCACCATATCAAGATTAAAGAGGAAGATGAATGAAAGACAACATTTAAGACTATAGATGGACTATATGAGTGGCTAGTGATGCCATTTGGTCTCTCTAATGCTCCTATCACATTCATGAGGTTCATGAATGAAGTGCTTAAAGACTTCACAGGAGATCTAGGGTTGTGTATCTAGATGATATACCTATCTTTAGCAAGACTAACAAGGAGCACATCAAGCATGTGGAAGCAGTATTACAGAGGTTACATGAGGAGAAGCTTGCCATCAATCTTGAGAAGTGTGACTTCTTCAAGCAAGAACTTGTGTACCTAGGCTTTGTGGTGTCCTAATGAATATTGAAGATGGATCTATTCAAATTATTTAGAATATCTAAGAGTGGGGGTTGAATTAGTTATCCAAGGTCCAGATGTACAAATAAATCTCTTCACAACTTAGTGAACCCATATCCATAAAACATATTCATCATGTATGCATCCATTAGATCATTCAATTACTTAAACTTTTAGGTTATTGTCAAATCAACTTTGTAGAAATGTAAGCATGAAACATAATAGATTCAATAACACATTTGACACAATGATTTAATGTGGAAACTCGATTTCAAAAAAACCACCAATAACATGCTACTCATTCTCACTTTTCTAAAGTGATGCCTTGCGAAAGGCTAACCCTATTAAAGGTTACAATGCACACTGTTAATTGTGACTTGGCTAAAGGATTTCAATCACCTTGTTAGGAGTGAGTATTGTTATAGGACTTTAGATCATCCACTTGGAATGTCACTTGGTTAAAGGATTTACAAATGACTGTTAGGTCAACCTTAATCCAAAGGATTTACCCTAGATTGGTACAATGATTAGAAGGTACTAGTAAGGCTTGATCTAAAAACAACTTACAACACACTTGCAAATTACAGATCACTATTTTAGTGCTCCATTATTCTTTTCTTCCACACAATTCAGCTCTAACATCTTGTTCACCCTTCAAGCATCCATAGCCTTAAGCCTTCTTGCTTTTCTTGCCATTGCAATCTCTTCTCTTAGGTCACTGAATGAAGCAATTGTTAGAAGATTGGTTGCAAGCATGAATGTTGATGATATTCCTATAGGGGAGTATTGTAGATATGTTGTTATAATGATATGTTACATTCATGACTAAGTTTTTCATTGATGTCAACATAGTAGCTTTCTGTGGTATCTAACAAAAGAACAATAGAAAGATCAAGTTGGTATGGATAGCTAGTTGAGTATTCTAACTATTTGAAGTTATGGGATATACTTCTAAGTATCTAGTATATGTAGTTAACATTGGAATAAGAAGGGACAAGTCTAGAAGAATTCATGTAAGTTATGATGATGTTTGTTCTAAGATATAGTTTACAGAGACATGTTCTAGTAAACTTGGTATATCTCTTAGCAAAGTTGATATTCTGAGAATCAAGGTTAAGGACATAAATAAGACATGTTGAGGATGATGTGGCTAAGTTCTCTCATCATAATATTGTGTGTATGGAAAGACATTCAAGTTCCAAGGCAAAAGATTCATGCTATTGCTAAGGGTAACATGTTCTTAATGTGGTCCTATAATAATTAATTGAAAAGGTCTAGTAGCTGACTCAAGGAATTGTTTTGAGGACTTGGTATAAAGGAAGGAAATTTTCTTGTATCATGGTATGGTTTTATAATGATGACAAGCAACAGAAAGAACATAATGTGAAGTTAAGCAGAGTAGAGTGGAAGTGAAGGAAACTTCATTGCTGACACTTTGCTAAGTGATCAAGGTTTGGTATTTGGATCTAAGGTTCATGACCTCATCTACAAGGTTTGACAAATATTGGTTTGGTTTATAGAATAAAGGAAAGAAGAACATAATAGTAATTTACATGTTTGAGCAATGAGCTCTTCTTGTAGTTGAAATTGCATGTTTGGGCAATGGGCTCTTCTTGCATACATTTTACTACAACTCCTAATAAGGTTGGAATTTCCTAACAAGGATTCAAAGTCTCCTAACAAGGACTCTATGTACTAAATTTTGTAATAGACTCCTAACAAAGTCCATCCTCTAACAAGAAATATTTATATTAGTACATCATCTTGTGGGTATCATTCCCACTAGAGTTTTCCATCTGATCAAGGGTTTCCCTAGTCAACATATCTGGTATAATTGTCTATGTGCATTTTATTATAGTTGCTATTTACTTTGGTTGAATGGTTAAGTTTTCTTAAAGAAGATAAATGTTTTAATTATCAGACAACTAATTCACCCCCACTGTCTCAATTATCTTGGTGGACTATTGTTTCTAACAATTGGTATCAGAGCATCAGGTCCCTGAAGATAAAGTTTAACAACTTTGGTAGATCCATGGTGAATATGTTTAGAGAAGATAGTCTAAAGTTTGATCGAACAAATTATGATAGCTAGAAAGAAAAGATGAAGACACATCTATTGTGTATGGGTTCAGGATATTGGATCTTGACAAAATCTAAGAAGACAATCATTGCTGAAAAGGATTTGAAAATTTGCACCAAGGCAAAAAGAGAACTATTTATGTGTGACATGAGAGCTAAAGAAGCACTATTGACTGCACTTCCTGAAATTGAGTACAATTAGGTAAAATCACTTGCTACTTCACATTTGGTTTGGAAAGCATTGGAAAATAGTTTCGAAGGAGAAGCACATTCTAAGAAGTTGAGACTACAAAGTTGGATTTGTGCATTTCAAGATGCTAAAATTATGGAAGATGAATCTGTAAAAATGTATATAGGCAAGATATCAAAAATTATTGTAGGTATCAAAGCTCAAGGAGAAACCAAAGAAGATGATGAGGTTAGATGGAAAATATTGAAGACTCTAACACCACAACTTAAGTCAGTAGTTCAGATGATACAGTTGTTGATATCGTGTACCAAAGATTTCACAAAGGAGACATTGTTTGGAAGACTTGAAGTAGTTGAGAATGAACTTAGATAGTCTAGAGAATTGACCAGAATAGAGACAACTTTTAGTGCCTTGAGTATTCGACCAATTTTATAAAGAAGCACAAGTGCTAGAGGAGATTTTTCTAGCAGTAGCAGATCTAAGGAGGACAAAAAGATTGAAGGAGTAGCTCTTCTGGTAAAAAGGGAAAAAGGAGGTAAGAAAATCTTTAAATGTTGTACTTCTAATGAATATGGTCATTATGCATCTAAGTATCCTAAAAGAGAGAAAAAGAATGAAGGAAATTACAAGCCTAGCAAAGACAGAGAGTGTTTGTATGAAAATGAAGATAATGATTCTGATGAACAAGCATTAAGTTCTAGTGATGATTAAATTGGATTTGTGGCAATTAAAGAAGAAAGTCCAGAAAAGGTAGCTTTGGTGTCACAAGTTGAGAAGAAGTCTGATTGGATAATTGACAGTGGTTGTTCACATAAAATGACTGGTGATATGAACAAGTTTGTTGACTTCAAAAGTCACAATGGAGGCATTGTTAGAGTTGGAAACAATGCAACATGCCAAGTTTAAGGTATTAGATCTATAAATCTTGATGGTAAAACTAACGCTGAGGATGTATACTTTGGTGATGATTTTTCTAAAACGATGTGGGTTGCATTTCTTAAAGAGAAATTTGAGAGATTTGATGAGTTCAAGTTATTGAAGAATAGGGTTGAGAACAAATCTGCTATGAAGATTAAATGTTTAAGATCAAATAGAGGAGAATTTACTTCAAATGATTTTAACCTATTTTGTGAAGAAAATGGAATTAAAAGATAGTTCTCAACTCTAAGAACACCTGAACATAATGACATTGCAGAGAGAAGGAGCAAGGCAACTACAAAATCTACAAGAGCTATGTTACAAAAGAATGATGTATCCAATATGTTTTGGAGAGAATCCATGAATGCAATAGTCTACACTATGAATAGAGTGCAAGTCACAAAAGACACAAACAAGACCCCTTATGAATTGTAGTTTGGTCACTCACCTACAATCAAGTATTTTAGATTTTTTGGGAGTAAGTGTTATATCAAAAGAGATGATGATATTGGTAAGTTTGATGCTAAAAGTGATGAAGGTATGTTTCTTTGGTATTCATTGAAAAGAAAGGCTTGTAGATGTTATAATCAGAGAACTAAAACTATTATGGATAGTGCAAATGTGAGAATTGATGAAAAATTTAGGATACAAGAGAGAATAGTTGATTACAATTTAGATAATGATGTTGTTAGTAAACCAAGAAATGATGAGGTATTTTTTGAGACTAACAATGATTTCTAGAATGAACGAGAGCCAAGGCAAAGCTCAGAACCTTTAGTAGAACCAAGAGTTTGGATAGAAACTCCTACTTGAGGAAAGAATATGAAAAAGAATCACCCATCTGAACAAATAATTGGAAGCAAAAACAAAGGTGTGATGAAAAGAAGCAAAGTCAATGAAGAACTATATTTGATACCTCAAGTTGAACATAAGAATGTAAATGAAGCATGTAAAGATGATTACTGGAAACAAGCTATGAAAGAGGAATTGGATAAGATAGTAAATAATGAGACATGGGAAGTGGTCCCTATACCAACAGACAGGAATATGATAGGAACTAAATAGGTATTCAAAAATAAGATGAATGGATAAGGAGAAGTTGTAAGGAACAAAGCTATATTAGTATGTAAAGTTTATTCATAGCAAGAAGGAATAGACTATGGGGAGAATTATGCTCCATTAGCTAGAATAGAAGTAGTAAGACTATTCTTAGCCTATGCAACACAAAAGAAATTCAAAGTCTATCAGATGGATGTCAACTCAACATTTTTGAATGGAGATCTCAAAGAAGTATACATTGAGCAACCGAAAGGATGTCCTTTGGAAAATGACAAGGACATAGTATACTGATTAAGGAAAGCATTGTATAGATTGAAGAAAGCATCCATAACCTAGTGTGCAAGGTTGTACAAACATTTGACAAAACTTGGATATAGCAAAGGTATGGCAGATAGTAATATATATTGGAAAGAAATTGATGATGGTTTGATGATTTTGTTAATATTTGTTGATGATACCATTTTTGGAGGTAATGATGAGGAAAACAAGAATTTTGCTAAAGAGATGAAGAAAGAATTTGAAATGATCATGATAGGAGAGATGAAATATTTTCTAGGATTATAGATTATATAGAATAAAGAAGGAATCTTTATTTCTCATATTGAGTACTTGAAGGATTTAGTAAAAGGTTTGGTTTGTAAGTATGAAAACCCATTGGTACACCTATGGTAACTAAACAAAAGTTATCTACAAAGTATGAGACACCTACTATTGAGCAGAAAAAGTATAGATCGATGATTGGAGGATTGCAATATCTGACTCACACAAGGCTAGATATAGCAAATGCAGTTGGAATTGTTGCAAGATTTTAGGCTGATCCTAGATAATCACATTATATAGTAGTCAAAAGGATATTTAGATATCTGAAAGGAACATCTATGTTCAAATTGTGGTACAACAGATCTAATGATTTCACTCTAATTGCTAATATTGATGCAAATTGGGTAGGCAGTATGGATGATAGAAAAAGCACCAATGGTGGAGCCTTATTTCTTGGAGGAATATTAGTTTCTTGGTTAAGAAAGAAGCAGGATCATACACCACAAAGCATAGTGGAAGCAGAGTATGTTGTAGCAACAAATAATTGCAATCAAGTTGTTTGGATCAAGCAGATGCTAAAGGATATAAGGATAGAAATTAGTGAACCTGTTGTCATACATTGTGACAACACAAGTATGGTAAATATGTCTAAGAACCCAATGTTGTATTCTAAGACCAAGCACATTTCTATTAAGTATCATATTTTGAGAGAGAAAGTTGTAGAAAAGGAAATTAGATTAGAGTATGTGAGAAATAAAGAGTAGATTGCAAATATATTCACTAAGCCTCTTCCCAAAGAAACTTTTGAGTATTTGCAAAGTATACTTGGGGTTATGTCCCTTCCTACATTAGAGTAGAAGATGTAAGAGTGTATCAGTCTAGTGTAACAGAGCACCATTGTTGTCTGGACTAAATGTTGATGCTTCCTATATGGGGGAGTATCTATGATGGATAGAGTAATCTAGGACTCTTGTTGGATATTGTTTTGAATAGTGTCTTTTGACACTTGAGCTAGAAAGAATCAGTTATTGAAGAGTTTGATGTAGTAAAGTTGGTTGCTGAAACCTTTCACATTGATGTCAATGGGGGAGAGATATTCCATGAAAAAAATTATGTTGAGGGAGAAGTTTGGCATGAAAATTAGTATGGAAATGTTCTGATAGTTTAACAGAAAATACATTGAGGTATATCAATGGGAAAGAATGATTGATGAAGAGGATTTGAAAAGAATGTTGAACAGTCTTTTGTTGGTATACTTGGGACTAGATGTTTTTCATCTATGTTGCCATCAATGCCAAAGGGGGAGATTGTTAGAAGATTGGTTGCAAGCATGAGTGCTGATGATATTTCTATGGGGGAGTATTGTAGATATGTTACTATGATGATATGTCACATTCATGACTGATTTTGTCATTGATGTCAATATAGCAGTTTTTTGTGGTATCTAATAGAAGAACAATAGAAAGATCAAGTTGGTACGGATGGCTAGTTGAGTATTCTAACTATTTGAGGTTATGGGAGATACTTTTGAGTACTTGGTATATGCAGTTAATGTCAAAAAAAGAGAGGATAAGTTGACAAGAAGTTATGTAAGTTCCGATGGTGTCTGTTCTAAGATAGAGTTTATAGAGGCATGTTCTAGTAAACTTGTTATATCTTTTAGTGGAGTTGATATTATGAGAATTGAGGTTGAGGATATTAAGAAGACATGTTGAGGATGATGTGGCTAAGTTTTCTTGTCATAATATTATGTGTATAGCAAGACATTCAAGTTTCAAGGAAAAAGATTCATGTTATCGCTAAGTGTAATGTGTTCTTAATGTGGTCCTATAATAATTAATTGAGAAGGTCTAATAGCCAACTCAATGAATTATTTTGGGGACTTGGTATAAAGGAAGGAAATTTTCCTTTATAATGGTATGGTTTTATAATTGATGACAAACAACAGCAAGAGTGGAATGTTAAGTTGAGTAGAGTAGTGCAGAAGTGAAGGAAACTTCATTGTTGAGGTTTTGCTGAGTGATCTGAGGTTTGGTATTTGGATCTGAGGTTCATGACCTAGTCTACAAGGTTTGACAATAATTGGTTTAGTTGATAGAACAAAGGAAAGAAGAAGATAATAGTAAATTACATGTTTGAGCAGTGAACTCTTCTTGTAGTTGAAATTGCATGTTTGGGCAATGGGCTCTTCTTCCAAACATTGTACTACAACTCCTAACAGGGTTGAAATCTCCTAAGAAGGATTCAAAGTCTCCTAATTGGGACCCTATGTACTAAATATTGTAACAGACTCCTAACAGGGTTCATCCCCTAACAAGGAATATTTATATTAGTACATCATCTTGTGGGCATGATTCCCACTAGGGTTTTCCCTCTAATCAAGGGTTTCGGTAGTCAACATATCTCGTGTAATTGTATATGTGCATTTTATTATGGTTGTTGTTTACTTTGGTTGAATGGCTAAGTTTTCTTAAAGATGATAAATGTTTTAATTATCAAATAACTAATTCATCCCCCCCCTCAGTTATCATGGTGGATTGTTTCTAACAGCAATACCGTAGACTACTTACTACTAGTACTCTTTCTATCATCAATATTTCCAGCCCAATTAGCATTAGTGTAGGCTCTCAATTCAAATTTCTCATTTTTCTTATAGTATAGACCATAGTCTTCTATTCCTTTCAGATATCTCATTATTCTCTTAGCAACCATCAAATGATTCTCCTTGGGAAGTAGAGAATCTTGCAACTATCCCAACAGATAATGCAATATGAGGTCTACTGTGTACTACATATTGTAATTTACCAATCATAGACCTATATAATTTTTGATTCATCACAACTAAATCAACATTCTTTGACAATTTATGGCCTATTACCATAGGTGTCCTTACTAGCTTTAAATCCTCCAATCCGAAAGTTTTCAATATCTCCTTTACATATTTTGATTGAGTGATGTAAATACCATATTTCATCTAATGTACTTACAAATCCACAAAGAACTTGATCTCTCCAAACATAGACATTTCAAATTCTTTCTTCATTCCATATGCAAAAGATTTACATAAAGTATCCTGACCTTCAAATATGATATCATCAACAAAAATTTTAGATATCAAATTATCTTTTCCTTTCTCTATCTTTAAGTACAAATTTTTGTTATCATCAGTCCTCTCAAATCCAATCTTCATAAAATAATTATAGAGCCTCTCATACCATGCTCTTAGTGCTTGCTTCAAACCATATAAAGTTTTGTGTAGTCTACATATCATGGTTTTGTTGTTAGCATCAACAAATCCTTCTGGCTCTTCTATATAAACCTCTTCTTCCAATATACCATTTAGAAATGAAAACTAACATCCATTTGATAAACTTTGAAACCTTTGTATGTAGAGTAAGAAAACAAAGTTCTTACTCCTTCCAATCTTGCAATAGGAGTGAATGTTTCTCCATAGTCTATTCCCTCTTGTTGAGCATATCCTTTACAAACTAATCTTTCCTTGTTCCTTATGACTCCACCATTTTCATCTAACCTATTTATGTATACCCACTTGGTGCCAATCACATTTTTATCTTTTGGTCTAGGAATTAGAGTCCATGTCTTATTTTTCTCAATTTGTTCAATCTATTCTTTACTCCAGTCCACTACTTCTAAGGCATCTTTCACTATTTTAGGTTATTGCATGCTAAAAAAACATGTATCATTTCTCAACTTGTTCCTTTTCATCGGTCTAACATATTTATCTCCAATGATTTGTGCAGTAGGGTGATGTCTCTTAACATACTTAGACAATCTCAGTTCTACTCTATTTTCTTCATTTGGTCTTTTAACTTCTGAATCACTATGTCCATATTTTTTAGGTAATTCAACATCTCTTTCATGTAGACTAATATTAGAATTAGAATGTGCCTCAACTTCATTCTGTAAATCAGGACCTGAATGTAGCTCAATTCCTGAATGATACTCGACATTCATAGTATGTGACTCAGCAATCACTGAAACTTGATGTTGATTTGTAACTTGATTTATAGCACCTTCATCTGTAGGCATACCTTCATAAAAGTATATAAATGATTTTTATTCTTCTAATTCCTTCATAGGTTCAGCCTCATGTTCTTATATATATTCATAAAATTTCACATTTGCACTTTCCACAACTTTGTTAATTTTAGTATTTAAACATTGATAAGATTTACTTCTTGTAGAATAGCCAAGGAATATACCTTCTTCACTTTTTGCATCTAATTTACCATTTTTGAAATCTTTGAGAATATAACACTTGCTTCGAAATACCTTAAAATATTTTACATTGAGTGAGTATCCATACCATAGTTCAAAAGGTGTGGAATGAGTACCTTTCTTGACTTGTACATAGTTTAAGGTATAGACAACTATACTTACACCTTCTCTCTAGTATTTTAAAATAAAAATTTTCTCCATCATGAGTGTCCTAGCATAGTCCATTACAAATATGTTTCTCCTTTTAGAAATTTCATTTTGTGAAGGGGTCCTAAGAGAAAATGTCTGTCTTTTGATTCCTCTATCATTACAAAACATCTTAAACTCATTTGATATAAATTCTCCTTATCTTTCAGATCTCAAACATTTCATACTTTTACCTGATTCCTTCTCTACTCTTGCTAAGTACCACTTAAATATTTGGAAAGCATCTGATTTCTATTTTAGAAACATTACTGTCATCATTCTAGAATAATCATCAAAAAATAACATGATGTACTTATCTCCTTTGTAGCTTTGTACATCAATTGGTCCACACAAGTTAGTATCAACAATCTCTAATATTTCTTTAGAGGTATGAGTCTTACTCTTAAAACTTGACTTTGTCATTTTGCCTAATTGACATTATTTGCAAATTATATTGTCAGGCTTCTTCACCTTAGAAAAACCTCTGACTCTTCTCATTTTACTGATACTAACCAAGTTATCAAAATTAACATGACATAACCTCTTGCGCCATAGCCACACATCATCAAATTCTAAAACTAAACAAGTAGCACCCTCTATATCAAGGTAGAATAGATTAACTCTAGTTTGATCACCTTTTCCAATTAGGTTTTCATCAATATCAAATATCATAGCAATCTTGTTCTCAAACTTAACCTTACAACCTATATTATTTAGTTGTGACACACTCAACAAATTATAGTTAATTCCTTCAACATAATAAGAATTTTCATATAAAACCATTTTTGTGAGTTTGATAGAACCTTTTCCTTTTATCAGATAGGGTGCACCATTACCAAACCTTACACTATTTCCATCATAATAATTCAAGGTAATGAACTTACTTTTATCTCCAGTCATGTGATGTGAACACCCAATGTCAATGATCCATCTATGATTCTTGTTCACACAAGACACCAATGAAGTTGCCTCATCCTCATCAGATTCATCCTTCATTACAACATACACCACTTCATCATCATGATTTTCAGATCTATCTTTTATTTCTTCTTCAGCAATGTAGTGAGACTTCTTGCCTTTGTGTTTGTAATATTTTTTGTTTTCATCTCTTCTACTTTTGTACTTGTCTCCACTTCTATAATTCTTCTTCTCTAGACATCTAATAGCAATTGAAACACATGATAGGTAATTTACTTTTGAATTTCCCTTTACCTTTGTGAAATCTCCTTGCTAGTAGTGTTTCAAGTTGTTCTACATCCTCCTCATCTATTTCACTATCATAGGACACATATTTTACCTTTTTCTTCTTCTTCTTCTCAATAGGTTCCTTCAATGACAACTTGGATTTGAAAGCAAATTCAACATTGTCAAGTTTTTAATTATCAAAATTAGATAGCTCAAAAGTAGTGAGCCTACCTACTAGACCTTCAAGAGTTAGATTAGAACCCAGTATACATCTCATTTCTTGTATTGTAGAAACTCTAATAGCATAAATAGGTAGTAGTGTTCTCAAAAAATTTCTTAGTATGGTCTTATCATCTATCTTACCATTAGCTCCTCTTATTGCATTAACAACATCTTTTATCCTAGAGCAATATCGAGCAATATTCTCACCTTCTTGTATTCTCATATCATCAAACTTTCCTCTAATACTTTTAGATTTGGCTCTTAGAACATTTGTGTCTCTTCCATAGATAGGGTAAAGAGCATCCCCCATTATCTTTTCATTTTCACAACCCTTGATATCATCAAACTTGACATAACTTAGGGTAGAGGCAATCTCCAACATTGTTTGGTTGTGTTCTTTCTTCTTTTTCAAATCAACATGCTTTGTGGTGATGGCAGATTGTGCATGATCTCCAAGACCTCCTCGGTGTAGCTTCATCAGACTTTTCCATGCAGGAAAGTTATCTCTATTAAGCTTGGGTACCTCTCTTTTTGACATCTTGATCTTTTTTCTTCTAGTACCTTCAAACTAGTCCTCTTACATAGATGGTTCTGATACTAATTGTTGGAATTCTTTAAATTAATTGAGAGGGGGGTGAAATAGTTATCTAAGATCTAGATGTATAAATAAAACTTTTCATATCTCAGTGAACCCCTAAAAAATTTATCATCATCCATGCATCAATAAGATTATGCAATCACTTAAAACTTGTAGGTTACTGTCAAATCAATTTGCAGAAATGTAAACATGAAACATAACAAATTCAACAACACAATTGACACAATGATTTACTTGGAAACCCAATTTGAGAAAAATCACCAATAACATGCTACTCTTTTTCACTCTTGTGAAGTGATGCCCTGTTAAAGGTTGACTTTGTTAAAGGTTACAATACAAACTATTAAATGTGACCTTGTTAAAGGATTTCAATCACCCTGTTAGGAGTGAGCCTTGTTAGAGGACTTTAGACCATTCACTTGGAATGTCACCTAGTTAAATGATTTACAAATGACTGTTAGGTCAACCTTAATCCAAAGGATTTGCCCTGGACTGATACAATTGTTAGAGAGTAACAATAAGGCTTGATCTAATAACAACTTACAACTCCATTTACAGATTATAGATCTCTATTCCAATCCTTCATTCTACTTTCCTTCACACATTTCAGCTCTGATAGTGTTCACCCTTCAAGCATCCATGCCCTTAACCCTTCTTGCTTAACATGCCAATACAGACTCTCAATTAGGTCACTGAATGAAGCAATACCCTTGACTCCTTTTCTTTTTTAGGTTCTTGCACATGACAACCCTTACTTCTAACCAGACATCCCTTTAAATAGAGAATTAAGATATTTTGTCATTCATTCTCCATTGTCTAATTTAGGGTTAGGGAATATTAGGTAGGATTCAATGAATCTACCGCTCATTTCATTTCATCCCTTTCTAGAAACTTCTCCTTTAGTTCTCTTTGAATTCATATCAAAATGGTTTATCATGAATTTTGTGCTTCTAGCTCATCAATATTATCTTCCACCTGGTTCACACAATCTAAGAAAATAAAATTATTGGCTCAGATCCATCAATTTCATGATCTTTCTAACAATGCTAACACTTAGCTTTAACTTGCTTTTGATGCTCGACACATACTATGTTGCTCAGTATCCTCTATAGAATCACTTAGCATGAACTAAAGTTTTCTGGTGCTCAACATCAACTAAACTTTACTCAACATCCACTATTTTGTTTGGCATACACTAAAATAGAATTTTACTCAACTCCAACTGATTTTCTGCTTGGCTTGCATTGACTTTTCTTGAGACCTACTATCCATTTGGTCAATCTTAGCACACAAACCTTGTTTAACTTATTCTTTTGAACTTGCTTAGTGTAACCAACCTTTGCAACCTTAAGTAGATTATCAATGCACTATGATATCATTGTCTCGGCTAATTCTTGTACTCCTAAATTTTATCAAGTTTCCACAATCCATTTTAATAGCATGATTTATTTTTGGATTCGATAGTGTATATAATTTTTAGCATCAACATTTTGGATCACACTTTGTAATCTTGTACTCCTCATTTATATCATAACTCAACCTTTCCTCTAGGTGCTATTGTTACATATTTTGATCAAATCCTCTTCATCAATCAAATAAATAATAGTACTTAAATCATATAAGTAGTTGTCTTACCAACAAAATAGTTAGTTTGACATCAATGACAAAACAATGATTAAAACACATTTATCATACTTGTATCAATATATGTTCAATAATATCCTTCTTCAACAAGAAGGGGGTGAATCAGTTATCCAAGGTCCAGATATAAAAATAAAACTTTTCACAACTTAGTGAATGCATATTCATAAAATATTTTCATAATGTATGCATCCATTAGATCATAGAATTACTTAAACTTGTAGGTTACTATCAACTCAACTTTGCAAAAATGTAAACATGAAACATAATAGATTCAATAACATATTTTACACAATGATTTAACATGGAAACCCAATTTGAAAAAAAATACCAATAACATGCTACTCATTCTCACTCTTCTAAAGTGATGCCCTATTTAAGGTCAACTCTATTAAAGGTTACAATGCACACTATTACATATGACCTGGTTAAAGAATTTCAATCGACCTGTTAGGAGTGAGCCTTGTTAGAGGACTTTAAATCATTCACTTGGAATGTCACCCAATTAAAGCATTTAAAAATGACTATTAGGTCAACCTTAATCCAAAAGATTTACCCTAGATTGGTACAATGATTAGAAGGTAATAGTAAGGCTTGATCTGGAAATAACTTACAACACACTTGCAGATTATAGATAACAGTTTTAGTCCTCCATTATGCTTGGCTTTCACACAATTCAACTCGGATAGCTATTTCACCCTTCAAGAATCCATAGCCTTAATCTTTCTTTCTTTGCTTGCCAATGCAGTCTCTTCTCTTAGGTCACTGAATGATGAAATACCTTAGATTCCTTGTTTTCCTTAGGTTCTTGCACATGGCAACATTTTCTTCGGACCAACCATCTCTATAAATGAACTCTTAAGATCTTTTGTTGTTCATCCTTCATTATAAATTTTAGGATTAGGTTGGATTAGGTAGGATTCAATGAATCTACCCCTCATTTAATTTCATTCCCTTCTAGAAATTTATCCTTCAATCCTCTTTGAATTTACCTCAAAATAGTTTATCTTGAATTCTGTGCCACTAGCTCATTCAGCTTATCTTCCACATGATTCACACAATCTAAGAAATCATACTTATCAGCTCAGAATCATTGAATTTGCAATCTTTTTCATAATGTTGACACTCAACATTAACTTTCTTTTGATGCTCGGCATCCACTATCAAAACACTCAACACGAACTAAAGTTTACTACTGCTCAAAAAAAACTAAATTTTACTTGGCTTATATTGTATCACTCAATTTTCTCTAAAATTGTCTTTACTTGGCTCCAACTAATTTTTGACTTGTCTTACACTAACTTTTCTAGACACTTACTATGCAGATTGTTAAGCTTGGCAAACACAATTCTTTTAACTTGTTCTTCTGAAATTAATCAATGTATCCATCCTTTGCAACCTTAAGTAGATTATCAATGCACTATAATTCCATTTTCTTAATTGATCCTTGTACTCCTTTTCCATATCATAACTCAACCTTTCCTCTAGGTTCTATTGTTCCTCATTTGATAAAATCCTCTTCATCAATCAAACAAAGGATAGTACTCATATCATCTAAGCAATTGTCTTACTAGCAAGTAGCATGTAAGGCCCCACTCAGAGATCCTTGGAACAAGGATAAATATAAGCTAAGATTTAAAAAAATTACAAGTATGAGTGCACACAACCACATCGTATAGGGATTGCAAAGATAGTAATGGAAGACTAACCAACTATCTAGACCTAATGGATCTCCAATGCCACTACCAAACTGACACAACCAACTAAAAAATGAAGAAAAACCAAGACTACATTAGAACCTAAAATCGTCAAGCTGTAGAGACAAGGAAATACTATCAAACCCAAAGGATACTAGAAACACACAAATTACATTCCCTAAAAACTAGTGAAGATACCCCCTATTTTCTGTGCAAGGACCAATAGCAGATAGAAATCTCACGCGAGGAAGCACAAAACACCATACAAGAAACTATCTTTTTCATGAGGAAGTGCAATAAAGAGCAAGAGGAGGTACTTGGCCCAATAGCCCAAGTACCCCAACACTGGTGTGGGATTTCGTGTGAGAAAGTGCCAAAAGCCACGTGAGAAAGCCCAAAACACCATGTGAGATCTTGCATTCTCACACGATAATGTACAATTTCATGTGAGAATCCAAAACAACATGCTAGAACAAAAAAAAGAGAAAAACCTAAGGACTGAAATTCCTCCACACTAGGGAGTGTCAAATCCACATATCAAGCAAAGACACTTCATCAAATAACCAAAACAAGGAAAGTTGAAATCTAAATTGCAATAAACAGAAGTAACAATGCAATGAACTAAGCGTGTGGTTCCTCCCAACCATAATAACATCATGAGACCTTGAAGGTTCTAGCCATCCCTTGCGTGTAACATCCCAAACTGCCAACTGGATGGTCAAAGTTTTCTTATAAGGACATCACTACTAATGCATAGTAACATCATAAGATCTAGAGATCTAATCATACTAGAAGAAAACGCAATAGATACCCCAACTAATCAAATAACATCATCTAATCATATGCTAAACATCACAAATAAGAGAATGCATCAAAAAGCTAACATGATATACAAGCATTCCAATGAAAGCATAAATTACAAGAAAGCATACTTTGGAACTTGAAGTACTAAGTGAAAACATCCAGTGATAGTCGCACTAGGATAAAAGACCATCTTTGTACACTAGTCCCCAATAGTGGTGGAGGTAGCTATGCCTCCCAACCACGTAAAACCCATAGGTCCACTCCCACCATGCTAGTGGAGATAATGATCTAACCACAAACACATATAAAGAAAACATCCATGGCTAACACTCACACTAGACAATATGATGACTGAAACCAAGATCAAAGACAATACATAAGCTATAGGTCCTGGTTAGACATTCAATAGGCTACTAACTAGGGTTGACATCATGGAGGGTTGTTTGGCATCGATAAGCCCAATCTCAAATCGTGCATATTCAACTCCCTCAATGTAAGGCTCTAGCACAACTTATTATCTCAAGTTTTATTAACATCTAGTTTTTTATTTAGTTATCACTTAATTAAAACTTCCTCTGCCAACCCTCTAGGCACAATGATCACCAAGTTATGAAATAGAAGCCCCCTCCATATGCTACCCTACCCATGCTCATTCAATGATGAGTGCTCGTAGGTATGCATATTTCCAGCCCAACTCCAATTATCATAACTTCCAAAAGTACCACAAGAGATAAGGCCTCACAAGTCACCTGACAAATGTACGTGCACATACTAATGTGTGGCACACCACCATCACAAAGATCATAACACAACGACTAGATGAGAACACAATGTAGAAAATCACAACCAAAAATAGACTCAGGAGAACAGATATGACACACATCCCAATGTAACATAAAAGTACAACAATAGTCAAATTGTCATCCAAATAGATGATCTACGTTCATGACTAACATCATGCCAAAAAAACCTAAGAAGACAGGGCATAATGCAAAATAAGGTAAAAAACCCAAAACAAAAAAATTTGAAAAAAAGTCGGTTTGGTGTTTGGGCACAAAAGCCTTAAAAATCCAATAAAATTTGGATTTGGACACCAAATGCAAAAATTGCTAGCATATCAGTGTGAAACCCCAAACCCCCATCCCAAAAATAGGGAAAATGTTCAAATTCGACCAACCAGGCAGAACTAGCAAACAGAAACAAAGGGGAAAACTAGTTCACAGCCTCTAAACAAACAATTACCAAAAATAGATATAGAAACCAAACTAAAACAAGAAAAAATGAGATCCCTGACTAACAGAAAAAGGGGTAGAAACAAAAAAAAACAAAATAAAATAAATTGGCCACTAAAATTACTAGAAACTATGGCAAAGCAAGGTCTACCCAAGTCGAATCCAATGAGACTGACCTCACGAAGGTTCCACACTCATAGCTCTCACAACAAACAAAAACATGATCATTTAGAAGAGGATTCTCAAAAAAGCTCTCAAATTTGTGTTTTACGAAAGAGAGAAGTGAAAAAATAATTACCTTTTTCCAATACTTATTCACTTTTTGAGTGAATATTTGATTAGGGCAATTGGCCAATTAAACTAGCTAGACTCTAAATTGACACAAACAAAAATTATTTATCCCTCATAATAGGAATTCACCCAAGACAAAGCTTCCAGAAATTAAAAATCAACTAAATAAAGCCCAAAAACCTTGAAACCAAAACCACAGAAGGCCTTAACAACTTCGTGACAAAGAGAAACTCTAAATGCACAAACACACTCAGTGGTCTAATCACATAATGAAAATGAGTCCAGATTTAAAAAATCACTAGAAGGTTTAATTTAATAATTTAATAATTTTAAATTTTAAAAATGGTACAATTTAGATGCTATTGAAATAAGTGACAATAAATGCTACTTATTTTGGTGGCATGCCTTCCAAAACAAGAGCAAAACAAATGAAATATTTTTTTTAGTGGAAATATCCTTTGGCATAAAGCCTTCCAAAGAGGGTTAGTAGAAGATGATAAAAATAATAAAACTAAAAAACCTGCACACACAAGATGTTAAGATGAGCTAAAAACCATAACATGAGTTTCTTCTCTCAATAATGTCTCCAAATAAGGTGTGCTATAATGAATGGAAACCTTCAACACAAAAACTTAAAATGAGAATTAGTAACCAAGCTCTGATACCATCTAAGAAATGATAAGATAGAGCAAGGAAAGAAAACAATCCAAGTAAGTTAAGTGTGAAATAATATTACCATGAGATAAGCAAGATCCAATATCATACACCAAGATAGTTCAACAACGGAGAAAAGGATTTGAAAGAGGAAAGCAAACAAAACCCTTTGTGAGTATTATGAATGAAGGAAAATGCCTACAAAATAGAGAGAGAGAGAGAGAGAGAGAGAGAGAGAGAGAGAGAGAGCTGTAGCAAAATAGCTCAATACAATAACATTAAAGTGATATGTGTTGAAGAAAGAGAAAGAAGCATCTCTTATAAAGAGATGAGAAAGGAGTTGCATGTGTTCACATGTGTAACTCCCATTTTTATAAATGCCACATTCATAATAAGTGTGTGCAAAGTGTCAAGATCCTCTTAAGGAGGATAAACTAAATTCATTAATAGATGGAATGATAAAATGAGTTATCCTCACATGTGGACTAAAGGACAAATAAATGACACATCCTCCACATGTGTACAATAGGACAAACTACATGAAGGGATCCTTCGAATATCCCAAATTAAATACATCCAAGGAAAGATTAAAATTTCTAACACCCCCCCTGAATCTTTACTTGAGGAGCTTACATCAAAGGGAGTTAAACCCAATTTACAATAGTACAACTTGATTATTTTTTAAAACATCTTCAATCATGCAAGAGGTCTTGTATTAGCATGGGTAAATTCTTGGAGAGACAAGAGAAGTGGATTATCCTTCAAGTGTGATACATCTTCAAGAGGTCTTGCATGTGCCACGGTGTATTACTTGAAACATAGAAACAAGAAACAAGGCAACTATCCACAAGGAGAATTTTATCTTATATTCAAGTTAGAAAATTTCTCAGTATAAGTAAACTCTCATGGAGTAAACTAGAATAGAGTGATAAGTATAAATGTAAAGTAATCAAGATAAATCATATTCTTCAAAGAACAAATATGTTATCAATGCTCTCAATAAAGGAATATACAACACACAAATGACCATAGAAAAGGCCAAATAATGAGCCCAACATCAACAATGCATCAATCATGTGGATATAGATAGTCTATTAATGAGTCATTTCACTGCAAGTTAATGGGTGATCAATCCATAACCTGCATCACTCATGATTTAAGCAATGAAGTATACATAACATTATATGACATGTTTTCAAAGATACCAAAGGGAAGAAGTATGAGTATTAACAATAGTTTGTCTTCAAATAAGAGTAAAATGCCTTCAAGATGGGTCAGATTAACTGAAATCGAAGGGAAACTCCAAGAATAAATAGTATAAATCATAAAGTGCCAATATGGCAATAGAATGATCCTAGAAAAGCACAAACTACACTTATGTGCCAATTAGTAGAACAAAATAAATGTGGAAAGCAATAGTGTATAATAACTCATAATCCTAAGGAATATGAAAAAGAGAAAAAAAAATTACAAATGTGAAGTATATAAGAATGCACTCATAATTGACAAGTCACAAAGACACAATAATTTGTATATTTATTAGGATATATATGTGGGCCCCCATATATATTCATGAATAAATATACCTAAAATATCATCATATGAAATCATGCAAATTTAATTAAGATCATAAAGTCATTAGTTAATAGAACATAATTTCTAGACAACATACTAAAGAGAAATGCTGAAGATAATGAATGATAAACATTAACATCAACCCATATTTGTAGTAATTAATCCTCCTAGGTTGAATTCCACTCATTCTAGAAATTGATCTCTTTTACTAAGTACTTTTTGAAACCATTTAGCTTTCCTCTTAACAAATTTGTCACTAGAAGAAGAGTCGTGATGTATAAATGCATCATTTGTTTTAACATTAGCATTATTACCATTATCTGTAAATGCATCATTACCATTACCACTATAAGAAAGAATAGGAGGAATAAAGGTAGATATAATTGGAGTAGGGTTTAGAGAAGGAGGTTGGTCCTTCACTAACACAATTTTTCTTCCACTAAATTGTTCATTTTGAGCATTAGAAGGATTATGCACATCATTTTTTGTAAGACAAACATTTCATGATTTGTGCATTTTGTTAGGAATATGATGAGTCTAAGATGGAGCAATAGGAGGTAAAAAAAATTCAACCATATTAGATGACTTACAATCAGTATTCAAATGAGCAAGCCTTTCATGCTCCATATAAAAGTAGTGTTTTCATGCAAAGAGTGTTTTAAAGAAGTAAACCTAGAAAATTTTAATAAGTTATCATGACCTAACTTGTCATTGGCAACAAGTTCATTAGTGTTAGGATCAATAACAGAGCACATGTCCCTATGAAATTCAACTTTGTAATCTTCACATAATTTAACAAAAAAAAGAACATTGTATTTCAACTCTAGAACATAAAGGGCATCATGTAATTTTCCATTTGGAATACTAACATTACCAAATCCTTCAACTTCACAACTATGATTATCAGCTACTTGAATTGGAATATTAGAAGGATTGGGTTTTAAAGAATCAAACACTTCTTTATGAAAAGTAACATGTTGAGATGCACCAATATCAATAATATGTTCTACATTTTTAGGAACATTATAACTAACAGTAAAAGCATGACGAGATGGATGAGAGTTTTGATTATTGTTATTGATAGGTTGCTTATCTTTTTTCTTTTTAAAACAATTATTAACAACATGACCATCTTTGCCACAATAAGTACAATGAGGTTTGGAATTTGAATGATTCCTTTGATTATTATTATTATAGTTGAATTATTACAATTATTATTATGATTATTGTTATTATTGTTCTGTTTGACATTAGATTTATTATTTGAATGATTAGAGTTGTTATTATTATGATGACAATTATTATTATTTGAATGAAAGTAATGATTATTTGAATTCTTAGGCATAAACGCATGTTCACTTGATTTAAGAGTGCCAAACTGAATTAGCTTAGCTTCTTCTTGTCACAATAAATTTTGAAATATAACATAAGTCAATTGAGTAGTTAAAGTAGGAATTCCAAGTTGAGCATGTATATTAGTTATAAACTTCTAAAACTGTCTAGGAAGACATTTTTTAAGAATAATATGAACTAACCAAATTTCAGCTAACTGAACACCTAAACCAACTAAATGACTTTTAATAGCATCAAAGTTTAACAAAAATTCATCCATGGTTATAAAATATCTATACCTTAGATCTTCAAGTTGATCCTGCAACTATATTTTGCGAGATTCATCTACATTGTTATAAGTGGTTTGCAAAATTGTGTAGGCATCATGAGCTTTGGTACAATTTTTCATCGATACATATAAATCTAGAATAATTGAAATACCAATTAAACCTAAAGCTTCTTCGTTTTTAATTTTCCAAGCATCTTTTTCATCTTGGGTAGTTGTTGAACTAGGTTCAATAGAAAGATCAGTGGCTATGTCTAACATGTGCTTAAAATAAATAAATAAATAAATTTGAGTCTTCCATGAATGATAGTTTGAACTATTAAGCTCAATTTCTGAAATTAGAGATGACATCTTTAGGGTTAAAAAAATAACCCTTGTATATAAATATTACTTTAAATGTTAAAGTAATTTAAATCAACTAGATAGCCAACAATAAATAAGAAAGGAATATTTTAGAGAAGCTTACAGAATGAAAGGAATTGAAAAGAAAAGAAAACTCCCTTTTTGAAAAAAAAATTGACAAAGGAGGAAACCTTTCTTTTATTGAAACTTCCTAAAGTTGAATTAGGACAAAAATAACACAACTATGAAATTACTAACAAAATAGTTAGAGGTTTAAAAAAATACAAATATCAAAGAAAATAAGATTTGAAAGATGTGAGTAATAAAGAAAAAACTAAAAAAATATCCCCACAGAATCAACTCACTATAAGCAACATTAAAAATAGAAAAGTAAATGCATAATCAATAGATAATAAAAAGATGGATGGAAATAGAGAGATGAAAACCTACAAAAGAAAATGCTAGAGGAATCAATGAAGAAATAATAATAGAGAATAATAATGATGCAGTAACAAATGAATAATGATGCACAAAAGAGACAAAAGCATTACAATTAATATTTGACTCAAAAGAGATTCCTAAAAAAGAAAAAGAAAAAGAAAAAAAATTGCAAACAACACAAAATATTATAAAAAAACTCATAACTTATAAATGATAATGAAAAATAAATAAATAAAGGCTCGGGTCACACTATGAGAAGAGTTGCAACAACAAACAAAGAATAAAAATGTAGAAATGGTGAGAAGAGTGTGGGAAGGAAGGGAGAGACTAGGGTAGCAAGGACCACAAGGAATAAAGGAATGAGACCAAGCAAGCACAGTAGTAGGGTTGAATTCATGGCAGGTTAGCAGAGAATTTTAGAGGCAGTAGGGTAACTGCTAAGTCAGCAGGGAAAACACTCAAGGGGTGCTGCAAGGGAGGCTAAGTGAGAGCTATGAGGGAGAAGGCTTGTAGGGGTCTCTATGGGAGTTGGTGATGGCCAACGGCTGACATAAGAGGGGAGCAGGGCACAACTTAGTAGCAGGAGAACCTCCAAGGCACATGAAAAGTAGGTGGGAGGCACGACTAGGAAAGTAGGGGCCAACAGTGAGAGGAAGACTTGGAATAGAGGTGAATGTAGACACGCGAGGTATAATAAGGAGAAAAAAACTCATGCAGGCCAGTTCAACTCATGCACAATGCCTTTAAAAAGTAGAGAAAAAATACCAAAAGTTAGCAAGGATAGTGCAAGGCAATGCATGCAAAAGCTCAAGGAGGGAGCAAAAGCTAAGAAGGGAGCAGCAAAGGGAAAAAAGATGTGAAGAAAAAAAGAAGAATGTTGAACCAACATAACAAAAATGAAGAATATGCTAAAGGAAGAAGGGAGACTAATGCAAAAATTGAAAATAAAAAATAAATGAAGAAAATAGAAACTAGATTAAGTAGATGAAAGAGTGAAAAAAAAAATAGGGAGATGAATGGAAAGATTCTAAAAGGAACTAAAAGGAGAACTAGAAAAGTAAGTTCAAATTCGGAAATCACAGAGATACTAAACAGAAATTATTAAAATTAAATATGTAATAAATCTCATAAAGTTATAGATTAGAATATATATTAAATTTCAAAAAGGATATATGAATAGGTTTTAACTAATCTAGTATATGTAGAATATTTTAAAAAAATCACACTTAGGATTATTGAAGTGTTCCCTACAATGAAAATATTAGGGAAACAATATTTTAATTTTAAATATTTAATCAAAAAAATTGTACAATTTAAATGCTATTGAAATAAATGATGATAAATGCTACTTGTTTTGGCAGCACACCTTCTAAAACAAGAGAAAAATATTTTTTTTTTTTTTTTATAGTGGAAATACCCTTTGGCAGCAAGCCTTCCAAATAGGGTTAGTAGAAAATAATAAAAATAATAAAAATAAAACAAGATGTTAGGATGAGCTAAAAACCAAAACACAAATTTCTTCTCTCAATAATGTCTCCAAATAAGGTGTGCTCCAATGAATGGCAACATTCAACACAAAAACTTAAAACGAGGATTAGTAACCAAGCTCTGATACCATGTAAGAAATGATAAGATAGAGCAAAGAGAGAAAATAATCCAAGTTAAGTGTGAAATAATATTACCATGAGATAAGCAAGATCCAAGAGCATACACCAAGATAGTTCAACAATGAAGACAAGGATTTGAAAGGTGAAAGCAAAGAAAACCCCTCATGAGTATTATGAATGAAGGCAAATGCCTAAAGAAGAGAGAGTGAGAGAGAGTCATGGAGCAAAATAGCTCAATACAATAACATCAAAGTGATGTGTGTTGAAGAAAGGGAAAGAAGCATCTCTTATAAAGAAATGAGAAAGGAGATGCATGTGTTCGCATGTGTAACTCTCATTTCTATGAATGCCACATTCATAATAAGTGTGTGCAAAGTGTCAAGATCCTCTTAAGGAGGATAAACTAAATTCCTTAATAAATGGAATTATAAAATGATTTATCCTCACATGCGGACTAAAGGACAAGTAAATGACATGTCCTCCACATGTGTACAATACGAATAACTACATGAAGGGATCCTTGGAATATCCCAAATTAAATACATCCAAGGAAAGATTAATATTTCTAACAAGTGGCATATGTGCATCATTTCTAGAAAACATAAAAGGAGGGGTTAAATCCAAGTTTAGATAAACCTTAGAAGCTAAAAAGCCCTTTGAGATGCTCAAGAAGTAAGTAGCTACCCAACCTATTCTACAACTATCTAGCTTTGAAAAATTCTTCACCCTAGAATGTGATGCAAGTGACCTAGTAGTAGGGAGAGTGTTGAGTCATGAAGGTAGGCTAGTAGCCTTCTTTAGTGAAAAACTTAATGAGACCAAAAAGAAAGATTCTTCCTATGACCTTGAACTCTATGCCTTAGTTTAGTCCCTTAGGAAGTGGAGGCACTATCTATTGCCCAAAGAATTTTTTGTGTTCACTGATAACTGGGCCCTAAGCTACATCAAAACTCAAGAAAAATTGAGCAATAAGCACTTGAAGTGGATGGAGTATTTGCAGTCATTCACTTTCACAATCAAACAAAAGAAAGGACAAATGAACAAAGTAGCTGATACATTAAGCAGGAGAGTGTTGACAGTTCAAGAAGTACAATTGCATAGCATTGGAATAGAAAGCTTTAAGAGTCTTTGCAAGGAGGATGCAGACTTTGGAGAAGCATAACATGTTTGTATTGAGTTTGAGAATCATTTTAATGGAAAACATTCTGAATTCACCTTGCAGAATGGATTGCTCTTTAAAGGTAACTATAGACACCTAAAAAATCCTTTAGAAAATAAAGTATTTTTATTTTTTGAAAAAGTCCCTGATGACATCATCATTTATTAATTATTTATTTATTTAATTAATTTATTTATTTTTATGCCATTAAATCCCTTTATCTTAATTAAAAATACTTAATTAAAGAATCCCTTCCAAAAATGTTTAAATCTTATTTAAACATTATTTCCTTATTTATTAATTATTTAATTAATAAATTGACCAAAAATTTCAAAATAAATAATTTATTTATTTTTTGCCCAAAACTTGGCCAATTTTCTTAAGACCACTAACCTCTTCCAAAATCTTCTAATCCTTCTTTAATTTCGATTAAAGGCTAATCCCATCATTTCCTACCCATAATCCCAACTCAAAATATTTAATTAAGATTAAATATTAATCCTCATGTTTATTAAAAATATTTTAATAAATATCTCCTCAACCCAAACCCTTGAAATAAATAAAACTTTATTTATTTCCTAAAAACCTTATTTATCCTCATCCTAGGAAGTTCTAGACTCTTCCAGAAAGTCTTGATCCTCATCCAAAGCCTAGACTCTTCTAGAAGATGGCAATCCTTATCTTTGACCCTAATCCTAACCCCCCCCCCCCCCCCCCTCCCCCCAACCTTGTCACATTCCCTAAACATAGGTTAAGACTTGCTAACCCAAGCCAAAGCCAACAAATATCTCCTCCTTCACCCACCCTCATTAAATGCCATCCACTTGCCCATCTCTAACAAGCCTAATCCAAGCCTTAATCATTTGCACATTCCTAAGTCAAGGTTAAGACTTTCTTAATCCAACCCAAGTCAAAATATCTCAACTCTCTCACAAATATCCCAATCATAAAACTTTATGAAGCCCACAAAGCCATAAATGACTCTTACAAACCCATTCATTGCTCTTACAAGCCATTATGAGGGTCTTTATGAGCTTTGAGCCTCCTTTGTTGACCTCTCAACCCCTCTTGCTCTAACCAATGACCATGTGACATGTCTCACTCCCTGATTGGCTGTAAGGAAGCACAATCCATGTGCTCTCCTCTCATTCAATCTAAACCTTCCATAAGCATTCTCCCATCCTTGCATCCTAGCCCTTGATCCCTCAAGCCCTTTGCCTATTTAAGGAATCCTCTCCCAAGCCATTTTAACACAATCACCCATAGTAACAAAGTAATGCCATTTTGATCATGAAGTAAAGCCATAATGCCATTTTTGAGATCAAGTTTTTACATCAAAAATCCATCCATCCACATCCAACTTCCAAGAATCCATTGAAGCTAGTTTGAGTACCTTGAGCATACATCCTAAATCCATATCCAAATTAGACACATCTATAAATCAAGAGAACAATCTCATTGAGAGAGCCCCTTAATGGCTCATATTCTCATTTGAGGGCTTCTCTTTGTCTATCTTGAGGTTTATGTTAATTTAGTTAATGTTAATGCTTTTGTTTCATTAAGTTAAGTGTTTACTTACATACTAAATTAGTGTAAACAATAACCAATTTTATCTACCAAGGGGATCCATAAGAGAGAACCTTATACAGGAGAAACACAATGGTAGTCTAAGTGGACACTTTGGAGTTAGAAATACATTAGAACTAGTGCAAATGTTTTAATATAGACCAAAACTAGTTAGAGATGTGACTAATTATGTGGAACAGTGAATGGTGTGTATGAAAGCTAAAGGAGGGATGAGTAATGCAAGTTTTTATCAGCCTTTACCAATCCCTAATAGGCCATGGAAAAGTGTGAACATGGATTTCATGGTAGGATTACCCAAGAAAAAATAGGGTTATGACAATATATACATGGTTGTTGATAGGTTCAAAAAAATAGGGCATTTCATCCCATGTAAAACAATCAATGATGCAAGCCACATTGCCCATGTGTTCTTCCAAGAAGTGATAAGGATTCACGGCCTTCCACTACGCACAGATTCAGATAGGGATGTGAAATTTATGAGAAGACTTTGTGGGGTAGACTTGGCACAAATTTCTCATTTGGATCAACATACTATCCTCAAACTAATGGTTAGACTGAGGTGGTCAACAAAGTGTTGGGTAATCTCTTGAGATGTTTAACTAAGAAGTATGGGAAAACTTGGGACGTCATCATTTCCCAAGTAGAATATACCCACAATGATAGTAGGAACATAATAATAGGTAAAGGCCCCTTTGAAATTGTTTATGGCATGCATCCTAGAGGTGTGTGTGAGTTGAAGGATCTTGGAGGAATGGATCCTAGAAGTGGACATGCTAAGGATTTTCCCAAATCATGAAAGAGATAGAAGACCAAGTGAAAAAGACTATACAAGAAAATACACAAACGCTTAAAGCCAAGATAGATGAAAGGAGAAAGGATGTTCACTTTTCCATTGGAGATTATGTCATGGTGCACTTAAACAAGGCAAAATTACAAATTGGTCTGTGTACTAAGTTGCAAATCAAAAGAGTAGGACTTTGCAAGATCATAGTGAAGTATGGAGCAAATGCATACAAGGTAGATTTACCATTAGAACTAGGGATATCTCCAATCTTTAATGTGCAAGATTTGGTTCAATATAGAGGAACATTGCCTACTCATGCTGAGAGCAATCAAGGAGTTCAGACTGACTTGGACTCTGTAGTAGTTCCTTCCAATACCAAGTTGGAGGTTGACAATGTGTTAGACTCTAGAGTCCAAAAAACTACTAGAAACAAATTATACATGGAGCACCTTCTCTTGTGGAAGAATAGAGCAGACTCAAAAGCCATGTGAAAAACTGAGGGAGCCTTTAAGAAACTAGGCATCAACAAAGACATATTGTCCATAAGAGTGACACGACTTTTCTCTATGGGGGAGTATGGTGCAAGAGCACCTAGGTGGCTAAGAAAGACCTAGGGTTCCCTTTGAGTTTTTGGCTTGTATCAGTTCTAGCCACACCACTAGTTGAATAAAAAGGGACTCATGTAGTCCTAAGTATGTGAGTGATAGGTTTGTCAAGCCCAAATTGGTAAAAGTTGTTCTTTATTGCATACTAGACCAAATTAGGTGTTTTGAGTTTTAGAAGGGAAGAATGGGAAATTTGGATTCTTAGAGTCATATTTAGGTATTTAAAGTCCTAATTGTAGACACCTAAAAAACTTTTAGAAAATAAAGTATTTTTATTTTCTAAAAAATTCCTAATGACATCATCATTTATTAATTAATTAATTATTTAATTTATTTATTTATTTTTATGCCATTAAATCCCTTTATCTTAATTAAAAATATTTAATTAAGAAATCCCTCCCAAAAATGTTTAAATCTTATTTAAACATTATTTCCTTATTTATTAATTATTTAATTAATAAATTGACCAAAAATCCCAAAATAAATAATTTATTTATTTTTTTCCCAAAAGTTGGCCAATTTTTCCTTAAGACCAATAACCTCTTCCAAAATCTTCTAATCCTTCTTTAATTTCAATTAAAGGCTAATCTCATCATTTCCTACCCCTAATCCCAACTCAAAATATTTAATCAAGATTAAATATTAATCCTCATGTTTATTAAAAATATTTTAATAAATATCTCCTCAACCCAAACCCTTGAAATAAATAAAACTTTATTTATTTCATAAAATCTTATCCTAGGAAGTTCTAGACTCTTCTAGAAAGTCTTCATCCTCATCCAAAGCCTAGACTCTTCTAGAAGATGTCTTTAACCCTAATCCTAATCTCCTCCTAACCTTGTCACATTCCCTAAACATGGGTTAAGACTTGCTAACTCAAGCCAAAGTTAACAAATATCTCCTCCTTCACCCACCCTCATTAATTGCAATCCACTTGCCATCCACTTGCCTAGTCCTAAGCCATCTCTAACCCTTCCTCTAATCATTTTTACAACCCTAAGCAAGCTTAAAACCTCCCTAAACCCTCAAATTCGAATTTCATGGTATCTCTCACAAATATCTTCAACCACAAAACTTTATAAAGCCCACAAAGTCATAAATGTTCTTACAAAGCACTTATGAAGGGTCTTTATGAAGATTTTATCCCTTGAGCCTCCTTTGTTGACTCATCTTTCCCCTTTCCTCCATCCTCTCACCATGTGACATGTGTCACTCTTTGATTGGTTGTAAGCAAGCACAATCCATGTGCTCTCCTCTCATGCAATCTAAGCCCTCCATGAGCTTTTTCCCATCCTTGCATCTTAGCCCTCAATCCCTCAAGCCTCTTGCCTATAAATTGGATCCTTCCCCTTTGCAAAATAACACAATCCATGAAGTAAAGTCATAATGCCATTTTAAGAAGCCATTTTACATCAAAACCATACACTCACACCCAAATTCCAACTCCATTTGAAGCCCTTTTTGAAGCATAAGCTTGAGCATACATCCTATTTATTTAGACAAAGCTACTCAACAAGAGAGCTTCTCATTGAGAGAGCTCATTAATGACTCATATTCTCAATTGAGAGTTCATCTTAGTCTATCTTGAAGTCTATGAATTTTGTTTAGTTTATAGAAGCTTTATTTAAATTTGGTTTCTATTAGCATACTAACATTGCTCATATACATTTTGGCACGCCCGGTGGGACCCCGCATGGGTCATCTTCATTAGCTTTTTTAGTCAAGTTTTGTATGTCATTTGCTGATTTTGGCTAATTTTTCTTGTTTTTGTGATTGGTAGGATTGTATAAATTGGTTTTGTAGGTCCACGTGAGCATGAAGAAGACAAAGGAACTCATAGTCTATCTCATAGTATTTGAAGATTTTTCAAGCTTATAGGTGGACAAAGCACTTAGAATTCTTCTTCCTCTTCTTGTCTATATTCTTCTTATTCCATCTACTTCTTCTTCTTCTTCTTGTGGGAGATCTTGGCTATTTTTTTTTTTTAAGGAAGCAAAATCATACACACTTCTTTTTAGTGCTTAAAATGAACCCCCAAATCATACTTAAATCCATTAAAAAATTAAAAATTTGCAAAAAAGAAAAAATCTTTTAACAAGTGAAACTAAACCAATCTAGTCATTTGCATCCTTGCAACACCAAGGTTTTAGATGCATTCATGCAAAGTTAGGAACATTTCATTTTTGGGAATTTAAAAAGAACTTCAAGTTTCCATTTCAAAAGGTTCAAAATCAACACTAAGTGCACACTAAAATCTAAATCAAACTCAAAGCATCAATCAAGGATAAAATGAACCTCATTTGCAAATATGTTAAAGTTCTTTTAAAAATCTCATGAAAACTAAGAGTCCTAAATGGTTGCCAAAATTGTCCTAAAAAGCTTTGTTATTTGTTCCAAACAAATGTCTTGTTGCAAAATCTTGAATGTTTCTTAGGTTTTTTATGCATCAAAACAATCTAGGAATATCATTTTTGGGCTTAAAACATGCAAACTAGAACACAAAATCTTGAATGAAAAGCAAAGTCCAAAGAGTCATTTTCACTTTTGAGTCCAAAAACAATCTTGAATGATCTAAGGTTAAAACAAAGCGCTTCAAAGTTCTTAAAACAACACACAAAATATCAATCTTGAATGCTCAAAGGAAAAAACTTGAATGTTTAATCACTTGTCTTTGAATGCATGTTGCTAAAATCACTCTTGAGTGCCATGGATTAAAATCAAAGTTTTTTTTTTTTATGAATGCATGATTAAAACAACAAATCCAATCTTGAATGTCATAGATCAAATAATCATCTTTTGGAGCATAAAAAGAATCTACATTTTTGTAATCTTTTAAGTTATAAAAACAAATAAAAATGATTTGAGTGAGTTTGTTGTTGGACTCGCCCTCTTTAATCACCCATCAATTTAACCATTGGTTGCAATCTCAGTGCCATCTATGGGGATGGGTCAACCTAAGAGGGTGTTAAGTGCTGCACGCAAATCAAACTCCACTCACTTGGGTTTTTAGTGGTTTTTCTAAGTTAGAAAATTCCTTGAATGCACATTAATCTCGCTCACACTTCATTTGGGCATAAAAATTGGACAAATCTTGAAGTGGAGGGCCTCCGGGTGCGCGCTTGAAATTGAATCTCACACACCTTTGTTTTGGGCTTAAAATAAACTCACACTCAATCTTGAATGCCTTAAAGAAAAATCAATCGATACTTGACGTGGAGGGCCTCCGAGCGCACGGGTTTACCTTCTTGTTGACTCTAACTCTTCTTCTTGTTCGCATTCTTCGATCAATTTTATTTTTGTCGACGCTTCAAAGTTGGAATAAACATTGTATCTTAAACATGAGTGCTTGCAAAGTCTAGATCAGAAAACTTAAGCGTCAGTTGGTAAAAGAACAAGCTTGTTTTTTAGCCCAAGATCATCCAAGTCTTCTCTCCCCTTGTCGTCTTTCGAGGCCATCTTGGGTGCATAAGATTAGGATCCAAAATCTTGTCTTAGCTTTTTAGGAGGCCTGCTTGGGGATTTCATCACCCCTTGGGACGACCTCAACTCCAGCGTTCCGACGGAGTATAAAGATCGGGAGGTGAATCCAAAGACACCTCTCTTGGGATCAAAATTTTGTCACTCGGGCTAAGCCTCAAGGAACTTTATACCCTTGAGAAGTGAAAGAGGAGAAGTGGGTTACCGCTCCTCTCGACTGTGTGACATCTTTTTGGTTTCATCAACAGATTTGGGCTTCACGTACCTTGTGTATATCGAGGACTCCCTAGCTAAACCAGATTTGGGCATACTTAGCATAGTCACTGCCTTATCAGAAAATCATCCAAGCTCCCCCGCTGCAACCAAATCTATCTAGTTCCTTGCTTTAGAACAATCCCAAATCCAAAGTCTCTCCAAATCATCCCCCCCTAGCCAGTTAGAAACCCAATCCAAAATCACACCCAAGCCTTTAGAGAGTTGTTGTCATTCTGCTAGAATTTGTTATCCAATCAATCTGACCAATCCACCAGCCTCACCACGGTTATCCTTTTGACAGAGCTTTGTCTAGGGTAATCTAGCTTTGTCACCTGTTATCCCTCATCACCTTGAGCTAAAGGTTGGGATCCACAAGTGATCAATCTTGTGTCATTCCCATAGGATCATTAGTCTATTCTTAGGTTGACACAATCTCCACCAATCCAGCGCATAGGAAAGCAAAACTCTCACTTTTTGACAGCATTCCCTTGAAGTCTTCCATCCACAGGAAAGCCAAAAATCTCCAGCCAATCCTCCTTAGGTCTGTCATGCAACTTTGACTCTCCCTAGGAAATCTTTCATCAGCCAATCCAAAATCTGTGCTTAACCCAAATCCAACCATGAGCTTCCATGTTCATCCATACGCAAGACCCCATCCCCATCAAACTCATCATCAAAGCATGAAGTACCAATCCTATCATGATGTGTTTGGTCGCATTGTCCTTGCTCCTGCCACCTCCTATTCCAATGATGATGAAAATCTTGTTGACTATGAGGGGTATATTGAAAGCCTTAGAAACATTCCCCCAAGCATCCCCCAAAATCCAAGAGTTATTCCAAAATATCTAGTCATGCCATCTGATATTCCAGCTTCCCCTCCATCACCCCATCAACCAAGCTTCCAATCTTCCACCCCCATCAAACTAGCTATTCCTGTCAATCCACCTCCACCTTCGACACATGAGTCTCCAAGGAATCTCCTAGAGGAAATACAAGAAAAGTTTCCTCCAACAGTCGATAAGCCATGTCATCCAATCCAACCATGTGAAGTAGTCAGTGATGAAGCTTCCCCATCTATAATATCACCTCCATCTCCCATAGCTATCATCCCCATACCATCCATCAAATTGCTTAAAATCCTTCCACTTCCCGCAAGCATCAAAATCCCACCACCTGTCAAATCCCTCCAAATCCTATCCACATCGCCTCCAAGAATTTCCCAAATCTCTTGTAATGACCCTTATGCATCCATCTTCTACTCACCCATCTCCACTACTGAATCTCCCATCTATCCATCCGCTACCTTTGAAGAATCCATCCCTTCACCTCCTATCGCACCATCCACTCCAAACCAATCCTATCAAGATCCTTCCCAAAAGCATGTTGACGTCCCCCAAAGCATAAATGAAGATATCATCGTACCATGTCTTCCATCCATAGTGCAGTCACCATCTCCAAAACCTCGAGCCATATCTCCTCCACTACAAGATATCTTGTCATCCCACCAGCTACATCAAGATCCTATCCTTCCATCTCCCCCACTCCATGCTTCCATCTTACCACCTATCCAAGCTATTCCACCATCTATAATCTACCCTCTTGGTTCACTTACATTCATCCATGGTGGCCCTCTCTCAGCAGAAGAATTAAGAACAGTATCTCCCCATTGCAATACACCTAATAAATCACTTCTACCATTTTCTGCAAGCAAAAAGTTTCCTCAGCTTGTTCAAATGCTCAATCAATGGCATTATCAAGGTCAAGGTTTAGGACCACAAGAGCAAGGAATCAGAGAGCCTATTATTGTACAAAAAAATCTAGGATTTCATGGTCTTGGATATGTATCCAAAGGCTCACCATCTAAAGGTGTTGGTACACCACACCCCCAAACCAAGCCTATCTCCAAGCCCACCATACCAGCCTCCCATCACTCCTTCAAGAAATCTTATGTCATCCCCCCTCCACCATCTTTGCAACCCAAAACAACCTACCATATCCCCCCTTCATCCGCTAAATCCATTTTGGGTCCCTATGTCCCAAAATCTACCATCCTCCATCCTCCTATCAGCCATCATAAAAATCCTATTCCATCCATTTCTATGCAAGATCAACAAAGGCACATATCAGGGCACATCATCCATCATCATCCCCCTACATGCTCTTTCATATCCTCTCCATCTCACAAAGCTTCTCCTAACCATCTTCCCAAAGCTTACCACAGCAATGTGAATGCCAACTTCAAAATGCATAAAGCTAAAAATCCACATCCTAGGCAATCATATGTCTATTCTAAAAGACATACTCCAAAAAGGCAAAATCCAATCAAAGAATGCCAAACAATGCAAAAGCCTATGAAAAGAAAATCCAAAACCATGTGGATCCCCAAGAAAAATGTTGAAACCCAATGCATAATGGCATCCACCATTTCTAATCCCCCATCTAGTGACTCATGTCCCCCATCTCCTAACTCCATCTTGGGTGCCTATATCCCCAAGCACGCTTCCACAAATCCTCCATCATGCCCGCGTCTACCATCTATCCCCCATATGCTCTTTTCACACCCGTTCCAACATGTGCCAATGTTGCTCTTGCAAGCATCCCCATCTCATACTCCTTTCCAGCATTTTCATCCCTCCATCTCCTACCATCAATCCCATCTAATCCGATCTATTGCATAAATCACACATCCGGTGTACCAACAGCTAGCAACAAAATTGAACATTCCAACAGCCAGTGAAAAATCCCAAAATAGCCAAAATAGCTGAAGAAAGCCAAAATCATTCCAACTAAGTCCAAAAGTCAAAAAAAAGAAAAAAAAGAAAAATAAAGCGTCCACTGGTGAAAACTTGGCAATTCAAGCGCCTTGGACAAGTACCATGATGAAAACTTGACAAACAAGCGTCATGCGTAATCCCACCATCCCCAGCTTAGCCTATCACCCTCATGTTTTTGGTCATCTCTTGACATCCAACTCCATCTTCCAATCTATCCACCTATCCTCCATCCTCCAGCTTCCATCTCACACCATCCACTAATCTTATGCAGCTTTAGCCAATCATCTCAGCTATCATCCATCTCCCTAGCCCCTTCAGCTTTTTCCATCCTAGCTTCAATCCTATCACATCCATCATAAGACCTCCTTCCGCATGTTATCTTCTGATTGGGGGCACTATATTCCTTGGAGATCTTGTCTTGTCCATCCTCCCTTGTCATTGGTATCTAGCTCTAGGCTATCCTCATGCAAACCTAATGTCATCTCTTTATATCCATCATAATCCTAGCTATCTACCATACTATCCAGCCATCTCATCCTGCTCCTCTAGCTATCCTTGGTCACAAAATCTCTCATCATCATTGGATGCATCTTGCCAAATCCATATCTTTCGCTATCACCCCACCCTTAGCTTTTGCATCTTGCACAACATCGAACCATCCTTCTATCCTATCATCCTGAGCTTTTGTCTGCTTGTAACTATCTTGGTCTGTTAGCTTGTACCATATCTTGGTCAGCTTTAGCTTGTAAATATATTGGTTTGTCATCTTGTACATCCTCTTTAGCTTAGTACCATTGTATCTATCCAGCTTTTGTGTCAGTTCCTCCTTGATCAACATCTTGCACCCATCGCACATCTTGGTTAGCTATTCCAATGCATCCTTTAGCTAGATTTCCTATCACCAAACTATTATCTTTCTTAGTTCAGCTTGCCAAACGCATCACTCATCCAAATCCACCAGCTTAGGTGCTCTCCGATAGGTCCTTGCAGGATATAGCTTTCCTCATGTCTGATCTTGGTCCGTTAGTACCTCGTCCTACCCATCTCGTTGGCAAACGGTTCTCTTTTAGATTTTCGCTTTCTTTTGATTTGGACTCTTCCCTATTGGGTCTTGAAATATCTTTCCAAGCAATCTCCTTGTTCCCTCCTCAAGGTTGCCACGATCTTCCATATTATGGTATACTGTGAATGGGGCAATCAGAGCGTAAGGTCTTGATCATGTCTTTTGCTTGTTTTCTTTTTTGCTTGTGGGTTACCCAGTGTCGTTTCCACACTGCTTCCTCTGGGATTCATGTGTGATACTGGGGCAATCCTTGCATGTTTGTTTTGAGTCAGTTCGTCAGTCCTCTGGACAGTTGGTGAAAAGGCCTTGATGTTCTTGGTAACCTTGGCAATTAACCAACAGTCCTATAGCAAATCTAGTGCTCAACTACATGGTGGTACTTCTCTTTGAAGTATCCCCCCCACTCAAAAAGCTTCAATGGTTTTCCTTCATCTCCATTATCCCCCATCCATATCCAGCATCCGTCTCTCCTACCCCAGCTTATGCATCAGTATCTCTTTGAATCACTCCTCACCTTTAGCTTTAGGGATCCACAATCCTAGTCTTAGGGATCCATCGATCCAAATCAATCCACCAAGCCTCATCTTTCGAGATCCACAATCCTAGTCCTAGGGATCTCCGAAACCCATCTTCCACCAATCTGACTCTTTGAAATCCTGTTGCATCAGCTTTTTTAATCCCCTCATCCATCTCCCCATCCTGGATTCCTTTTATAGCACTCCGCTCCTTCATCCTCTGCAATCCCTGAGATCTTAAGCTTACTTCCTCTTGTGCCTCTGATTATCCCTTTATCATTCTCCCATAGTGAGAGTTTGAGCTAACCAAACCTCTTCTCTTAAGAAAATCTGAGTCTTCTTACTCATCTCGGATTCTTGTACTTTTCAAGAAGTTGTCGAGCCTCGCTTTCTCTCTCCACCGCCTTCTTAAGGGGGCATCTCATAGTCCATTCTCTCCTCTTCTGCTCTAGCCTTGGGCATCTTATTTTCTTATCTTTGATGTCATGCCACTTGCGGCATCACATCAAAGAGGGGCAAAATGTAGACACCTAAAAAACCTTTAGAAAATAAAGTATTTTTATTTTCTAAAAAATTCCTGATGACATCATCATTTATTAATTAATTAATTATTTAATTTATTTATTTATTTTTATGCCATTAAATCCCTTTATCTTAATTAAAAATATTTAATTAAAAAATCCCTCCCAAAAATGTTTAAATCTTATTTAAACATTATTTCCTTATTTATTAATTATTTAATTAATAAATTGACCAAAAATCCCAAAATAAATAATTAATTTATTTTTTTCCCAAAAGTTGGCCAATTTCCTTAAGACCAATAACCTCTTCCAAAATCTTCTAATCCTTCTTTAATTTCGATTAAAGGCTAATCTCATCATTTCCTACCCCTAATCCCAACTCAAAATATTTAATCAGATTAAATATTAATCCTCATGTTTATTAAAAATATTTTAATAAATATCTCCTCAACCCAAATCCTTGAAATAAATAAAACTTTATTTATTTCATAAAATCTTATCCTAGGAAGTTCTAGACTCTTCTAGAAAGTCTTCATCCTCATCCAAAGCCTAGACTCTTCTAGAAGATGTCTTTAACCCTAATCCTAATCCCCTCCTAACCTTGTCACATTCCCTAAACATGGGTTAAGACTTGCTAACTCAAGCCAAAGTTAACAAATATCTCCTCCTTCACCCACCCTCATTAATTGCAATCCACTTGCCATCCACTTGCCTAGTCCTAAGCCATCTCTAACCCTTCCTCTAATCATATTTACAACCCTAAGCAAGCTTAAAACCTCCCTAAACCCTCAAATTTGAATTTCATGGTATCTCTCACAAATATCTCCAACCACAAAACTTTATAAAGCCCACAAAGTCATAAATGTTCTTACAAAGCACTTATGAAGGGTCTTTATGAAGATTTTATCCCTTGAGCCTCCTTTGTTGACTCATCCTTCCCCTTTCCTCCATCCTCTCACCATGTGACATGTGTCACTCCTTGATTGGTTGTAAGGAAGCACAATCCATGTGCTCTCCTCTCATGCAATCTAAGCCCTCCATGAGCTTTTTCCCATCCTTGCATCTTAGCCCTCAATCCCTCAAGCCTCTTGCCTATAAATTGGATCCTTCCCCTTTGCAAAATAACACAATCCATGAAGTAAAGTCATAATTCCATTTTAAGAAGCCATTTTACATCAAAACCATACACTCACACCCAAATTCCAACTCCATTTGAAGCCCTTTTTGAAGCATAAGCTTGAGCATACATCCTATCTATTTAGACAAAGCTACTCAACAAGAGAGCTTCTCATTGAGAGAGCCCATTAATGGCTCATATTCTCAATTGAGAGTTCATCTTAGTCTATCTTGAAGTTTATGAATTTTGTTTAGTTTGTAGAAGCTTTATTTAAATTTGGTTTCTATTAGCATACTAACATTGCTCATATACACTAATTAGATATCATGAAAGGTTTCATGGATTTTGGTGCAAGTTTGAGACTTAATTCCAAAATTTGCAAAAGTTCTCAAATTGTTGTCAATTTTGTCAATGACAACATTGACAACTTTTCCTGCATTTCAAGAAACTTCATCGAGAAGGAAATTTAACTATCTAAAATAGTTAGGAGTGTGAGTGGAAAGCCTATATGTCTCAACCTATTCAAGGGGTTGGAGAAGTTTGGAAAATTATTATACGTATTGTGCATCAATGTTTGATATATCAGTTTTAAGCTTTTATGTGGTTTTGGTAAGCATATGGATTAGATCTAGAACTTTTTGTGTTTGAAGTGTTAACTTAGATTGACTTGAGATTTTGTACACAATTATTTAGTCATCCTAAAAGGTTTTGGGTGCTTGAATCAATTATCTTGGTTTCTACTAGTCTGTTGTCCTAAGATAGACTATTTGCACAAATGGAGTCATAGGACCATTTCTCACCATAGTTACAATATAGTCTCTTTGGATTTGGAACATGACTTCATGTACATTTTTTATAGTGGAGATGGGGCCCTAGAAAGTTGAGGAGTTGAATTTGAAGTGATGCCCTAGGAAAGTCAAAGCAACTTGGTTAGGGATCATAGACTGTTGCAGAGTTGATAGGAGTGGTTGAACATGTGCATACTTCAACCAAAGCATGGAAGGTGTTGAAGGAAGGAGTGGTGAAGTCTGAAGTAGAATGGGATCCTTTGGAAAGAGCTTTATGGAGGCAAAAGTCTTCTTGTTTGCAGACAGCTAGTAAAACCCATCTAACCCTTGAGTTTAGGCTAAAATTATGCCTGTACAGTATGAACAATTTGGAAACCCTAGACCCCCAAAATCCTTAAGTTCTCTAAAAAGGGTATTAGGAATGGTGGTTTTTTGGACCCCTTGTTAAGATTTTTTCAAGATAATTTGGTTTTAGTGCATTTGGAGGGCTAATTCTTGTAGCCTTTTCACAAACATTTAGATGCATTTTTGCCTTAAGGTCAAAACTTGATTAGGATTTTAGTCTTGATTTTCATTATGGCTCTTGAAAGAAGCATAAAGAGTTCCTAGGAGTCAAATTAGTCATTTTTTGAGTCATTTACTGGCTTCAGAACACTTATGTGGTTGGAGAGTTTGTAAGCAAGGGTATTCTACCTAAGTGATGTGAACCAATTTAATGGATATGATCTGTTGTTTAGAGTCCTAAGAAATCTAGGGTGGATAGAAGCCCTAGTTGGTCAAGTATATGACCTAAGGAAACCCCAAGAGAGCTAGGGGAGGAAGAAAGAGTGGTTATCACATCATTTTCCCCTTCATCTAATTTGAAGGGTACCTCAGAGTGTTTGTTACTGCTACTAGATTCCTCCATAGTTGACTCTTTTTGTACTCCCTTTGGAAGTAGAGCATTTCTTAGGGAACCTATATGTAGGGTGTCCTAACTAATTTCCATGATAGAACTTCATAGTGTAAAAGTAGGATTGTTAACTAGTGTTAGAACCTATACCTTTGTTTAAACTCCCTCTTCCTAAACTTCCTTCTTGTTGCTTAATAACCTTGTTGTCTCCTTTTGGTATTGAATCTGATCCTCTTCCACCATAGTTTCTTTAACCTCTTCAATCTCTACCTCTACCTCTACCTCTAAAGTTAGAATCTACCTTCTTCTTTCTCTTCTCTTCCACTTTCAGGGCAAGTTGAAAGCATTTATGGACTGTTATAGGGGTCGATTGGCTAATCTCTTCCTGTATGTTCCACTTCAAGCCTCCTAGATACCTAGCCACTTTTATAGGTTCATCGTGTTGTTCTCTTGACCTCAAAAAAAACTTCTGAAACTCTTCAGTGTAAGTTTCCACATCCATGTCTTTTTGCTTTAAGCTTTGCCTCTTCTTATGTAATTGAATTTCATAGTCCTCTCAAAAGTATTGTTCCTTCACTTTTTCTACCATGGCTTTCCAATTTGCAATGGGATTCCTTCCCATTTTCTCCCTCTCTTCTTGGAGGTACTTCCACCATATCAGGGTTGATGCCCTTACCCTATATTTGGCCACTTTGGCCTTTTTTTCTTCTATCACACCTTCACACTCAAAATGATTCTCCATCCCTTCAACCCACTCCATTACAAGTTTAGTGTACATCTTCCCACTAAAAAAAGGAACCCCTTCTAGGGATTTTCCACCTAATGCCTTAATAGCCTTTAGGAATGGCTCTTCATTTATTTAAGGGTTTGGTTTAGGGATAATATCTTCTTCATCAACATTTTCCTTGCCTTTACTGCTACTTTCACCTTCTTGGTCCTTCATAACCACCTCAACAACTTCCTCTAACTTGGTTTTCATTTCTTCTAGGATTTTTCAAAGGATTTTATTCTTCTCTTTTTGTTCACCAATCTCTTTGTCCAACTCTTCATTGGTCACCATGTTTGTTTCTCCAACTGACTCTTCATCTTGAAACACTTAACCACAAGACCAAACATTTTTGCTTTGATACCACTCTAATGTAACGTTGGGTAGGTAGCTTGCTTAGTCCTTAGCTTCTCAAGGACATTCTTAGTATTTCTCTTATCCTATTATGGTTCCCTTTGACACCCCAATCCCTAGAGGATCTCTATCCTATTCTTTAACTACTCCCTACCTAGATACAAAAATAAGATTACTTCTTACACTCATCAATCCTCTTCAAGCAACTCTGGCAACAACATTTTTTGATCCTTCTTGACCATTCTTGCCACCATTAGGAGTGATGGGTTCCCTTATGAATTTTTGGTCATCATCCAACCTTCTGGATTCAGCATCAACAAGTGATCTTTCTGATTCATGCAAAACTATCACAATTGCACTAAATAGGCCTAATTTGATTAGCCCTCATACATGGGTTTTTGGACCATAAATCTAAATTTCTCTAGAAAAGGTAGAAAATAAATTATTATTTTAAGTACCCTTATGGAAAACCTAAAATATTTTTTGGGTCTTAGGTCTCCAAGCCATTCATACACATAAAAGCAATTTTTATGCCTATAAACAAGGGTTTCTCAAGATGAATGATAGTGTTGTCTAGTCATTCCCTTAGCAAAACTTATTTTGTAACTTTCTTCTCTGGTACATAGCATCATCACTCACCCCTCTCCTCTTTGAAACTCTTGGTTTGAAGTATTTATCACTTTCAAACCTCAAAAAGCTTCTTGCCAACATTGTGATTGCTTGACCAAGTGACTGAAACTTGCCTAGGGCATCACTTTTAAAATTCTTATCCAACTCCCCAGGACCCCAAAACCTATATACATCATGTACACTAGCTCCATTCCCATTTCCCTTAAGGACATGATGAATCCATAGTAGGAACTCATGGAGGAATCATTTTTGTGAAAAATGCCAAGACTGAACCACCACATAGAATTTTCACAAAAGTTTTTTAATACCCAAACAAATCAACTTCTATGACCTAGTAATATGAAACAAAAAGGATTGTACAAAAATTAACTACACTAAAATAGAGAAAAAGCTCCAACTTCAATCCATTATTGTAATCATTCAAACTAAAATATGCAAAACTGTCAAAATTGGGGCAGAATTTGTAGTGTTTAATGACAAAACTTTCCTCTTACAATCTCCAACCCTTTTGCCTTACTTGACAACTTGTCAATATTTGACACCCTTTTGACATATTTCTTCTTTATTGATACAAATGATATATAGGATCTCCAATCCATGCAATGGGATGAAAAAAATATCATGGAGGACAAGATAGGTTAAAAGTCATACCTTCCTCATGTTGTTAAGGTCCTAGACCCATATTCCCTAACTCAAGAACACTAAACAAGAAAACCCAAAATCTCCTAGAATGGAAACCTCACCTAGGTGACCTTGAAAGGTCCAAACACACACTCCTGATTTGACTAGAGTTAGTACATGCCAAAATTAAATCTGTCAATCAAAACAAGGAGCTTTGATTAGGTGCTCCTGTGCTATGAAGGTCCTTGTTAAGGGAGAAATTTTTTATAAGCTTTAAAAAAAAAATCTTTAAAATAATTATATATATATATATATATATATATATATATATAATTTAAATTTAAATCTAGTTATAAAATTTGGTTTTATTGAGTTAAATTTAATATAGTTTAAATATGATTATTATTTAATAGTATGATAGTTAATTTTTGAAACATCATTAGATGCAATCATTTATGAAATGTTGTAATAAGGTAATTTTGTATGTAAAATATAATTATTATGGACACAAATCATTTTTATGGTCTAGCAAATGCATAGTTTATTTGAAGAACTTGGATAGTTAAAATAGGAAAATGGGACTTATAATTTTGATCAAACTAAACTTGAAAAAGATAAACATTGTCCTCTAGGAAACTTTTACAAATAGACACATGAACTTTATTCCAAAACAATATTTATGAAAATATATTGAAAATCAAAATAACTAAATAATTACACTTGTTTTAAATGCATGTTGAGATGTTATGTTTGATCTTGTGATGGGTTTAGGGAAACTTAGTAGTTTGGCCAAATAGGTATGTTACCAGAAGCTTGGGAAGTGGTTGTATTTATGATGCTTTTATGTGATGTTGATCCTGTCATGATTAGTTTTGTTCCAACCAATATGCTATATTCACATTTTCTATGATGAGATCAATTCCTTCTTTGTAAGTTCATATGTTGTATTTTTCTTGGTGTAACCTATGAGTTTTTGATCAGTTATCTATTGGTGATTTTTAGTTGCTAGTATAAGATTGATGTGATTAATGTGATTTTACAAAATATACTTTTATGACCTTAGGATAGGTTATGTATATGTATGATGGAAAATGGCTTGCAATGGAGGTTGGAGCCCTAAAAAGGCTACTTGGGTAACCCATTGTAAGTTGTATTAATAAGTGATAACATTCTCATTAATCATGTTAAAATGAATTAACAAGAATCAGTATGTTGCCCCGTCCATGCCTCAAGTGCTAGTACAGGCTAGGATGGGAGTAGAGAGGATGCTTGCTTGCAACCTTGCCTTGTTAGTATGTCTTGTATGTAAGAAATGATATTGATGGCCCTTAGAGTCACTAGGGGTTTTGGCTCCTAAGAGATTGCCAGTGTAATCTTATAGTTGACTCATGTGACTACTACACTTTCCACATGCATGTTAGGTTTCCTACATATATTTGTTCCCTCTAAGGTTAGATGTTAACTGTGTACATGGTACCTTTGAGATAGACTACTATCAAGATTCCTTTGCCTAGATTATTGTTATGACTTTTGGATCGTTATATGTTTGGTACTTGAGATTATCTCCTCAGCATAGTGGGAGTGAGCCATTTAGGTTCCTTGAGGTTAGGTGGTAGTATTTCTTATATCATTGAGATCCGACAACTAGATGTCAATGTTGGATGTACCTTGTGCGGATGTTCTATTCTTCTACTTTTGCAATTATGTTCTATGGTCATATTTTTGTATTTTGCACTTTGGCTATTTGAGATCCTATGGGATGTTGTATTTGATCATGATGTATATTCTTTTAGCATTTCATACCATGTGACTTGTGTAGAGGATGATTATGCATTATGGTTATGCCATGTGGCATCTTACGTACCTATATATTCTTTCATGTGATTTGGCACATATGGTCATTCTATGACATGGACTTTGTTTACTTATTAGATTTTTAATGGAACATGTTTATGTAATTCAATGATAAGGAAACCTTGAGAGATGTAACTACTATTGTATTTCTTATGTATTTATGTGAGGTATTGCTTCTTTGTTATATCTTGATTGTTTTGATCTTTGAAAAAATATATGTTTAGCAAACTTAGTGACTTTATAGGTTAATTTCTCTCGGGTTCCCTGGCGGGGCATTACAATATCATATAACACCAATTGAAATTTAGAAAGATGTTTGGCAAGAGTGATAAACCAAGGAGGTTCATGAAAGGTGATGAAGTCCTATTATGTGATAAATGTAGACAGCCTAAAGTATCTTATGGTAAATTTGAGTCACTCTAGAAAAGGCCCTTTATGATACAAGAAGAAATTGGTTCAAATGCTTTCAAGTTGGCATACTCGGATGGAGAGATCTTACCATTTACTTATAATAGAAAAGATCTTAAAATTTGTAAGTTTTGATCTTATTTTGTTTTCCTTTTATACATATTTTTCTTTCCTATTTTCCTATTCATTGTTGCTTGGTGTTTCTTTTCTTTGTTTTGTTTTGGTTTTTTCTTTTCTTTTGCCTCTTCCTTAGTGTTGGCTAGAGTCCTAATTTCTCTATATTTGATTAAAATCGAATCCCCAATCAAAGCCAATGTTAGCTCAAGTATTTTTTAGAGTCTCACATTTATTTTGGTTTCCATTTTTTTTTGAACCATTGGCTTTTATTTTCCCTTTAGCCCAAATAGCCTAAGTACATATCCTATAAAGTTTTCCTAAAGCTAAACCATCCTTGTTGTATTTGATAGGTCAAAGCCTTTTCATTTAAGTATGTAGTGAACCTTCAAACTCCCTGAATTATCATACCTCTTTGAACTTTTGAATCCAATTGAACTTTCTAAACCACTTTGAACTTAGTTCAAACTGGTTTGAAATGATTTGGCACTACAAGAGCATGCTTTGGAAAGATGAATAGGTAGGACTCAGTACAAGAAAGTGGTAGAGCTAGAGGAGGTTGAACATTATGAATATGAAAGTAGACCCTATACACTAAAAAAAGTGCACTTCTCTAAACCCTTCTATCCAAGATTTTCCATAGATTGGAAAGCTTGACATGGCATCTTAGAGCTCCCTAGTCATGGAGTGCAAGAGGCATACAAATGAGCATAAAGAAAGCTCTCAGCTGAGCTTTAGAAACACAACCCTTGCTAGTAAACCATGAGATGGGAGATTCTTTGAGCAAGAGAAAGAATGCTAGTGTCAAAGAGCTCTTGAATATGCAATGCAAGGATGAGAGTAAACTAAGATGAAATGCACAATGCAACTAAGCTAAGCTAATGAAAGTGTTACATCCATACTAATTAGACTATGTAATCTAAACTATTGCAAAAGAACTACACTAACATGCAACTAAATTAGGATGCCATATGAAAAAATGTCATGGATGAAAGAAATGTAGACAAGAAATAGAATTTCTCCAAAAAAGCTCTCAAGAATTCGAATAGAAAACCTGCAGCATAATAATACTCAAGAGTGTCGATCCTTTGAGGGGGAAAGCTCTCTCCCTTTTAAAGTTGTATGAATAGTAGTGTTGGAAATATAGATGAATTAACTGAGAGGGGAGGGGTGAATCAGTTACTTAAAAAATATAACCATAGATCCTTGAGATGTTTTAATATTTAATCACTATTGATACTCGGTAGCCATGCAGATAAATATTGAAACCTTGTAGATATGGTGTTTAATTTATTAAGCATTCAAAGTGATTAACATGTATGAATAAAAGAAGTAACATGAACACAAGTGACACCAGATTTAATGTGGAAACCCAATATGGGAAAAACCACCCAAGTAACTAGTCACCAATTTTCACTCTTCTAAAGTGAGCCCTGTTAGGAGCCAACCCTGTTAAAGGTTACAAATACACACTGTTAGGTGTGACCTTGTTAGAGGATTTAATCACCTTGTTAGGAGTGGCCTGGTTAGAGGTCTTTAAAAAAATTCAAATAAACTATTACCTTGTTAGAGGATTTGCAAAATGGCTGTTAAACCAACTCTGTAAAGAGATTCTAGATTCATTGTTACAATGATTAGAAAGCAACAATGAAGTGACCTGAATGATATGAAACTTATCTTTTGCTGATTACAGATCTCTATTATGCTTTACTAGATCCTTACTGATCAAATACAACTTTGCAGCTCCTCCAAGATATCTAATCCTTCATCAAAATTCACTCAATATTCGCTTATTCCATCCTCATCCATATATTCACTCACACACACTTGAACTCACAACTTGAACATATATATACCTTTCAGATTATCAAGTCGGCTCAAATATAAGTTACAAAAACTAAAAAAATCATTACATCATTCGGCTACATTTATTGCACGAAACAATTGAACTTAATATCAAAACAATAAAATCCTTCACTGGCCGACCCAGTTTGGTAACCACTGCTCCAAAATTGTTTTCTAGTGTTAACCAAGTGAAGCTTGGTAAACACTGCAAATCCTACAAAAATCCTTTGGAGATCGAGTGAACTTGGTTAGTACTGACCTTCCTTTGATGTCCTTGTGAGCTCGGTAGAAGCTAACTTTCTGCCACATTTCCTCTGATGACTGAGTGAGCTCGGTAAACATTAACTTTTCTTCATTAACCTTGGGAGCTCGGTTAACACTAACTTTTTGCTACAAAATCCTTTGATGCCCAAGTGATCTTAGTAGACATTAACTTTTCTTCATTAACCTTGGGAGCTTGGTTAACACTAACTTTCTGCTACACAATCCTTTGATGCCCGAGCGAGCTTGGTAAGAACTGACTTTACTATGTAATGTTCAAGAACGTTCGGTAGACACTGTAAATTGCTTTGCTAATCATCTGAGCTTGGTAGACTCTGTCTGATGATTGATATGATATTTGTGTAACATCAAAGACAATACAAAATTAAAAATTGTATCCAACAAGTAGAGATCAAGATGGAGATGGTGGATGATCAACGGTTGTGTTTGAAAAGAAAAGTGATCCATGTGCACACACAAGTCAACCAATAGAATATAAGTTGACTTCTCACATAAGACAAAAGATTCATAGAGCCTTTTCTTTTGATTGTAAAATAAAAAAAGGACTTTATGTGTGCACTTTAAGTGGGTTAGAAGAATGGGGTCTTTTATTTAATTAGAAGGGGACATGTTCTTTTAATTAAATAATGAACTTAGGATAGTATAATCAAACTACAGGTTATAATCAAATTAATCGATTATTAGAATTCGTCTAGGTAAATAATTAATTAAATTGGCCAAAATGTTGAGAAGGGAGCTAATGATCTAGATGAGCATTTTTAGGTGATTGCATTTGCCCCTCTTTGACTAATGTGTGATCAATCTGGGAACACATTACGTCAAAGAAAAGAAAAGCCAAGTAGGCAGCAATAGATATGGATATATGATTTCGAAGAACAAAATATAGAAAGAGATAGCAAATCCTGAATGTATAGCCTGATAGCAGTAGTAATAAACACTAAGAAAAATTTGATGTTAGAATTTGAGAAGAATGCTAACACCTAGCAAAGCAAATTGGTCGAGAGAAAGTGAAAAGATCCAACAAATGCTCCTAAGAAATAGATAGCTATAGCAAGTGATGATAGAGTATTTTTGCCCCCTTAGGATCAAAATTGAAATGAGGTAAGGGGAATGCAAAAATGAACAATGTCCAAGATGACAAATAGATGAGTAGTACCAAAGAATGACTATTAAAGAGTGACAAAATGCTCCAGTTTCACTAGAGTTGACCACAAAGAATATATCATAAAAATTAGGTCAAATCAAGTAGAAAGATGATTTTAGACATGAAAAGGTAAATTTGAGTAGATATGAAGCATAGAAGTGATGAAGACATGAAGAAATGAAGATGCCCTAGCGATGATTCAGAGATTAGACCTTAGAAAGTCAACTAATTGCTTAGAAGAAGGTAGAAATTTAAAATGCAATTTTGACCATCAAGATGAACTTGGCTTTCAATTTCAATCTTGAAAATGGATCTAGGACGTCAAAATTAGCTAGGGGTGCAATTTTTGCAAAATTTCAAGGAGTTTGAAAATTAGGTCAAAATGAGGTCAGAAGCTATAAAAGGGACCCAAGTGTCATTTTCAAAATCATTTGTCTTTTGTGATTTTGTGAGAGCTTGTGAGTGGTCTAGAGAGCATCATGGCCTTAGCAAACATTCTATTTCACCGACACCGTTTTGAGCACAATTGATTGCACAATTAGCCAAAGCAATATGGGGCCCTGATAAGTAACCTCTTTTTTGTTATTTTTTTAAATTTTTTTGGTGTTCTTCACACATTTTGGGTGTTTTAATACAAAATATCGCATGATATTTGAATATTATCGCATGGGTGTAACCACAGGAGTAGAGTCAGCCATATATTTTTGTTTATAGAGTATTTATCCCACAAATTCATAGTGGGGATGTGACCTATTACTAGCTGGTCTTTGATGAACTGATAGTGTTCACACGGCAGCCTTACCAAGATTTCCACGGATGGTCTGATATGTGGGAGCTAGATTAAATGAGATATAGTAGGTCACTAGTGGATAGGAGCTCAGATGTCATGAAGCAATTTGTGATCAGCCAAGTATGGTAGTAGTTTATAGAGCGGCAGGTGATATCAATGGAGACCACCACCTATGCTCATATGTATTTTGATGAGGGATGGGGATGGTTGCTAATGTTGGATTATCAGATAGTAGTATGACATACAACAGATCTAGTGTGGATTCCCTAGGATTATTGCCTAGATGTGGCAGATGTAGGAGCAGATTTGACATACCTATATGAGAGACAAAGGCACCCATTCTCGTAGTTTACAGAGCTTGATGCACTACCCATAATAGGGGGACATAGAGGTGGTGGAGATGGCATATGGATGGAGTTTGGAGAGGGTTCCTAATTAGAGAGGAGGAGGAGAAGGAGGTGTCATTAAGGAGGCGGTGAGTGGGGAGAGTGGAGGTGCAGCCAGAGTAGCCAGCAAGGGGGGATGACGAGCTAGACATGAGGATCCATTCTTTGGAGTTAGAGCTACAAAAATTTTGGGTTGCAATTGCAGTTTGAGATCAGAAGCTCATAGATGAGCAGGCATGAGGGGATGAGCTCTGGAGGGAGTGAGATGTCGCGAGGCGAGAGGACGCACGTCATGGTGCACATGTTGCATACTATTATGCCACCTATAGGGTTGTAATGCCACTAGGGGAGGGACTTCTAGACTTCTCAGAGTGGGCTAGTGGATTAGAGGGTGTAGTACAATTGTTGGATAGGAGATAGGCTCCTCCACTAGGGCCACCACTAGTCATAGGCTGATAGTGACAGTTTTGATTATACGCTATGTATTTTTGAGATGAATATCCAGATTTTGGATTTCATCATTTTTTTTGTATATGTTCCAAGACACATTGATATATATATATATATATATATATATATATATATATATATATATATATATATATGAGATACTAGATTTGATCGGCAATTTTGTGTACTTGTCTCAAAATGGATGTTTTCAACATTTTCAATTTTCATGTGATGTTTCAATTTTTGTTGCTCATGTATGCATTGTTTGGATACTTAGGTGTATATGCTCATGTATCTCTCTTATGTATGATGTTTTTAGCTATCATGTGTATGATATAGACTTATGTTTATGAAAATATGTGACACTTGTATGGATTGAATTTGATGTTTAGATTAACCCCTTGTGATTATAGGATAGAAAAGGATGAGGCAAAAGATCAAGACATGATAAAGAAGAAAAATGTGAAAGCAATTAGCTGACATGTCTACAAAAGATGAAGAGAGAGCTTTCTCCATATGCAAGATTAAGCTAAAAATGAACCTATAATGCAAGCTAACATGCAAAGTGGTTTACCAGCAAGGGACGCATAATCTTTAGACTATTATTTCATCATTGAGAATTTATTAGGGACATCATGAGATCATATAATCATCACTAGTATAACTATGAGGATATGAATATGATCTATGTCATGTAGAAATATGGTAATCTAACCTATGCATCAAAGACAAATAGGTCAAGATGACTACGCAGTTGGATTCCCTAAGTTTAGTATAGCAAGATTACACTTGTATGAAGACATAAGTGCCAAGGTAACCCCCAAGTGCAATCTTGCAAAAATAGTCCAGGATGATACATTTATACATCAAAGTGTCAAATAGGACAAGCATGAATGCTTTAAACACCATAGACAAATAAAGTATACCCACAAGCAGAAATCAAGAAAACATGCCCCATGCCCCCAGTCTTCTAGTCCATGACATCCTCAAAAGACTATTAGGGAGGGAACATATAACAAAGAAATCGTCATAGACAACACACAAAGTAGATAAAAATTATCATAGCTTAGTTGTTTAAGTGTTTAAGTGCATGTGTGTCAATCACTTGGCCATTTCTTCATGACTTGAATCTAATAGTGAGAAATATCACAACATCGAAGACTGTAGGTAAATTATCTAAAAAGTGTTGAGAAACACTTGATGTCAAATTGGGGGAGTAGTGTTGAGAAACATTGTTGTGTGAGTTGCTAGAGAAACCCTAATGCACAAGGAGACCTTAAATAGGCTAAGAAATTGTGCCCTTGAGACAAGGACAAGAAAAAATCCCAAGCTAGGAAATGTGTTGCGAAATGGGTGATTGAGACCAATAGACATAGGTGCAAGGGTCTCAAGTAGCACCTGTTTCCAAGTTTTCACCACTTGGCAAATTTTTCAAGATTTTTTTCAATTTTTTTTTGTATTTTTAAATTTTTAAATTTTTTTGGTGATACATCAAAGTGCCTATTACTAGGTTTTCACTAAGATGATCATTTTTTCAAGACATTTTTTTATTTTTAGGATTTTTTTTAGGATCATAGATATGTACAAGATAGCTGAGTAGTAAGCCTTTAAGCATAGAACTTCTTTAAGTGTAGGACATTAATAGGCTCTATGAGTTTTTCACCTTCAAGAGTAGATAGTTGATAAGCATCAAACCCAAATTTTGTTGTGATAATGTATGGGCCTAACTAGTTAGGTTCAAACTTTCCCTTCTGCTCTCTATGCTATTGATTTTTCAAATTTTCTCTAAGCACGAGGTCACCAACTTGAAACTCGTGTGGATAAACCTTCTTGTTATACTAAGTAGACATGCACTTCTAATAATCCCTCATGTGATCAAAAGTTTCCTTACAACACTCATCAAGAGTCTCTAACTCCTGTATTCACATAGCTCTATGGTCTTCATCAGTTATCAACCCATGTAAAGAGACTTGCAAGGAGGGGATCTCTACTTCTAATGGGAGAACAGACTTGGCACCATAGACTAAAGAAAAGGGTGAGGCCCCTGTAGGAGTTCGGATAGTATTTCTATAAGCCCAAAGTGTTGGATTTATCTATAGGTGCCAATCTCTCCCAGACTTATCTACTATGCGATACAAGATTTTTAGCAATGTTTTGTTGGAGGCCTTTGCTTGGCCATTCCCTTAAGGGTAATAAATAGAAAACTAGTGTTGTTTGATCTGAAACTTCTTGCATAGCTACCTAAGGTCCTTATTTTTGAATTTCCCTCCATTATCAGTGAGAATAGAGGAAGGAATACCATATCAGCAAATGATATGACTTAGTATAAACAGGGCAACATGTTTGCATGTAGCAGCAAATAGTGGCACAACTTCAACCCATTTGGTGAAATACTCAGTTGCTCCAATGATGAACTTGTGACCACTAGATGAACTTGGGTGAATTTTTCCTACCAAATCAAAGGCCCATTGTTGAAATGGCCAATATGTCATAGAAGTATTCAACTCATGTTCAAGAGCATGAATTAAGTTACCATGGAGTTGACATTTTTGACAAGACTTGGCATAATGAACAACATCAGTTTGCATTGTTAGCCAGTAATAACCTGCCCTAAGAAACTTTCGAGCAAGTGCAAGGCCATTAGAATGTGCCCCATAAATTCCATCATGGACTTCAACAAGTGCCTTTTCAGACTCTTCTAGCTCTAAACACCTAAACAATGTTTTGTCTAGACCCTTTCTATACAAATCACCATAGACCAAGATGTAAGGTCAGGTGTTGCAGAGGAATTGGTGTGTTTGGTTGAGCGTGAGGTTCTCAGGAACAATTTGATCATGTAGGTAAGAGAAGATGGTGGCATAGCGGGAGGAATTGTGACCTACAATGGTGTAGATCACTTGATTATCAAAGGAATTGTGGGCGAGATGACATAGTTCTTCCACTAGGAACTCAAATTGGGATTCACGTTCTTGTAGTTAAAGAATAGATGCTAGAGTGGCCATGGCATCAACAGCCTTGTTTTTTGCTCTAGGAGTTTGTTGAAATGTCACAAAAGTGAAGTAGTTCCTTTGAGCATCTATCAACCTTTTGTAAGGTTTCAACTTGTCATCTTTCGTTTGATAGTCATTATTCACTTGGTTAATAACAAGTTGAGAATCTTCGTAGATATACAATTCAATTATTCTCCATTCAAGAACCATCTTGATCCCATTTATTAAAGCCTCATATTCCACCATGTTGTTTGTACAAGGGAACAAGAGTTTTTAAGATTTGGGGATTGTATATCCATGAGGGGAAACAAACAAGATACCTGCTCCAACTCCATTTTTTGTATGAGACCCATCAAAGAACATTTTCCAAGTTCTCTTAGTGATGTACATAATTGAGGCATCTAGAAATTAAACTTGTATGGGTGTTGTATCCTCTAGAGGAAAATCAGCTAATTAGTCAGCTATAGCTTGTCTTTTGATAGCTTTACATTTGACATACTGAATGTCAAATTTTGAAAGAATCAACATCCATTTAGCTAAATGACTAGTAAGCACAACTTTGCTCAACAAATATTTTAAAGGATCAATTTTAGTAACTAGATGAGCTATATGTGCCAGCATATAATGTTGAAGCTTTTGAAAAGCAAAGACCACTACAACACAGGGTTTCTCAATGTTGGTATAGTTCATCTCATAAGAAACCAAAGTTCAACTAATATAATATATACCCTATTCTATACTAGTCTCATCACTTTGGGCTAATAGCGCTCCTAGAGAAGAAGTTGTAGCTAAGATATATAAGACCAAAAGTTTGCCTAGTAAAGGTGGCATCAAAACTGGAGGTTTTGCCAAGTATCCTTTGATTTGATCTATACTTTGTTGACACTCATCATTCCAGATATAAGTGGAACCTTTATGCAAATTCTTGTTAAAAGGTTGAGGCTTACCTTCTTATGGATTGTAGACATCCTTGTAGACTTCTAAGTTGACTGATATTTCTTGGAGGAGGCAAACCCATGATAGCCTAGACCTTTTTAGGATCAACCTCAATACCTTTTGCTAAGATAATGTAGCCTAGCAATTTTCTAGAAGTGACACCAAAAGCACACTTTTTTTGGTTTAGCCTAAGTTGGAACTATTCCATGCGGTCCAATATCAAACTAAGGTCTTCAAGATGTGTATCTTTTTTTCTAGATTTTTCCAGTGTGTCATCAACATAGTCTTCCATATTTTTATGCATCATATCATGGAATATGGTGGTTATTGATGTTTGGTAGGTAGCACCAGCATTCTTGAGCCCAAAAGGCATGATGTTCCAACAGAAGGTACCACATGCACATGTAAAGGTTGTCTTCTCTTAATCAAGTAGAGCTATCTTAATTTGATTATACCTAGAAACCCATCCATAAGGGAGTACATTTCATAACCCGCAATCATATCCACTATCATATCAATGTTTGGTAGTGGAAAGTCATCCTTGGGGCATGCTTTATTAAGGTCTCTAAAATCAACAAACTCATATGGTTTTATCATGTTTGGATACAAGTACAATGTTGGAAATCCATTCTGCATAGTCAATTGCTCTAATACAATTTGTAATCAAGAGTTTTTCCAAATCTACCTTCACCAACAAGGCTACATGTGGATGCATCTTTCTCATTTTTTGTTTAACAAGCTTGGTATCAGGAGAAATAGACCAATGATGCATGATAAGATCTATGTCAAGCTCGGGCATGTCTAAGTATGTCCATGTGAAATTGATCTTTTTGTCTTGAAAAAATTGGGAAAATTGTTCCTTTGCTTCAGCTGACAATGATTGAGCTACATGAATGATTTTAGGAAATTCCTCTATCCCCAAGTTGATTGGCTATGTAGGCTCAATGAGAACCAATGATTTGTCTTAAAAATAGCTTTACAGACTACCAAGTAACTCATCCATAGGAGCCTCAAATAGGTTTTCACCATTAGATACATCTTTATTTTTACTATTTTTAGGCTCGGATACTACCACAATGTGGTTTTTGCCGTCTGAACATTTGTTTTTTCTTTTGATTTTATGATGAATGTACTTGATATCTAATCCCATCATGTGAATCATGGGTTCACTGGTGGAAGAAGTATGGGTTCAATGGCATTTAGGTAACACACAATCTCATAGTCATTTCAGAAAGATTTTATTTCCAGTTTCTAATGTTGAATGGACCAATCTATGAGATCGGGATGAATCAATGAGAGTGAAATAGAAGCTTCAAGGTTATTGATGTGGAGTCATCTCTAGTGACATGCAAAGTTGAGCCTATAATGAATATCACAAAGGTATCCAAATCAAGAATAGTCCTAGAGGGACCAGTGTGGCCCACTAAAGCATTTTGTGAGCCAAACTCATCAGACCCTATACTGGACTCATCTATCGCATTTGATTGGATTGCATAAGTGTGAATGACATCAACCTCAAGTTTACAAGAGGCATCTGATAAACTTCCCCATTCATACTCTTGAGAGTCTATACTATAATTTCTAGCAATTAGATAGGCAATATTTTGTCTAATGCGTTCTCTATTTAAATATTCAGGGTCAATTGTATTCTATTCTAGCTATCTAGAGATGGAAGCCTCATCATCATTATTTGTAGTGAATGTTTCTTCTCCCCAAAGAAGAGAAGTTATGGGTATAAAGTATTCATCTTGTGTAGTGGCAGCAACAAAGGGGAAATCATCATCCTCTGATTCACTAGATATGGGTGCATTTTGAGTAGACACTAGTATATCATCCTCTAGCCCAAATCCTAGGCCATTAGTATCTCAAGCATGATGACCTTGAGTATGATTTAAAGGTTCAGCTAGAGCTTTTTTGTTACCATTTAAGGACCCATGACCTTGATAGCCCCTGTTTGCAAGTATCTTATATCCTTTCCCATATCATTTAGGAGAAATGGGAGTGGTGACTGTAATGTCCTCCTCATCTTCCTCTCCCCTATATATCTAATCTTTAATAGCTTATTCTTATTTTTCTACATCTATGGGAACTAAGGACTATGCAAAAGTGCCAAAAAGAGTCATGGTAGATGCAAAAGGTTTCTTTTTGGTAGACAGCTTCCCATAAGACCAAGGAGAAATAGGTAGAGCAACAATAAAGTCTAAAGTGCATTTTCCCATACCAAGACTCATCATTTTTAATTTCTATTCACACTCTATAAAAGACAGTGTTGGCTCATGAGAAGAGCAATTGTGTGGAACCAGTGTTTTAGTAGCAGACAATGTGTTGATGGACATTGATTTGTCATTGGGGATAACTATTTTAGTACCATTAAAAGGGAACTTGATGCACTAACAGTACGTAGAAGGCACTGGTTACATGTCATGAATCCATGGTCATCCCAAAAAAAAATTATATGCAAGGGGTATATCTAGGACTTGGAAAATAACATCCTTCTCCATTAGACCAACTCTAATTGGTAGCACAATTAGACCTTTGGAAGTTCTTTCAACCTCATCATAGGCTTTTATAGTGATCTTGTGCCTAGGGTCAATAGAAAATGTTGACATGCCCATCTATCGAATCACATTAAATAAAATAATGTTTAACCCTGCAACATTGTCTATCAAGACTCGGCGAACACGAGTATGGAAGGTTTGGACTTTGACATGGAGAGCAAGGTTGTGGGGATGACTGAAAGCTCGGTCATCTTCTTTAGAAAAGGTGAGATAGTAAGGTGAAGAACTATGGTTCACCATAGCTTGGAATCGTTCAACATCAATGTCTGTGGGGATGTTAGCAAAGCATAAAGCTTTTTCAAGGATATCCTTGTGCAAAGGATATAACTCTAACAACTCAAAAATGGAAATTTGAGCTGAGGTATGTTGTGATTGACTAACAAGGTCATAGTTGGAGATCCTGGAAGTAGTTGTTTATTTAAAAAATGAAGCATTCTTAGGATCTTGGGAAACTTTTAGAACAACCTTAGATTTCCCCCTAGTAATAGCATTAAGTGGTTCACTTTGTGATGGGAAAGAATCGGTCACCTAAAACACAACCTTAGGTCTAGAGTCATTATGGTACTGAGCAACATTGTGCAATTTTAAGACAACTTTGGGTCGTTCATCTACATATCAGTTGTCATCATTAGAATTTTCCATGCATAAATACTCAATGGGCTCAAGCATGCCTATAACATTGTCTATGTTAGCATAAGCATAGCTAATCCTGGCATCATGATTATTTTTAGCAGCTTTAGAGGTTTCACCTTTCTCATATTTTGGTAAGGGTTGTTTAAAAGCTTTGTGATCGGCATTTTTGGTGAGACCATCTATGACAACATTGCCTTCCTCAATAAGATCTTGAATGCTATCTTTGAGCTTGAAACAGTTTTTAGTGTTTTGATCCTTACTTCGGTGATAGTTGTAGATATGATCCTCTCTCCACCACAAGGGTTTGACAGGTGGGTCATAGGGTCGATAATTATATGGAAATGTAATCAATTTTTTTGCAATTATAGTTTTTAAGACCACTTCATAGGGCTCAACCATTGGTGTATAAACACGTCATTTCTTGGTAAACTTAGAGCTTTTGTCAAATGTTTGTGGTTTTGCATTTTCTTTTGCTTTGCGGCATAGATGGCAGTAGAAAGATTAAATGCAAGTTCCTTGGTCTTAGGAGTGTCCATCACTCCATCATTGACAACATACTTGTTTGTATTGCAAGGTTTACCTTTGTCTTTACCATTTCCATTGTTGTTCTTGTCATTGTTTATAACAATATCACCCCTTTTCATAGCAACATCTTCAATGCGAAACACACTCTCAAGCATGGCATTGAAGGATGTTAATAACTATTTCCTTAGATCAAAATATGATTATAGTATGAGCGTATTGACAAAAATACTGATTTTTTCAGCCTCAGGAACTTGCTAGGGATAGCAAGAGTATAAGGATCTCCATTGTTGAAGATATGTTGCGAAGGGTTCTCCTAGTTTTTGTTTGATGTTGCATAAGTCCAAAACTGTTACAGGATGTTGAATATTATAAAAGTATTGCTGGATAAAATATTGTGCAAGCTCGTCAAATTTTTAATAGGAGGACTCAATTTGGTCAACCATTCCATAGCTTTCCCTCTTCGACTCCTAGGAAATAATCACATAAGAAAGGTTTCTTCATACATAAAATCCATGCTAAGAGCATAAAAATGCCTCACATGATTGTGAGGATCACCATTTCCATCGTATTTGTCATACTTAGGAACCTCTATATCCTTAGGAAATAGTAGCATGTAAAGAATCCTATCAAATGGAAGAGCACATATTGATTAAACAAATGAAGTTTTAGGTGGTTCTTTTGAAGTTTGTAGTTGTGTAAATTGTTTCCTCAATTCTTGTATTTCTTCCCTTAAGATTTCAACTTCAGTGGGTTCTCATTTTGGAATTATGTGTTCTATATCAAAATCTTGAGGGAGTTTCCATCCTCTTGCTGCAATGTATCAAAAGTATTGGTCTTCATTTTCCTCTAAAGCTCTAAGCATCAGTTTTTTAGCAAAGTCATCTTGTTGGAATTTTATAACAACCTCACTAGTTATTTCTTCATCACTTTCATGATGAGAAGGGCATGTGCCTATGGTGACTCTAGGAGTTCTATGAGGTGTGTTATTGCCATCATTACCATCAAAGGGATTTCAAGAGCAAGTCCCCTTGTTCCCTTCATGGCGGGTGTGGGTATTGTTTTCAACTTGCTGATGTTCTTTCTCCCTAGTGTCCATGGCTTCTAAGATCCTTTGATTATTTTCATGCACTTATTCTTCTAAATGATGTTGGACTTCATCAGGGTGCACCATGGTGACCAAACCATTCTCACCCTTAGGTGTCTCATAGGGTGTGCCGAATGGGTTTTCAAAACTGTAAAGTGGATTATGCCTAACGTTAGTTGTTTGTGTTTCAATAAGCTTAGGGTCTTCCACACAAGGTTGTCCATGAGGATTTCTAGGTGGGGTTTCTAATTATTTGAAAACAAAAGGGGTATGACTACCACTCCCAACTTGAAATCTAATTTTAATTGGCATGTAAGGACTTGTCTTTGTTTAATAAGACAAGAAAAGTAAGTCAGATTTGAAGCTCTTACAATCAAGATTAGTCACTTGTCAAAGTATAACAAATGGCTTGTCAAACAATGCTCAAGAATTTATAGCACTGGTGACTCAAGCCGAGCGAACAAGCAAGAAGCTCAATAGAAAATAGCTAAAATAGAATGGTAACCAGATCTTGACAAGTGATTTATCAGTGATGTTTCAAGACGTGCATCTGATGGACTAAACCCATCTTATCAACCTAGGACAATTTCCTAACACACGGATGTGCAACTAGGACTAGGGGGATGGAATTAATGAGACCCTAGATCAGAAAAAATCAGAACACAGACTCTTTTCTGATAGCAAATAACCTCAG